>CM060964.1:190149945-190209945 GCA_030765045.1 Tenodera sinensis
GGAGACCCGCTGGGGCGGGTTTCCTGTGGGTTCTCCGGTTTCCCCCGCCATCTCATTCAACCGGTGCTCCATCTTCGGTCCATGTATCAACAGTGTCACCGCCTGCGGTGACGTATGTAGTAAAAGTGGGCGTTCAACACTACCAAAAAAATAAATGAAAAAGAAGAAAAAAAAAGTAAAATATGATTCTGTGAAACTTCAATGGAACCATTTCATAGTTCACGGAGTTTTAAAACAGTTTCCCATTCTGGTTTAAGGGACCCTTATGAAATTTCTGTCACCATGTGCTGGAAAACAAACCTCTTATTGTATAACAACTAGGGTTGCCAAATTTTGCTGGAGCCAAAATCGAACAGCTCAAAAATGTATCATCATCATCATCATCATCGTCGTCGTCGTCGTCGTCGCCGTCGTCGTCATCATCATCGTCGTCGTCATCATTACTATTCATAACACACAACGCAATAAATGCATTATAGCTGCAACAACAGGAAGCATGCATTTATTTGACATGATACTCACTGTAAATACTGCGAATCCAGCCATTTCTGCGAGCTTCTACTTTATTTGCTAGTTATAAGCTCACCGGACAAAAAGTTAGTCACCCTCTGTAGAAATCCGGGATGAATCTTTACGACTCGAAAGATGTTGCTGTGGTGGAGTCATGTGGTTAGCTACACGACCACTGTCGCTACATGATCAAAGGATCGTAGCAAGCTGTGAGACATGGTGTGTCATGCATTCAGTGTAGTGCAACATGGGGAAATGTAAGGATGTTACAGAGGGGCAAAAAGGACAATCGTGTTTGGCCGTGTCCATGGTCATACGGTAGGTGAAGTGTCCGGATTTGTTGGTGTGTCGAAGCGGACTGTTCAACAGGTCTACAAACAGTGGTGCAATGCACGTGGCCGCGAAACACGACGTCGGAATTGTGGTCGGAAAATCATCATGGCTGAGAAGGACCGGAGACGAGTTTCATGGCTAGTAAATGTAAATCGTTTTCAGACCCGAAAGGAATTGCTCTAGTCTGTGAATGCAGGTCCATCCCGAACTGCTAGCGAAAGCACATTGGGTGGGAACAGCGTTCCATGAACATTTGGAGTCGGACACCTCGAAGGAGGCCCTTGCTTAGAGATACGTAAAGATGTGCGACTTCAGTGGGCTAAAAATCAGCAAATGTGGACAGTAGTTGACTGGTGGAAAGTCATGTGGTCCGATGAATCATGTTTATGACGACCATTCCACCGGCATGTGGAACATTCTCCAGCATGTTTATTTGAACATTCCGGATGTTCAGGTGTTGCCATTTAGTCAATATTTCCATGATGATTGTGCTGTTGCCTCCCCTATATTTCAAGATGACAACTGTAGGGTTCATCGGTCTAGAAGAGTGTTGGGCTGGTTTGAGGAACTTGCATACCTTATCACATCTCGATTGGCCTGCAAACTCACCCGACTTGAAACCAATCGAAAATTTGTGGAATATATTGGAACAGCGGGTGAAACGCCGAAATCAGCATCTCCACAATGTGGTGGATTTTCGTCAGCAACTCATGCGTGAGTGATGTCAGCTGGATATGCCATACTTACAGAAGCTTGTGGACTCACTTCCTAACCGAATCCAGGCAGTTATCAGGTCCAGAGGTGATGTTGCGCTTTATTGATGTTGAGTTGACCAGGGCTGACTAATTTTTTTCTGGTGATCATATTTCGATGTCATACTTCTTTTCCGACTTCACAGCTTTAACAAGTTCTTTCCCGTTGTCGGATTTAACAAATTCAGCAGATTTCATACGGTAGTTAAAATTCACAAAGAGTTCAACTTTCACTATTTTCACTTTCAGCCTGTTTCTTTCATTGCTCCAGATAGTTAAGCATCACGCTGAAAATCCGCTCTACAAACTCATTGGATGGTGGCACAGCCACGACAAAATACTTCACTACACCAATCAACCACGCTCAATAATGAGTGTACTTGGTGCGTTTATTTGTTCGTCAAGAGGTCAATGAGGCTTTGTATTTTTATTACACCGTGGTGTCCATTTTCGTTCATTGTTGTCAAGCCACTTGAAGACCGCTTCAATAAGGATCCGCTTCAATAAGGATCAAATTTTTAGAAAATGAAATTCAAAAATATGAATTGCTTCGTGGCCACGAAAGCGGAAAAGCGAGGAAAACAAAGCAAAAACCGGTTCTAGCTAAAGCGCGCTACTGTAGTTATGGAGTCCACCCCTCCCCCGACTCCTCTCTTCACACCTGCGGAGTAACGTTATCAGCCCTGCTTTAGATGGTGGGCTTCAACTATGCCGAAAGGATTTCATCCGGGTGGTTGTAAATGGGTTAGTGATAGACTAAGGTCAAGTTAATCATTCTCCAGGAATTGGCTTATTCCAACTGATAAACTTTTATTAACCGTATGGTAATACATGAACCTGTTTTGACTTTTACTTAAGAACGCCATATTTCCGGTGTCCTTACGTGACTCCGAAGGTGCAATAATTCGTAAACATCCGTGCTTTCTTATGTAGCATTCAGCTTCGAATTTCCATTTTAAGTATTACTTATTGCTTTACTTCCTTTCTGCATTTAACAGTTTCTCATTCTGTGCTAGATGCTGGTGATGTTCTGCACGCTCGCACTGTATGTGACGGCGGCGCTGTGCATGGCAGAGGATGACTACTCTAGTGAAGCCTTTTGCCGGGCCCGAGGGATCCTTCTACCAGAGTCACTCTACCAGCTCCATACGTGTGCTCTGTGTTACGTCTATATGAATCCGGCAGAATTCAAGCCGGGCATGAAGTGGAGGCCCGTGCTGGAAGGCGGCATTATGAAACTTTCTTTCACTAACATCACAGTAAGTACTTCTGTTTTAAGTATTTAAAAGTTTACCAACGTAGTAGAAAAGAAATTTGGTCATATTTATGCTCATCTACAAAATATATATCTACGAGCATTATAAAAAAACGGCAAAAATCAGTCCGGTTATTTTGCTACCACTTTATGATCCTAAAAGTTTACCACAAAATACAGTTTTCTTCTCGACACAGTCTGCAGTCTTTCGGGCTATCACAACTCTCAAGTTTTTACTTCTCATAACCTTGATCAGCCCTTTGAGTGTCTTACTTCACTTCCTCTGTGCCTCATTTACTAATTACGATGATGTAATCACTCGCGACGCTCGTTGAATCTTCTTAATGACGCACAGCTGTCTTGCACTCACTGAGACACTGACCGGCACGTGTCTGTAACTCTAACTCTAAAACTCCCTCTGGTCTCCTTATATACTGGGGATGACGTCATAGGACCTTTCTCGACATCTACACACACGCGCGCACCGGAAATGTCTCAGCTAGAAGTCTCGAGAACGTTCTCGATACCCCTTTTGTTTCTGCCGTCTCGATTGTCAACACTCGCGTACACACAGCAGTCCCGCGAGACAGCCCGGCTTTGAACGTCTTCGCCGGCACCGCACGAGGTGTGAAGTAGCTTGGCCCTGTCCGTCGCTTGTTGACCACCGAGCCCGACGTCACGATATGCTGAGGCTTGAACGAGCTATATAGCCAATTTCATAAATGTTTACCACACAATATATAATTTCCAACCAGAAGAAAGGCGTTGTGTCAGTTTTGTTCCGCTGCACAGTGAGATAAACAAGGAGCAGGTTCGAACATTACGTCAGTGCAGTACAAGGGCGTGCATTCCGCTTTAATTGTTAGCAATGCATTAATTTCCATATTCACATGAAAATCACCCCTGTGAAAAATTTAGCGATACAATTTTCACATGCAAATTGCTTACACAGCTGGCACTTTTGCAAGTAGTTTTCTGGAGTCCCAGTAGATGGCATGAGGTGTTTGCTGATGGTCCATAGTTAGATACACTGTCGATATAGGTAATTTCGTTTAGCAGAAATAAGGCATTTCTTGCTTATTGCATCTCTGTGTATGATCCAGGTTACTCTTTGTTAGAGGTTAGGATATAAAATCAACTCAATTTACGTTTTATTTATAAGTAATAATAGCAGTTTAGTATTACGCGATATTGCAGATGTTTCTAATGGAATGTTTGTTTTAGAGGTTTTGAAGTTGAAATAAAGAATTGCAGTGTTTTGTTAGGTAGGAATAATACTTACTGGAAGCAATTCTGAAACTGCAAACTGCTGGTGCTTTATGCTGAGAGTAGAGTTGCGCTCTACCGAAACTACGGTTCGGTCGCTTCAATGGAGAGCCTCTTCAATGTTTTTAGGTTTTTAGGAATCCTTTCCAAACCATCTTAACCATAAATTTTACTAGGTTATCGCGCTCTTTCTGCCCTGAAACAAACGAGCTTGCTAAAGTTTAAAGCTGGGATTACAATGAGCGTTACACACACACACACACACACACACACACACACACACACACACACACACACACACACACACACACACACACAAACACACACACACACAATGGATTTAACTTAGCGTGACTTAACACGACATTACGCGAACCTCTTAACACATTGTGTGAAATTGAAGTGGGTATTTGGGTAAATTGGTCGTAATCTCGGCATTAAGTAATGTCGCGTTAAGTCAGCCCTAAATAGCTCTATTTAATATAGTCCATTTTATAATTCGACTGACTTCGCAAATAAGCCCCTACCACCTGATTTGCTCTACCTGAGGAAGATATTCTCATGTGTCTGATTGGATTAAATTAGGTATGAATCGATTCCTACAGGATGATTTTTGCATAGATGGTGAACAGTAAGAGATAGACAAAAGCGAATAGAGTTTCTCCAAATTGAACTATATTAAAAGTCTGTATCGCAATTGATTACGCGACGATCACTTGGTGGATCTTCTAAGGTTGTGCACTTCGACTTTGTCGCCAAATATTGATAGACTTCTTAAACGTAAGCAGTACTAAATAAGTTACTAATGAACAGATGTTTATCGCATATGATACTAAAGTGCCTTCGTAAATAAAACACAACGCAACCCGCCACTGCAACACGATGCCCAGCTGAGGGTTAGAGAGAGGCCAAGTCCGCGTATAGTGGAGGGAGGTTGGACATCGTTGATCTAGTGTACGC
Organism: Tenodera sinensis; assembly: GCA_030765045.1. Classification (NCBI taxonomy): domain Eukaryota; kingdom Metazoa; phylum Arthropoda; class Insecta; order Mantodea; family Mantidae; genus Tenodera; species Tenodera sinensis. The sequence continues at coordinate 190,155,022 of CM060964.1, forward strand.
TCGCTGGCCACGCTCACCCGTGTCAAGGGGCAGCTTTCCTTTAGGAGCGGCAGCGAACAGCATACGAGTGACTTACCTAGTATGGCCACTTCATCCTATTGTTCCGCCCGTCCGCCCGTCCGCCCGTCCGCCCGTCCGCCCGTCCGCCCGTCCGCCCGTCCGCCCGTCCGCCCGTCCGCCCGTCCGCCCGTCCGCCCGTCCGCCCGTCCGCCCGTCCGCCCGTCCGCCCGTCCGCCCGTCCGCCCGTCCGCCCGTCCGCCCGTCCGCCCGTCCGCCCGTCCGCCCGTCCGCCCGTCCGCCCGTCCGCCCGTCCGCCCGTCCGCCCGTCCGCCCGTCCGCCCGTCCGCCCGTCCGCCCGTCCGCCCGTCCGCCCGTCCGCCCGTCCGCCCGTCCGCCCGTCCGCCCGTCCGCCCGTCCGCCCGTCCGCCCGTCCGCCCGTCCGCCCGTCCGCCCGTCCGCCCGTCCGCCCGTCCGCCCGTCCGCCCGTCCGCCCGTCCGCCCGTCCGCCCGTCCGCCCGTCCGCCCGTCCGCCCGTCCGCCCGTCCGCCCGTCCGCCCGTCCGCCCGTCCGCCCGTCCGCCCGTCCGCCCGTCCGCCCGTCCGCCCGTCCGCCCGTCCGCCCGTCCGCCCGTCCGCCCGTCCGCCCGTCCGCCCGTCCGCCCGTCCGCCCGTCCGCCCGTCCGCCCGTCCGCCCGTCCGCCCGTCCGCCCGTCCGCCCGTCCGCCCGTCCGCCCGTCCGCCCGTCCGCCCGTCCGCCCGTCCGCCCGTCCGCCCGTCCGCCCGTCCGCCCGTCCGCCCGTCCGCCCGTCCGCCCGTCCGCCCGTCCGCCCGTCCGCCCGTCCGCCCGTCCGCCCGTCCGCCCGTCCGCCCGTCCGCCCGTCCGCCCGTCCGCCCGTCCGCCCGTCCGCCCGTCCGCCCGTCCGCCCGTCCGCCCGTCCGCCCGTCCGCCCGTCCGCCCGTCCGCCCGTCCGCCCGTCCGCCCGTCCGCCCGTCCGCCCGTCCGCCCGTCCGCCCGTCCGCCCGTCCGCCCGTCCGCCCGTCCGCCCGTCCGCCCGTCCGCCCGTCCGCCCGTCCGCCCGTCCGCCCGTCCGCCCGTCCGCCCGTCCGCCCGTCCGCCCGTCCGCCCGTCCGCCCGTCCGCCCGTCCGCCCGTCCGCCCGTCCGCCCGTCCGCCCGTCCGCCCGTCCGCCCGTCCGCCCGTCCGCCCGTCCGCCCGTCCGCCCGTCCGCCCGTCCGCCCGTCCGCCCGTCCGCCCGTCCGCCCGTCCGCCCGTCCGCCCGTCCGCCCGTCCGCCCGTCCGCCCGTCCGCCCGTCCGCCCGTCCGCCCGTCCGCCCGTCCGCCCGTCCGCCCGTCCGCCCGTCCGCCCGTCCGCCCGTCCGCCCGTCCGTCCATCCGTCCATCCGTAGTGGGCTATTAGTTTAGTGGCTGAGTCGGGGAAGTTATGTCAGATCATTTTTCGTAGCAGGCCTTCGTGCCAGACTTTATCGAAGGCCCGCTCAAGGTCAAGTAGTATTGCTCCGGTTGATTTGTTTGTGTTGAAACCGTTTGTAATATGTTCGGTAGCCCTTAGAAGTTGGAGAGTTGAAGAGTGGTGGGTTCGGAAACCAAACTGTTCGTTTTGGAGAAGACCTGTGCGCTCGGCATGTGAGTTGAGCCGTTTGACTATTATTTTTTCTAGGACTTTGCTTAGCGTGTTGGGGAGGCTGATTGGCCTGTAGTTGTTAGGGTCATGCGGTGGTTTGCGTGGTTTGGGGACCAGCGCGGGAATCCAGCGGCACAGCGACCCGGCGACTGAGTCAGCAACTCCGGCTAGTCAGTCACGCTGCGCAACGGTCCACGACTACCGCAAACACTCGGCTTAATCACTGGGTAGAGCGACAAGGCTAAGCCAACGGTACCCAGGACCGGCTCCTAGGTGCCTTTCACTGGGTTCGACCCTCTGTCGCTCGGGCTTTTTAGCGCCCTAGATTAGCACTTTCTCTCTCTCTATCTTTCTTCCTTCCTCTATTCTATTAGTTTTTAAGCACCCTACCCCCTCAAAAACTAGAACTAACTTTTCACTCACAAAACTTTTAAATTTTAAATTCTAAAGGAAAAAAAAAAACTTAAGAATGACTCGCGAACGCTGTTACTACAGTTGAGATGAACGTAGGGGTGCTATTTCACTTTTATTAATCTTCGCGGGAATAAAAGTCTTTACGAAGTTTTATTACTCGCTGCCTAGCATCAGTCTGAGAGCTATGAGGTTCTATTACTCTTGTCACACGGAGTAGTACGGATCTATTTTATACATCAAACAATCGACATGGTTTTAATGAAAGTTTTGAACAATTTATTAACACTTAAAAATCACCATCCTTCTCATTAAACACTTTAACAACTTTCTCGTTAAATATGGCGAACTTTTTCACTAACAAACAAAATGGCTAGGCACAGCCAACGATTGTGAAAAGTCAATGTTCGCTTCTAGTCTCACTGCACTCGGTTGATCTCAATCAATTATTGATGATATTGTTCCTTTTCATGAATATCACAAAATTTCACAATTAATTATTCACTTTTCGATGCATATTTGGTATTTCTCTTCGTTATAATGTCGATCAAAATCACTTCTTTCTCCTTGGTAGTATCACACATGAACAGGGGTACTCAGCCTATACTACCTATAATTTAACATGGTTATTGCAGGGGGCTTTCTGTTGTCTCTATATTTACAATTTGAATCATTTCAGAGAGCTTACACACAAGTACTACCTCACATAAATTGCGTGTTTTAACTAGATCCACATTTTTTATTTGGTAAACTTTTGTCTGTCTCCTGCTGTTTACCGTTTATGCAAAAATCATCCAGAATAAAGAGGCATTCTAAAGACATTCCCTGAAAATTTAAGGTATTACTTAGAAATGGCCGTGGACTCGCCTTTGTTGTCCGTCACTGTATACTGCCTGTCTGTCCCTCCAACTGAAGGAGTGGAGTGGGTTATAGTCGCTCATTACGTAAGATTCTTCAAAGATCTCCAAAGGTTGGACATCCGTGCACTAGAGGAAGTGTGCCACTTCTCTCTAATCAACCTGCCCTTTGCATTTCTTCGAGTTCGTTAAACCAAAAACCTGTGAAAAATCAACCAAACAATAAATGTGAAGTAGTGACGATGACACTCCACTCGTCGCAAATTCCAATAGGGATGAAAGTGCCCTGTGAATGCTGCTAAATGTTTCACTGTGTGCCGTAATAGTTATTTTGTTGTTTAACGACGCTGTCAATTGCCAGGATCACATCAGCGTCGCCGGTGTGCCGGAATTTTGTCCCGCAGGAGTTCTTTTACATGCCAGTAAATCTACTGACATGGAGGTGTCGTTTTTAAGCACACTTAAAAACCATCGGCCTGGGCCGGGTTTGAACCCGCGACCTTGGGAACAGTAGGCCAGCGTCTAACCAACTGAGCCACCCAGACCGACGTGCCGTAATAGAACCAAACATGTAAATAGCATACACATTAAATGTAAATTGTTTAGGGATATTATACACGGATATTATACTATTATAATTATAATTATAATTATACACGTGGAAGGTAATGCTTCGGCCAGAATAACCGGGGTAATAGATCCAGGTGTAAGGAATATAAAATACTAAATTTCGATTCGTTAGATTTAATCGTTTTATAAAAATGCTCATTTTTTCGGCAAGCTAAATGGCAACGCTGAGCTTCATCGCATGAGCCAGATGATGCTGATTTTGTTGTTTAACGATGCTGTCAATTGCCAGGATCACATCAGCGTCGCCGGTGTGCCGGAATTTTGTCCCGCAGGAGTTCTTTTACATGCCAGTAATGTCTACTGACATGGAGCTGTCGTTTTTGAACACACTTAAAACCATCGGTCTGGGCCGGATTTGAACCCGCGACCTTGGAATCAGTAGGCCAGCGTCTAACCAACTGAGCCACCCAGTGTCTGTGTGTGTGTGTGCGCGCGCCAGACCGGCGTGTTCCTTAATATAAACAAAAGAACCGACCGGCTGTGCTTCTAAGTCAACGCAGCTCTCAGTTGTAAACAAAACATCCAACCATCGTGTGCTTCTAGGCAAGCACTGCCTTAGATGTAAACAAAACACTCGCCCGGTGCGCTTACCGTACCGCTGAACTGGCCCCATCTGGGGTAAATCCACACGAATCGAAATGTTATGCTTGAGAGGTGAGAATGTTACTAAAATTATGCATTCGTTCAAGTAAAAATTATGATCAGACCGCGGGAGAGAGGGATTTTTAGCGCAACTTATGTGTGCCTGGATTATTCTGTGGCAAGTGTAAATGACCTTGCGGGGAGGAAGCCGCCAGTGTGTCGGCCAGATGTACAGTTCTTTCCCTTCCCGAAGCATCTATACCTGCACAGTTATCTTGGTCTATACTTATATCTTCTACGTCCTTTTCTGCTGGTCTACTTATATTTCCCATGCTAGTCCTTTCTCTATGTACAGCTCTATTCTCCATACTCAGAATGCCTTCCTCCTGTTGCTCTTGATCTACGTGCTCCACACTGAAACTGTTATTTTCCTCACTAAAATTAGTACTGTCATTTGAATTATCATCTATCTGCATACCTACGCCCTCTTGTTCAATTTTATTATCCCTATTGCCTAGATCTGCAATGTTGTGTGACTGACTATCCTTAATTTTACCAGTTCGCTAAAGCATTTATTGTATACACTTTACCATTATAAATACCTCTAAAGTAACAGAAACAATTTTTCTAACCCTTTTGCTGTGGATAAATAAAATGATTTGACCTTGTAACGAGGACTTGTGTTACCTTGCTGAAGTTTACTTCCACGAAAGCCTCCTGTGTCGCTGTCCAGTGTTTGTGCCCCTCTCTCCTGAAGTTTTAGTGAATCATAAGATGTTCCCTGAAGTTCTGATGTTATATTGTACTGTTTATTCACTAACTCCTTCCACTGTTCTGACCCACTTTTATTTCTGCTTCTCGTTACTCTTCTTTTATTAACATTGTCACGCCCCACGTTGGGCGATAAAATGTGCATGCGGTGGACTGTGACTTGATTTATATTGCGTACTTAATTTGTTGGTACTTAACGATGGCCCTTTTTTCTTATGAGTATATTAGGTATAAGTTATGGGTTGGATTTGCCTCGGCTGTGGATCTGCTCGGCAGTTGAACAAGTATCTCTAGTCAGGTGGTGGCCGGAAAGGAAGTCAGGAATTTTGGAAGTGTTCTGGCGCTACAATATGCATGTTGTGGAAGTAATTAGGCATTCACATTCGGACACTCCATAATCTATATTACACATAAACCAAACATTACACGGACTTGTTACAAAATTACATCCAGTGGGTTCAACATGCTATTGTTTGTGTCATCTCGCGGTAAATGCAACCACTCTCTCCGAATGCTAGATTACAACTCCATTCATTGGTGTCTCTTTCTGCCCTCTCTAAGCTAAAACTCCTCCCAAGGATGACACCCGATATTTCTGCATCTGTGTTTAAGGATATGTTTTATTTTAAGGGACAGTTGCAAGGGGTGAACCCTCATTAACTTTTACCTTAACACACACACACACACACACACACACACACACACACACACACACACACACACACACATACACACACACACACACACACACACAAAACACACACACACACACACGCCCTCATGGACCTCCCACGGTGAGAGAAAATCATGTAAACTGTTTTTAAATTATATCCATATATATGGACTGACATAATACTATGTTCAATTAGTACTGTCACAGAGTTACACTAATCAATAAATACATGTTCAATTAGTACTGTTACAAAATTATGGACATCATAAATATTCAGCTTGAAGATAGATTTAGTGATTATAAAAACTATAATTTACAACTCATCAAGGTTCAAATAAATTTCTGCAGATGAAAGCAAAATTTCCTTAGTCAGCTTTTACATCACTGTTAACTACATACAGGAGACATTTTGATTATGTGAGACTACAGAATGAGATCAGTGTGTTGTGCTCATCTTCGGACTCTGCAATGTGTAGTCAACAGTCCACCTTCTAGTGAAATATATGAACGAGAAACAATTAATGTTAGCCATGGTAGAAATATACAAATTTACTGCACTCACACTCACCATTCTGAGGACAACCGCTGCAGTGGAATGCCCATTCTCTGCCCTGAAGAGAATCATATCTTACTCCAGATCAATGGCGCTTCCGGGTGGTCGCACACTCGCAACTGCACACCCACTAACTTTTTTCCTGTATGTGAATGTATTTACCTGTACAGGCATGCATATGAGAAGGCCGAATGTCGAACCTTTTTCTATATGAACTTGCTCGTTTAATTTTCCCGCGCCCTGTTTACCAAATACCAGCGCATTCAGTCAACAAGCTGTAGAAATGCATAAACGAGATTTTGCGACTGGTGAAGGAAGCTTTTAGACGAGAGGTCGCGGGGAGTGGGCCGAAGCTTGCTTTTTAGGAGTACGGCGAGTTAAAGCAGTATGATCGACAAGTTCAACAGATGCGATTGTTACCACGCAAGCGCACTGCGTTTTCGTACAAGTCCAATTTCATTTCCTTCTCAGTTTTTCTTACTACGAGCATTTCCCTCACTCTCGTTTAGCAGTAGCTCCAATCAACCTACTACGCGGTTGATCAACTTGGCGTTTCTAAATAAAATTTAGCCATTTTCTATATTAAAATGAGAGTTATGTTAATGTTGTGAACGCAATTACATCTATTTTTATTAAACCGTTATAAATGCATATAATTATTATAATTTACTAAGGCCAATGCTTCAGTTTGTAATAGTTATTTTCTTACCGTGTTTATTATTGTTTGCTATGTTTATGTTTCTGGCAGCACAGTGTATGCAGTTGTGTCTGATCATAGCGGGAAATTTGAATATATGCAAGTGTGGGAATGAATAGCATCTTTCCGGTTTATCCTCACAAGCGAAGCTGTTTTCCGTGCTTATTGTTTGCGAGTGAGAGAAACAGCATCTGGACAAATAATGGTTTTTGTGACACAGGTCATCTAAAACAAAAATGGCTAACCATGAGAGCTGAATTGCCCATATGAACTGCAAATTATAACTCTGTGTGTGTGCGTTTGTGTGTGTGTGTGTGTGTGTGTGTGTGTGTGTGTGTGTGTGTGTGTGTGTGTGTGTGTGTGTGTGTGTGTGTGTGTGTGTGTGTGTGTGTGTGTGTAAGGATGTAATTTACTGCACACCCACTGCGATAAGTCACGAGCCGCCACTGTCTCAGTTCAACCCAAGAACAAAAAAGGATGAGTGAATTTGCTTTAATATTCATTGAGAAAGAGCTGCTAAAGGAACTAAGAAATAATCTAACATTTAGCTTCAATGATGTCGTTATCGAAGTATTTTACAGTAAAATGAGGATGGAATTCATGTATGAGTGGGGTAAGTTTTTTTTTTTACTTGTATCTGTGCAACTGTGGTGGAGACCATAGAGAATAACCATGTCCAAAACTCACCCTATACCACTGAGCTATCTATGCAAACAATATTTCTGAGTTATACTTTACGAGTAATAATTTTGTGTATTGCAGATATGCATCATTCTAAATCAGTTTTATATGGCTCAATACGTTAAGGATATTTCTACTGTGTTTGTCTGTTTGATTATGAAAGTGCATTCAGTGCAAGTATCTGTTCCCAGAACATACACACTACTCTTGGCATATCCATATCCCTCTTATACCACATACTTCCAAATCTCTATCTCAAATTGTAATCATCTGCTATTCTCCTAAGTTTCTACCCCACATAATTGTTAACCTCAGGTAGAGTATTATGCAATGATAAAGACTGTTGGAAAGCTCATTATAAAGCTGCAGGTAAAAGATCATTTAGTAAACCTACAAAGCTTTTATCCAGATTTAGCAGCTCATATATATTCCAGGTTCCTGATATAATCACTAAAATATTTCCACAATCATGACTGTTACAGATGAGTGTTAATGCGTCTACAGCAGAGCCAGAAATCCTGCAATCCTTTGGCAGCATATTAGCTGAAAACAAATGGAGACAGTGTTGTCAAAAAGCTGCTGACTGCTGCAGAGAAATGAGCATGGTAAAAAGCAATGTTAATGGTAAGGTAGTACCCTTTACATCAATTGATCAGCAAATAGGAATAGTTTCCTCTAAAATGATTAGTGCCCAATTTCATGTTGTAGTAGGTATTATCATTACAGTGATTATGTTACCAGCTGTAGGTGCCTGCCTGAAATACTACTTACCTTTACAAGCTTAAACCCACTTATCATGTGGCTGTTTGGTATTTTCATTTTGTTATCATTGTTAGTTCAAGGAAAGAAAGATAATTAACAAAGTAAGCAGAAGCAAAATTTGTTGGGGAAATATATATATATATATATATATATATATATATATATATATATATATATATATAAAATGATCCAAGCTCTACACAATAACTTGTGACAGAAGCGTTGTTGCTTTGTCTATTGCTAATCCAATAAAAGTGGTGATAACAGCAAGTCTATCTAATAATTCAGAGATCCCAATTAGAATTTTAGTTTGGTTGAGTTATCTCTATATAAAATCTTATACTTTAATCTTTATCCCGAAAAGATAAACATGGGGGATCTCTGAGCTGCTTGCATATTACAAGAGAAGTATCAGACCCTTCATGCCAAAACCAGTCCTAAAATCTCTATGACAAAAGTAATGTTAGTGCAGAGAGGACGAATGAACTAAGAACCGGCTACACAATGTTCCTTCACTGGTCTAGTTGACACATGATTTCATACTGCTGCTGAAATTAAGGTTATACTATTGACGTGACTGCTCTGCTCTGGCTCTGTGGTACTGAGTTGACAGTGCTGTGGTGTATTTCAGTTATTAAAAGTTATTTATTACTTTGTCATGTATTTAGACACAAAGTACAGTACGTATGCTACAAAACTTGGCCGGCAGGCGCCCAGCCCATCTACTGGTGACGTACCGCAGCTGGCAGTTGCACAGCGCGTCTATCGGTCACATATGCTTGGACGTCAAATCAGATCTCAAATCACATTAACAATTATCAGAAAAAACACAAAACATACGTTATCACAGGGGATATTGGAAATCCATGTGCATCAGTACATCTGTGGTATCTTCAGAGGAAATTTTCATTAACGCGCATTAGTTCAGCTTCCAAAATAGTGTTAATTTCTGTCCTGATATTTTGTTTTAATTCTTCTAAAGTGTGGGGATTAGTTCTCTATACTTTTGTCTGTTGCATATCGGTTGTGTAGTGATGACCTATGTAAATGAAACCATGCTTCTTCAATAAACAGTATTAATCGTGGATCGATTGCTCCCGTCCGTAACATTCCTCAAAATCCAGATACAGAAATTTACCCGCCTCTGATGATCACATGGTAGCAATTCCAGGACAACAGTAACCTTGTATGATTTAAGTTTTAAAAGTTTTATTGCGTTTCATGCTGAAGCTTTTGAATTGTTAGCGTCTTGTGCAAGGCGCCTAAGAGATTTTCGAGGTGACCGTTCTAAGCTTTCTCCGATTTCGTCTAATTTCCGTTCCGTAAGCACATGCCTTTTTACCTTTCTTTTCCTATGAGACGGGAACTTCTATGTATATATTTGTAATTTTAGATTATGAACGTACATATGTATAAGACTTTTAGATATAAGTACAATTTTATATTGTGCAATGAAGCTGCCTCTTGGAAGTAGGTTGACCTGAGCCCATTTCTGAAGGACAGATGACAAAACCCCCTTTTGTCATCCCAAGCCGAGGGACATTTGCCAGAAGTCCAAGGACACAGCTGGGGAAAATACACCCCTCCTACATAACGGGACTAGAGAGAAAGTGCGGGGGTGAAATATAAAGAGGAAACTAGGAAGCTTAAGTTGGGTCTGTGTTGCGATGTCGCGACAAGGGTGAGCCTCGTATTGCTGAATAAGTCTAGCTTCGCGCCAAAAGAAACGTCGAGGTGTGAAAGGCGACAGTGATTAGCGTAAAGTAAAGCAATAGCAATCTTAGAACGAAACACCAGAAACTTGCTCAGGTCGGCACTTCGAGGCAAAGAAGTGGTGAAGAATAAACTTAGTAAACGTCTGTGTTGTGTTGTCATCTAACCTCGCGCCTGAGAAACATCCTCTCATGCCTACCTAAATCCGGCACTCAAACCCGTTACAAATGGCATCCCAACGTGGCGGCTCGACAAAGGATGACAACCAGAGGATCGCCGATGGAAGCAGTTGACTCGGCGAGAATAAATCGACGCGTAGGAAGAGAGTGAACTTCAGCCCAGGGACAGCAGTAGACGCCGTGGACGCGAAAAGGAGACGACGACCGCAAGTAACATCACGAGCAACAAGAAACAGCCTCAAGACCTCGGAGGAAAGGCGCACAAGGTGCTGTTTCAACAAGCGAGACAATCAACATCAGAGGACGACCACATCAACCCAGCAAAGCAAGTCGCCGAAAGGTCAGAGTTTTAAAAACAATCCTATGTAAATACAATATATATCATAGTTATAATAGTAGATGCATGAAAATAAATGTGTGCAAGAATGAGAGGATATTATATACTGTATGACTGAGTGGGGAACATTAGAATAGGGTAAATTTTAAATAGATGCTCCTTCGTAGCGGAAAGTTAAGTAGAAATACCAAAATGGAGTCGCTAGAACAGAGTAAAGAAAACAGTGCTGGGAGCAGCGACGTGGTAGGGAATATTTCGGGAGATTACTTTAAGATACTCTCGGAAAAAATAAACGAAATGGGTGATAGGTTGGAGAGTAAAATTAGTGGTCAAGTTAAAGAACTAAACGAAATGGGTGAGAGGTTGGAGAGTAAAATTAGTGGTCAAGTTAAAGAACTCCTAGACGAAGGATTTAGGACCCAAGAATCAAAGCTTAAAGAACATTTAGATCACAAGCACCAGGAATTTGAGGAGAGAATGAGGGAACAATTAAATACACAGCAGGTGAGCATTTCCGAAATCCAGGAAGGGTTAAATTCCTTTAGAATTAACATGGACGAAAATTTAGAAAGTATGAAAGTGACGTGTGAAAGAAAACATGTAGAAACTATGAAAATGCTGACGGATGAGCTAATAGCTATTAAAAATGCAGTGCATGGGGAGGTAAATGAAACTTTGCAGGTAGTACCCGCTGAATCAGAAGCTGAGGGACTAGAAATTAGTGAACTTAAGAAAAGAATGTGAGACATCTATCAGCTCAACTAGAGGTAGATAACCGTTCAAAACATAATGAGAGTAAGATAGTGGAGCTTCAGGGATCTGTAGAGAGAATGGAGATACAATTAAGAAGTATTAATGATGATAATGCGACTAGCGCAGTTGACAGTAATGGAAATGATAACTCAATTGTAAATAGTGCACAGCATGAGGCTGCCGCTATGGAGAATGTAACACCTAGCTCCTTCCATGTGAACCCGTCTAATACAGGAAATAGTCTTAGTCAATATGGGCAATTACTGAATGAAGTGTGTGTTTCCATTTTTGACGAGTCTAATGCCATAAATCAGAAGCAATTCCTTACCAACTTATACCACTATTTCGAGAAAGAGGATATAACGAAACAGCTCGAAATGTTTGTTGTACGGAAGAGACTGAGAAACATATCTCTGACGTGGTTAAAGCTTATTTTGGGAGAAAATTGCTTTTATGAGCATTCCAAGCAAATGTTTATTAATATGTACTGGGATGCGACTACACAAAGCAAGATAAGATTAATGTTTAGGAAATTGGCCGCGGAACGAGTGAAAAAGAAAGCCGACAAAGGCAAAGAAAATCATAAGATCAGAAAGAAAAAGGAAAGGGGAAATCCATATTGATACCCGAAACGAACAGTCATTTGTGAAACGCGTAGTAAAGATCTTTACAATAGATAAGGGGCAGGCGGATAGCCACGGTCCTCATTGTGACCACACCAAGGCCAAAGGGGCGAAGGACGACCGAACCAGCTGTATTTACGGTCAATGAACCAAGTTACGGGATTGAAAACAGTAGAGAGTACCAAGGAAACATTTATTTACCGACTTTACTTAATAACTTAAAAAACAATTGACTTAAATACCCGGCGTGAAAAGAGGCTGAGGGAAAAAAAAATAATAATAAACAAATAAAGTTGACCGTGGAATAGATGAAACAAAAGGGGATTCGAACCGATAGAATAGTGGAGATCAAATTCATTAACGCAGTGGGCGCGAACTTATAAAAGAACAATTGATGTAGAAGCGGCGAAAAGTTAGCTGAGATGCGCGAACTTATGAAAGAATAATTTATGTAGATGCTGCCGAAAAGTAAGCTGAGATGCGCGAACTTAAGAAAGGATAATTGAAGTAGAAGCTGCCGAAAAGTATGTTTAGATGCGCGAACTTATAAAAGAACAATTGATGTAGACGCCGCCGAAAAGTATGTTGAGATAAAAATGATAAAGTTGATCGTGAAAATAAATAAACCTATATAAAAACAAAAGTAGACCAATGCAAAGCAACGCACAAGGCGAGAAAGGTAGAAAAATGCTAGAACCGGATCAGAGTCCTAATTGCTGGAACGTTATAACTCGTTATAGTACTTATTAAATGAAAAATTGAAGGAAATCACAGATTGATTACGGCTATGACAGAAATTACAGAAATGATATTAAAAGTGTAAACTGTATCATACAGTAATTGTAAATTTGATCTAATTACTTATCAGAGGGAGACCGAAGATGCGGGAAACAATAACAAGCAACAATTGAAATAAAAATAATGGTTTAAAATACGCGCGAAGCGGTATATAAGTTTAAAAAGACAGATGAAGGAACAATGGTAAACTTGGAAGGATATAGGTGAAGATAGGTAGAAATAAGTGTAAAATTATTAGCTCGTAAATGTGATTAGATTAGCAGTACAAAATGTCATTATGTGAAACACTGGTTAAGAATTAAAAAAAAAAGTGTAAAATTTGCAGCTCGTAAGTGTGATTAGATTAGCAGTACAAAATGTCATTATGTGAAACACTGGTTAAGAATTGAGGGACCCTGGAAGACATTGAACCCTTGTGTTTACGTTGGCCAGGTAGACAACGAGAACCTGTGTCAGTGAACTATATGTGTGATAGTGTAAGGGAAGAAAGTGAAAGTCCAAGACAGGTAGCTAATTGAAAGTAAAGGTATGCTACGAGGAAGTGGAAATTCTCATGTGTAAGTTAAGCTGAAGTCAGGACTTAGGAGGAAAATAGAATTTGGTAATCAAGAAAAAAAGGAGAAATCTCTCAAAGTTCTTCCTGTTTTCTTGTTACAAAATCCGGCGCATTTGAGACGGGAACTTCTATGTATATATTTGTAATTTTAGATTATGAACGTACATATGTATAAGACTTTTAGATATAAGTATAATTTTGTATTGTGCAATGAAGCTGCCTCTTGGAAGTAGGTTGACCTGAGCCCATTTCTGAAGGACAGATGACAAAACCCCCTTTTGTCATCCCAAGCCGAGGGACATTTGCCAGAAGTCCAAGGACACAGCTGGGGAAAATACACCCCTCCTCCATAACGGGACTAGAGAGAAAGTGCGGGGGTGAAATGTAAAGAGGAAACTAGGAAGCTTACAGTTGGGTCTGTGTTGCGATGTCGCGACGAGGGTGAGCCTCGTATTGCTGAATAAGTATAGCTCCGCGCCAAAAGAAACGTCGAGGTGTGAAAGGCGACAGTGATTAGTGTAAAGTAAAGCAAATAGCAATCTTAGAACGAAACACCAGAAACTTGCTCAGGTCGGCACTTCGAGGCAAAGAAGTGGTGAAGAATAAACTTAGTAAACGTCTGTGTTGTGTTGTCATCTAACCTCGCGCCTGAGAAACATCCTCTCATGCCTACCTAAATCCGGCACCCAAACCCGTTACACCTATCACAAATTATTCCTATCTCCCTGGATTTATTTACAAGCAAACGGACGGCCTCTCTACTCGGAACACACACGCCAGGAAATTTAGTTTCCAATTGCCTTACAACTTCCCTGTAAGTTTGTGTAAGCACATCGTACATAAACGCTCTTTGTTGTACGGTATGCTGTAATCGATTCATTTTGAAAACACTTCAGTCAAAACTAAAGACTTCCAAACACACCTGATTCTATTCACATGTGAACACCACGTAACACCTACCTAGCAGAAGTAAGACTGACTCACATGTGACGACTAGAACGGATGTAGCATGCGCAGATACGGAGATGCACTAAAGGTCACACGGGCTGTGCTCCTGCCGGCCAAGTTTTGTGGTAAACACACTGTATATTATGGCACAGTATACCGGGTATTAATGAACTACACCGAAATAATTTCAGCGATTGTAGACGTGACTAATATAAGCAAGTTGAGATAGGCAATGCATGGTCTGCGGCCTAACACAATGCAGTTAATTGTGTTAAACCTAATTGGCATCAGATGCTGATAAGTTGGTGTTTAAACAAGGTGGGTGAGATTATTGGTTAGAATGTCTTTAAAACTGCTTCCCGAGTATAGAAATATCGAAACTTAATAGCTCATTATTGGCATTCTCAAGGTTTAATGTCTCAAAGATATCTCAAATCTCGAACTAATACCTGCCAGTGCGACACTGAACAGCTATTAACTGCCTTCTTGCATCAATAGCCTACTCTAGTAGTGTCTGTGTAACTGTTCTGGTGGCCCAATCCGTAACGCCGAAAACTGTTGTTCCAGAGGTCATCGGTTTGGTTATTGCCATGTGGTTAATTTTTTTTTTTTTCTTCGTCATAAGTTACAATAGGCAGTTCCTTTAAACCTGACGTAAAGAGTTGCATTTACTTTTCATTTTATGTAACTTCGTTCACCTTTAAACCTCCTCCCATTTAGACGTACAGCATGTGAGAGTATTAAGCAGGATTCAACCTTTGTTAGAAGGAATTGCACTCACAAGGTGAAATTACTCTGTAAAATGCATTTTACAAGAATTAAAACCTTAGACAAAATATTAAAACAAAAACAATCAAACAAACAAAACAAAACAGAAAAAAAGACAATTAAAGTGAAGGAGACGCGGACTCGTTTACCTTTCACTTGAAAGCTAATGTCATTACCATTGCGCCAGAGAGAGTGCTCCGACCGTCTCTTCATTTTCGCGTTTTGTGCATTCAAGTGGTATTATCATTAGCAGTGGCGTATTGGCACTTTAGAAACTCATAGCCGTAACTTCCACATTTGAACCAACAGGCCATAAGTCTCCTATCCCAAATTACTTGTTTCAGAGATCTCCACTTGCTCTGAACATATTTCGGTGTAGTTCATTAACATCCTGTATGTTTTCTACTGCACAGCAGGGCTGGCTCCGAGGATAGTGCCTCCGTGCCATGGCACTAACTTAATAAAATGAAGAAATACGTATTTTAAATGATTTGTATTCTCCACGGTTACATCTAGAATGCGTTACTCTTATTACTCTTAAAGGCGCAATGAAATGGCTTGTCTGGCAATGGAAAACCATAGAAGCTGAAGGAAGCGATAGCGAGCTACAATTTTGCAACCTTATTATGTTACTATTCTATGGTCCGTGCCACTTCATATCTGGCTCGGATTTACAGTGTTCTGGACGTCCAGTCTGGGCGCTATCGGAGTTTGGAGGGGAAAGGGAATAGCTCATATTCATGCCAGTTAGTACCTGTCAGGGCTACCGTTGGCAGCAGATGCAAATTATTTCTACCAACTTAATCACACACCTAACAAAATGTACTATATTGTCAAATCACTATCTATCAATCACTACTACGCCGTATAAGTCGAAAATCGTGTCTTATTATATCATTAATTTTTCCTTATATACTTAAAATAATCTGAATAATTGTTTCCTATAAAGTTGCCTACACTGCTAATAATCCCGCATATTTGAAAGAGAGATGTTCCAGGATGTATAGGAACAGTAAACACTGTCGAGTACCTGAGTGGTTACGTGTATGGTATGCGGCTTGCTTTGTTTAGGTAAGTTGAATAAAGTAAGTTCTTTATTAAGTAGCCCATTTTCTGTATTAGAAGACAAGGTGAAAGTAAAATCTATGGAAAGACCGACTGATCTGCGTATAAACACGGAACCAAAAAGTGCAAGGGTTAACCGCGTTAGAAAATTCAAGGACATTTAAAAAAATGGACATGTGGATGCGAGGTGAAAAACACTTTATTCTACTTCCCAAGCGTTTTATTTGGTGGCGATAACAATTGGCCAAGAAACGGTGTGGTGGATTTAGTTCACGTTTGGGAAAAATTAAGACCCACGAGAAATCCAAGCAGCATATAAACAACTCGATGAACCTAGCTGTATTAGGCAGCACAGAATCCGATCTAGCTCCCACTGTCAGCAAGCTATTCTAAGGTATAACCAGTAGACAGAAACAGGTATGTGCTAAATTTAGTAATCAATTGCATACCATTCTGTGGAAAGTTAGAATTAGCATTACGTGGACACGATGAGTCAGAGGACTCAAAAAACAAAGGTGTATTCCGGGGATTAATCCAGTTCAGTGCAATTAAAGTTACATTTGTCATTTCCACTGTATTTAATGAAACATCTCAAACCATACAGAATGACATTTTAGAATACATACTGCAAGTATACCACGATCACGCCATTCAAGAAATAAACAAAACCGGCTACGTTGCTATTATAGCCGATGAAACAACAGATGCGTCATGTCAGTCACAGCTGGTGATATTGAGGTACATTGTTGAAGGCAAGGCTGTAGAAAGATTTTGAACATTTATTGTGCTAGAAGGATATGATGCACCTATACTTTCTCCCAGAATTTTTAGCAAATTAAAAACCGCACTAGGTCAAAATACGAAGAAATTAGTTGCACAAAGTTACGACGGTGCATCAGTGGTGCACAGAAAATTGTTCGTGACAAATATCCATGTGCAAATTTCATACATTGTTACGCTCATCAATGTAATGGCCAAGGCAACCTAAAAAATAAGCCGAACTTCCATATTCTTTTCACACTTATCTGGCATCTGTGCATTTTTTCCTTACTCTCCACATAGAGAGAACACAAATACTAGACGTAATAAAACAAAAGAGATCGCCTAGACCATATCAAACCAGATGGAATTTTCATTCTCGTGGTGTAAACACATTGTATGAAAACAGAGTAGAGTTTATTGTCGTTATGGACAAAATATCAGAAAATAAAAGCATTAGATCAGAGTCCACTAGCTGGTTTTAGGTAATCTATTTTTGAAATTTGAGGTAGCTGGAATTTTGATCATCTGCTTGCGATAAAAGTCACCAGTGGGGGTGGTGGTGGCGGTGGCGGTGGCGGCGGTGGCGGCGGCGGTGGCGGTGGCAGTGGCAGTGGCGGTGGCGGTGGCGGTGGCGGCGGTGGTGGTGGTGGCGGCGGCAGCGGTGGCGGTGGCGGTGGCGGTGGTGGTGGCTGTTGTTGTTGTTGTTGTAGTGGTGGTGGCGGTGGCGGCGGTGGCGGTGGCAGTAGCGGTGGCGGTGGCAGTGGCGGCGGCGGTGGCGGTGGCGGCGGTGGTGCTGGTGGCGGCGGCGGTGGCGGCGGCGGCGGCGGTGGCGGTGGCGGTGGCAGCGGCGGATGTATCTTTCTACCTGCCAGAATTAGAGGACCATGATATCTGGAATTCCTGCAAGGTGAGCTTCAGGTTTTTCTTGATGAGGTTCCAGTATCATAGCAGAACACCACTCTGCACTGGTTGAAACGAGATGGTGCACCACCTTACCATTATGAAGCTGTAAAGGTCCATTTCAGTTAGTTGTATCCTGGACACTGGATGGGCCTAGGTGGCCCAATGCCTTGGCCAGCAAGATCTCCTGATCTAACCCCATTACATTATTTCTTTTGGAGACATTCAAGAAAGACGTTTTAAACAAATCCCTCAAAGGATCGTTAAACATATGAATCTGTCACACCCGTAGTTCCCAGAAACGTCCATATATGTAGATACAAGGAGACGGTTGAAACATTGTATCAATCAACAAGGAATCATTTTTAGCACCTGTTCTGTGATTGAAACCACCATAATAATAGCCTTTGATGATAATAATAACGATGAGAATAATAGAATAATAATAAACCATTAAAGTAACAAAAATAAATGTTAAAATGAAAATGTTAATGCTAAAAACTTATTAAAATAAAACAAATAAAGGGTATACTAATGATTATGATGATGATAATAATAGTAATAGTAGTAGTAGTAGTAGTAGTAGTAGTAATAATAATAATAATAATAATAATAATAATAATAATAATAATAATAATAATAATAATAAACACTGATAAAATAATTAGTATAAAATAATAACAAAAATAATTGTTATTGTTATAATATGAGAAATAGTAATAATGATAACAATTAACAATAATAAACTAATGAAAAATAAAATAATAAAAGCTATAAAAATATGATGATAATAATAATAGTAATAATAACAATAACTAAAATTAATAAAATACAACAATAAATTAATAACAAACAAAGAAATGCAAATCAAACATTACGCGCCCTCATCTTTGCATGGATTTTGTTACGGGAATTTACAATCTGTAATCCGTAATGTTAGACAATAGGAGCATATACAGGAGTGAGATTATTCCCTGTAAAATGAAGTCCTGTAAGTGAAGTGGAGGATATTCTAAGGCTGTTCCTCTCTCTATCATCACGCGCTGTACTCGCCAGTTGAAGCCCGGGCATTTGCTTTGCCGCTCCGCTCTGTTCTCCTACAAGCAGAACAAAGGTCACTCACACCACTAACTAGATTTACCCCTGTTATTTCTGCAACTCTTTTAACGCACGAAGGGTTGTCGTCCTATCCGAGGGCCGGCTGGAGTGGGCCACCTGATATACCAGGTGAGCCAGCCGCGCCTTATTTTTTTGGAAGGTAGGCCACCCATCTAACGGCATGTGCGCCTTAGTCCAGTTTTGCGCCTACTAGAATGTATTGCTTGCGCAAAATTGAGAGCAACAGCGGCTTAAGGGACAAAACGTACTCCTCGCTAAAGTACACATCAAAAACATACGACTCGTTTACTGAGAGCGAATTCCAGTTTCCAGCCGATTTTACAAACTTTTTATTAGAGTATACATAGCAACGTAATTCAGTAAACGCCTCGGAAAAATTAGACCTATCACATGGGTACGCTAACAACGTCAGCTAAAAAGAAAATGGTGGATTCTTGTACTTAGAGCAGGGGTTGGCTGCCAAATATTACGAAAAATTTAGACACGCCTCATCCATCATGAACCCGTACAGTCAAAACGGACATAATATTAAATAACAGTTTATTTACATTTTCGCGTGAACTACGCCTCGTGCATCTCAATTAATATGCATAACATCTGTTGTCATTTAAGTAATACTATTAAAATGCCCAGCAAATGATTAAATCTGTCTTAAAAGGCTAAATCGATCCCGAAAACTCGCGAGGTGGCAATGCCAGGCACGCAAGTCCTACTATTGAACGCGGTAGGCGCTTTCAGTTGGGTCTCGCAATAGCTGAATAGGATTGTGACGGGTTCTCTGCGCTAAGTTCCAATGTCGTAGGTTCGAGTCTCAGTAGTGTAAATATTTTTTTTATGTTCATCAAAACTTGGAAACCGAATTCATAATAATCTAATTATAAAGTCCCTGAGCGTTTAGGACATTATACTTTAAATCGTTTTTGGTTGTCTGCATTTTGTAATTGAACAGGTGTAAATGACCTCTGCGCCATTGGACTGGCATGATGTAGTGTGTTGTGAATGCCGACCCCTGCGTTCTCCACACGTATGCTGTCGCACAATATTTTGTGCCAGTCTTTCATTATGTATTCGACAGACGAGTACGTAGATATGCTTTTGATCTGCGGAGAAGTAAGAACAAATACCTACACCGGAGAAAATATCTCGGGAGAGATATCCGAATAGGCGACAACCAACAGCAAACACCTTCCGGAATGTTGAAAGGCGTCTGCGTGTAACAGCATCACTTGCAAGAATACCTCCTCATAGACACGCACCAGCAACAACGGGTGTTAATGCAGAAGCAGTTTTGAATGCCACCCAGAACAATCCGCATACTAGTACACGGGTAGCTGCTCAGGAGTTGAACATCAGCCAGTCTTCTGTAGTGCGAATATTGAACACTAATAAGTTCCATTCTTATGGTTTGCACCTACACCCAGCACTTCACGGGAGAGATTTCGAAGCTCAAGTGATCTTTTGTGAATGGTTGCTGGAGCGAGTAGCAACTGATGTGGGATTCGCATCCAGGATATTGTTTTCTGACGAATCAAGATTCCACAACAATGGAACTGGAAATCGTCACAATATGCGCATCATTCTAAGAGTAGTGGGGTGAAAATGTCTGTTGTGGAATCTTGGGAGACCACCTTGTTGAACCATTATTCTTCGAGGGGAATGTAACAGGAGCACGCTACCTGGAATTCCTCTGTAGCTCACCCGTTATTATTAGGGAATGTGCCACTGCAGCAGCGAATGACATGTGCTTACAACACAACGGCGCTCCTCCGTATCGGTCGAGGATCGTCTGCAATCATTTGAATGCTGCACATCCTGGTCATTGGATAGGAAAACAAGGACCAGTCCCCTGGCCTGGCAGATCACCTGATGTGACACCCCTTGACTTCTTTCTCTGGGGTTAATTAAAAGAACGCATTTATGCAGAGGAGCTGGACAATCCAGAAACCCTTCCTCAGTGTATTAAAGTGGCTTGTAGATCTGTTCAACCCTGTGTGTAAATGATCCTTATTTTAATTGCACCTACCTATAGGTATGCTTAAACAGCTACCTAATTGTAGTTCACCAGTAAAGAAACATCAAACAATGCCATAAAACATAAATAAAGCAATAAAATGAATGTAATAACCGTTTTCAGAGTAATAATTTATAAATTGTGAGGATTGCACGGTAAAAAAATTAGTACATGCAGGTGATTCGAACCACCTTCACAGCAGACGGATTAATTCGGAGTGTTGCGTTCGTTCCAATTGAGATACCTAGTAACGTGTGAGGTAAACATTCCGTTTAAGATGTAATACTCGCTGGTTCCAGTGAACATTTGCAGAAGTGCAAAGGTCAGCTAATTACGAATATATTAAAAGCCGATGTGATAACATCTATATTAGCACTAATTTCATCGAGTGTTAAACATCCATGTTAAATACGCGGGTAGAACCTAGTAATGGGGTCGATGTTTTCATGTTGGAGTATAAAATGCGGATTGCATAAAACTCGAGAATAAGGGGCAGCTGACTCACCTGGTATACAGGTGTCCCCAAAACCCCGACAACGCTTAGTATGTTATGCGGGACGGCAATTTGATTGATTTCCAAATAAGAGCCCCTGTCCAGAAATGCACGGTTTGGACGCTGTAGCGTATCCAAGTATAACATGGGTTACCTTAAAATTTCGTTAATAAACCCAACATCGAGCTGTCTGCGTAAGAAACGGGCTTCGAACTGTGTACTTCCTTCATCATTTCAGATCCTACATCGACGGCCGTGAGCCGACCGAATACGTGCAAATGTCTTTAAAGATTTTCAATCAATCGGTGGACTCGAGCCATAAGATCCTCCACTGACGTTACAGGAGTGCCGTAAACCATACTCTTCATACTAATCCACAGAAAATAGTTGAGAGGTATCAGATCTGGTGACCGTTCTGGCCATGGAATTGGTACACCTCTACCAATCCATCGATTTGCACAAGCGACGTTGAGGTGATTCCAGACATTTACATCAAAGTGTGCTCAGGTTGGCCATTTCAGCAGTTGTGTACTGGTACGTGTGACGCACTGCTGTTAAGAAACGTTGCTGCACTGGAAACTACACAAGTGACGCAGTAGGATGCGCACCAAGGACATTATGGAGGAATGTACCGCATGCGCAGGAATATTAGGCTCAGGTCGTTCACCCCAGTACACAGATGGCTGTGGGTTGCGCATCTTCCGTATTAAGATACCAAAACGAATGTTAACAAATTGTCACAACTGTTCGTTTTCAAACTTCGACGCTCTTCAGCGTCCAAACCGTGCATTTCCGGACAGGGGTTCCTGTTTGAAAATCGATCAGTTTGCCATCCCGCACAACATACTAAGCCAGGCCTGGGCGCGTCGTGTGTTCGCGTGAGAAAAAACAGGTTTCTACCGTCCCATACTTGCGTGCAATAAAGGCACATGAACCAGTCTGTGGCGTACACGTGTTGCTTAATTGTAATTTATTACAAACACAAAATTAAACACTATACAATATTTACATATATGTTGTAGTGTTATATTTTCAGATTTTACAATGCTATTTAGACTTGCAAGACTTTGAAGTATATTAATATGCAATAAACTAAAACACTCCGTAAATCACGTAAACCTGGAACGTTACTTACTGAGTCACTGTTGAAACGTGCAATCTTTTGTGCTTCATTATTTCGTCATATTCTGGCTGCAAATTTGAACATTGTAATCGCAATATGTGCACTAAAATTTCATCATTTAAACTGCTGCGTGAAGCAGTTTCGACATTGTTCAGCTTACTGAAAAACTGCTCACAACAATATGTTGTACCAAACATAGCTACAATGCGACTGCCAAAGAGACATAAATTTGGAAACTTCACTTTGGGTAGTGTACGAAACAACAGTCCTAAAGTCCGCAGAGGTGTTCTGGAGGTCGATTAATTCCATCTGCAGAGAGTGGTGCATCTTTAACATCGAATGCAAATGGGTTGTTAAACAACCTCCAGTCTGTGTCCATGGTCTTCAGATCATTAAATCGGATTTTAAATTCTTCCAGTAAATCTTCCAGAATTGTCTTGTATTTATTTAGTACTTCAGAAGATCCTTTAATAAATACGCATTTCAAATTTGGAAAATGATACAAATCTGTGTGCTGTATTTGATACATCCAGAGTCGCAATTCGTCCATGAAAGCCTTTAGTTCATCAATCATCGTAATGATTAAATTGTCTTTTCCTTGTAGGGTGGTGTTCAATGTATTTAAGTGTAACGTTAGATCACTCAAAAATGCTAAATCACAAATCCAGTCTTTGGTGCTAAGTTAGAGGGGTTTAGAGGATTTGGTAATTTCGTTTGCAATTTTAAAACTGCCACGAACTATGTTTTGCCGGTCAACTATCGTCTTGCTAGTACTGTCACTTTTGACTTGTAAATTTTCCTTAAGACGATCCAGCATTTTTTCACGAGCCACACCTGTCAGCTTCTCTTCACCATATTCTTGCGCATGCGCATTTGTGAAATGCCTCCTAATGTTATAATGTGAAGGATATGATACTGTTGCACCACAAACCAAACAATGTGATTTTCCACCTTCGAAGACGGCGAAATACTTTTCTTCCCATTCGGGATTAAATGTTGGCGTAACGCGTCCTGCACTCATTGTGAAAGGTACGTCACTGAACTGGTGTGTCCTAACCCAACACACACACTCAAGGTCGTGAGCGCAGTCCCGCTCAATGTGTACCACTTCCCCAGGCCTGTACTAAGCGTTGTCGGTTTCTATATGCTGGTTGTCCCAAAAATACACCGACAATGTTGTGCAGGATGGCTAACTGATCAGTTTTTAAATGGGAACCCCAGTCCGGAAATGCACGGATTGGGTGCTGGAGACGCTTGAAGTTTGGAAACAAACGGTATATATAAAACTTTTTTTCTCCCTCTTATAGTGTGTAGTAAAGTCTTAAGAGTACCGTGCCCTGTGCCCTGCTTTCGGGAGGTCATTTGTTCGATCCCCGTGGCCGACCTTCTTTGCCCATGTGTTTTCTCGGAGGTTACCCCGGGTCGCCAGGCGAATGCTGGGAAGGATTTACATATCCAAATTTCCTGTCACTCCATTTCATTACATAAATGATTTCATTTCACCCTTCATACCGTTAGGTTTCTTTGAGGGTTGGAAGTGTCGGCAAGCATCGCGGCTGCAGCACGGTAGGGGGAACAAATGCACTCTGGAAATCTCGTCTCCTGGATGGGAAGGTGAGCCACTGGTTTCTGGGCGCCCCTTGTGCTGGTACAAGCCCGAGGAGGTAGCTAAGCCAGCCTCTGCTGGAGTACTTCTAACTGGGAAAATGCAAGGACCCTGCCACCTGCTCTGTTGTGGCAACGTTTTGGTCGCCTTAGCATCCATTTGCCTCATCCATCCTCCAGGGGAGTGCCCCGTCAGGGACTTAAGCACATAAGATTGCCTCTCAGTTGAGATGCTGAGCCCCCCTCTGCAAGTTACCATTGACTCAAAAGTGCCGGAGTATCAGCTCTACCATAATCTTTCGCATGAGATTTACCTCACATTTTCAAGAATAAGAACATTTATTTTTGTGTTTATTTGTATCTATTAGGGCTTGATGTTGTCTTTAATAGCCCAGGAGTGATGGGCAATAATATTTTTACAATGCCAATAGCATAATAAGTGTTATTTTAAATGTCATACTATAACTTTATAAACAGAAATATTTAAAAGCAGAACAAACAAGAAATTAGAGTTTGATCCGGAGTTTCAAAATTGATACAGTGCACCTGAAAACAAGGACATCACCCTTAAGTGTTCTACTAGCAGCAAATACATTATAAACATAGCAGAATGACCCACCTTCCATCAGTATACTTATAACAGTGTCTTCCTACTTGTTGTATACTGTAAACCATGTTTTTATGTCCAAGATTCGGCTCATTATTTTTCAAGAAAATTTACGTTAGATAAATTCATGGGAAACGTTTTTATCTGATTACTTGTAATTCTGTTTTACTTTTCATTACAGATAGCTCATGGTGCCCTCGCACATGGGATGGCTGGTTGTGTTGGCCTGATACTCCATCATTCTCAGCTTCGCAGCGGCTCTGTCCATCTTTCATTCGTTTTGGTACCAAGGATCACAACTGTGAATGTAAGTTTACTGCTAGGACCTAGATTGTATATATCAGCTACATCATCCAGTAGTGCCTAACATGTGACACTGTACTTGCTTTGTGGATATTGATGATGGAGCCTAATCTGGTATTAACCTGGTGCAGTATTTCATGACAGAAATAGTCATGTTGACTACCTAAGGACTCAGCCACCTTAAATACTTGTAAACATTCTCTGAGCTTATACTACCATTCCAGTCACAATATGGATGATTGCATTTTATGCAAAATACACAAATAAATCCATATACCTATATTTCATCTAAAACTAAACTAAGCTCAAACTTTACAGAATCACAAGATTATAGGTTTCATTATACTCAAATTCAAGGCTATGATAAACAGAGTTGGGTTAAGGGGACAAGGAATCTGACTATTTGGCAGTCACACCTTAGTGAGTTTAAATTACCACAACTCTTTAAGTTCTCAATAAATTAGCCTGCAATTTGTATGAGTTGTTCTATATATAAAGGCAATTAATTTGCTGTGTTGGCTGTCTTTGTATCCTATATGCTTGATTTTATAAAAAATATTTAATCTTGAACGAAAGCCATAAATTTACTCTTAAAATATATGTGACTTCATATACCTTTTCCTCAGAAAATACTTGTAGTAGGTACAGTATTGCACCTCTGCATAGTTGTTCTTAGTCTAATCAACTATAAACTGTAGCTCAGGTTATTTATTTATGCAAATCAGTTTTCTGGAAGAAAATATATATTATTTGTGATGTCAAAAAGTGAAAAAGTAGAAATTTTTCAATATTAATTCTTTTCCAGTATCATTAATGTATGTTATAAACATATTACTGAGGTAGAGTAAGTTCATCTAGGTGTTGTACATTAGTGCTGAAAATTTCAGCTCTCTAGTTCTAATACTTTCTAAGAACAGGGAACATAACTATGCAAAAATGTTGTTTTGAAAGAGCTGAGTTTAAAAGCTGGCATACAAATTCTGACTCACTTCAATACATTCAAGCTTCTTTAGCTTCCACTGCAGCACTCATCATTGAGCCCTTTGCAACCTCCTTCAAGTTTCTTTCCAAAAAAATCTGTATAATCAGAAAATGTTGCTGGTGGAGGTGGGAGGTTCACCATTCCACATAAAAGACTGCCACATTTCTTTCCCTTTCCAATGCATCGCACGCCATAAATGAGCCTAACATTGATATCATAACACTTATGTCTAGTGCATTCTGATGATTTTGTGGAGTTGCTTGCTCCACAATTGTTGCACTTCGAAACAAGTTCAGAACACAATCCTCTTCTATGATTTATATTTTCAACTATATACAGTGAATCAAAACACTTCCAATGTGCACACATTGTATTTCTATTTATAAAATTAGGAAGCAAATCTAAACTGACGATATTACCACTGTTATTACTACTATCATTTAATTCATTTTCCACACCATCATCAATAACTTCAGTTCCTGGCTCATGGAAAAGCTTTTTCTTTGATGCACTTGCCACATTTAGTTTTTCCTCTTGAGCACATGGTTCCTCATGTGGTGTTTGGAGGTTGTCTTCTGATATTCCACTCTTCTTATGCTGGTTTCCCCCAAAGGTTCGTTTTTAAACACCTTTTTGCTTTTAATAATGCTTTTAGACATTATTATACTCTGGAGCAAATCACTTATAGACTTGAGACAACTAAAAACAATTCAACCACTTAGTTTTTATTTGTGAAATGCCTTTCAGCACTCTCAAGTAGAAATAAAGTAAGCAAATATGGAGGAAGGCATTCTGCAGTGTAGCCAACAGCTTCTTAAACACAAACTAAAATTTTCTTAAGTTTCTATCATATCTGGAAGAAAAAATATAAATATTCTAAAAAGGGGGCGTGCTATGGCAGCTGTAAACAGATGCAGACCATCAATTAAATGGCATTTAAATGCTTTAAAATTCTCCCAAACCTATAAAAGTATATATTTTCTAAAACTAGAAACTTCAGGGATTTTATTAGTGCCTAAAACAGAAAATGTGATTTTTGAACATTTCAGACTTCCTTGTCCCCTTAAGAAACATTCATGTTTGCATTACATTTGTTGAACAAATTCTTCACTACTGTTTTCATGATAAATGAGAATGAAAAGTGATTTAGTATAGGTTTTATTGTGAAGTTTTGTACATACATGTCAAAACATTAGTATTTATCATCTTTTCACATTTTGGCATAATTACTTTCTGTATGAAAAAATATGCTCAATATACCTATTGTTGAATACTCAACATGAGTATGTTAGTTTTATTAAAAACAGCACAATCATCTATAACAGTGGTATTCAACATTTTTTTTTCCACGTACCCTTGAAGACAATTTTCCATTTCAGCCTGTGTCCCTAGGCCTAGCTCTAGAGTTATCCCTAATTCAAATTATACATAACCATATCTAAAACATATTATAATATTTATTAATTATTTAACTCCTTAACAAAGAAGGATTAAATTAAATTAAATTTTTCGTATCCCCAAACAAGTCTTCATGTACCCCTCGGGGTAAGCGTATTCCAGGTTGAATATCGCTGGTCTATAATATTTGGAAATCACATTAATGGCTTTTAAAATAATATTTATATGAGTAAGCATAAAATGTGGATTTGTTTCAAATAAAAATGGTGAAGAGAGATTGTTTACTTCCCATATACCATCCCAACATTCTGTGGATACTAGCTTCAGCTGGTCAGTGCAGATTTTCTACTGACACTTGCTGCATTGTTTCATTTTTGACTTGTCCTTGCTTCTTCCATATAAATAGAACCTGCCTATTGAACTAATATAGGGGTACTGTGAAGTCGCTCTGCAGCTCTTGTCTAACCAAGGTTCCCCTAGAGATGGGAATTCTGGTGACAGCACTGTTTGCTGCCACCTTATACACATGTTAATACTCACATCACAATAACAACTTGTCAACTGATTAAGCCAATGATTATGTGCGATAAACATGCTGGAAGGAATAACAAATATTTGGTCGGTCAGAGTGGAGTAGGGAAAATCTAGGAGTATCAACTGTGAAGTAATGCTAAGAAGTGGTCCTGCAGTGCTGCAGGTGACAGAGGAGGTTTTTAGCCAGTGAGAGTCCGACACACCAGGGTCACCTTCCCTGGCGTACATGAGGATATTCCCCTCCTTTTAAAAAAAAAGGTATCTTGAGGAAAGAAAAAAAAAACATTATCTCGAGCGATAGGCACCAGCCTGGTACAGAGGAAAATATTGATAAACCTTTAGATTGCATTGCTGAGATGACTTTCTAGAGTTTCCTAGAGGGATTTTAGCTTTCTTTCTTTGTGGACACTGAAACATTTCCACATTTCTCACTGTTTTCTTATTTTTTTGTTTTGTTTTGTTCCATTTACATATCATCTTTAACATCTAAGGTCATATTCATGGCTTTTTACCTTTGGAATAGCAGTAATGTTCACTAACTTATGGTGGTTTTGGTCTTTGGATTAACTATTATATTAAATCCATACACACATTCACACTTACTCATACTTCCAGACTCTAGGGATGATAGAGGCTAACAAAAAATTCACACCCTCCAATTGGGAATTGAAACTCTATCCTCTGGATTTGAAGGCTAGCATGCAAAATACCAGGCCACAGAGGCAGCTTCCTCACTGTTGTTAGGGAATCAATCAAAAGAGGCTTTGCTGCTCAATGGGTAAACGTTTCTCTTTTGTTTACATCATATACTACGTATCATGAGTTAATGTTTTGTCTGTCATATGAGGTCCATGTACATATATTTTTTTTTCTTTTTACTTCTATTGTCTGAGACAAGAATGGGACCATCAAATTAATCAAGGATCCATAACTTTACAGAAGAACAAAACACATTAACACCAAGTTTCATTATATCCAAGAGCAATATCAAGAAGAATCCATTAAAATATTTTATGTGCGAACACAGGATCAAGTAGTTGACATCTTGACATAAGTTCTCATTCACAACAGGGGTCTTTTGGTGAATAGTTTCCTTGCAAGGTGTGTTTTTGCTTTGGGGTAGTGTATTTTGACATCATACCAAAAGACACCTTGTTCCTCCATGGATGGATATTTCTCTTTTATTTATGTCATGATAGAATGTATCGTGAGTTAGTATGTTGTGTGTCTTATGAGGCTACCTCATATGTGTTTTCTTCATGTATAGAAACTCTGTGTACTACACCTACTTTGCCATACCTTTAGCTGCACTAGAAAAAGTCAACAACTATTTGATTGGTGAATACCGAATTAAAACTTGTGAAAAATAAATTTAATGAGTTCTCTTGTTACTACTAACTTATCAATTTATTTTCAGATCGTAAATCATACATATCATTGAATTGTATTAAGCATATTAGAAGCAAAAATCTTTGGTGAATCAATTCCAAGTAGTAAGCTTCAGCCCCAGAGCCTTTAGAATTATTCATTCTTGTTTACCACTCTTACAACTGTTACCCAAATAACTGTTAGAAAAATTCTTCCAGAGTTCATATTTCAACTCACCTGTGAGCCTAGCACCATGATCTAATGCAATTTATCCTTGATATGTTATATGTAAATGTTTGTTCATACAGTGATAAAAGGTATAACATTGCTCTTTAGAAAAGGTTCAAAGAAATCACGCTCTAATGCAACAGCCCACATTTGACCTTTTTGGCTTGAGAAAATTCACAATAATGTTATACAGAGAGACCCAAAAACATCGGAACTGCTGCACTGTGTTTTTCCACTGCACACACTGAAACACGATAATGCAGCTAATGTACACTAGGACATGCAGGTAACTTGTTTGTCTCTGCTCCGAAAGTGCACTATAGAGCTGATAGTGATATCATGTGGTTGAATTATTACCAGTCTGCTTCATTATTTTGTCCTGTGCATAGTTACAAAGTGTATTATAGCTCAACATTTGTTTTCTACTGCACAGCGTGTATTTATTTACGATTCGTATATGTTAACTCAGTCAGTTCGCTAAGTGAAAGTGTGATTTGCAAAAAGATTTCCAGGTGTAAAAGTTCCAGGCCATACAACAATCCATGAACTAAACAATAAATTTCAGGCCTCAGGAAGTCTTCAAGCTCAGAATCTAAAAGATGGCAAACGGTTCTTACCGTAGAAACATTAGATGACATCTCTTATCCTTTCGAGAATTCCCCCCAAAAATCGCCTAGGCGTCCTTCACAAAAATCAGGCATTTCTTATGGCTCTGTGCAAGGAGCTACTAAACTGCTGAAGTTAACACCATATAGAATAACTGTGGCACATACTCTTCAACCGGGCGATCCTGCAATACGGCTCACATTTTGTGAGTGGTCTCTCAGTAGTGCATAAAAATGGTGACATTGATTGCCATTATATGGATAACAATGGTGGCCAATTTCAACATCTTGTTTCATAAAGTTGGTAAGTAAGCCTTTAAAAGTAGTTTTCAAAATGTTATATGGTTTCATCCGCACCTTTCCATGATAGCAGCAGATGGCGACAAACGCCAAAGATATATATAGGCAAAACATAGCACAGCTGGTTTGGGGTCTTTTGGATCGCCTGTTATATACCCCACATTCTGACACTTCAAGGCAGATTTTCTTTCTTACATTTGTAACTATTTGTTAAATTAATAAGTGGACAATTACCTGCATCACAACTTGATTTTACATCTGAATCCATATGATGCATATTTTCAATAAGGTGGAACTTTTCATGCTTATCACTGTAACCAACTTCTGATTAGCTTCTCTATTACGTACAGTCAGTAGAGGAAGTATTGTATTCCACCCAGAAATTTGATTCCAAGATTTCACCAGAAGTAGGTACATGTTTTGAGACCTTCTGAACACAAAAGAACTAATTTTTAGAATCAGGTCCAACTGCATGTGTTTGTCAAGAAGCAAAACTCAAAAATGAAGAGTGCTATAAATAGCAAACTCGGTTAGCAAATATTAATAAATATTAATGACTAAAACTTCATATATGTTTTTGTAATTATGTATTGATATGCAAAAAATGCCTGTTAAAAATGCATAATAACAAAAGATAAGTGAAGTTTTAGTCACTAATATTTATTAATATTTGTTAATTTATATTGCTTCACTGTCAATAGTTACAGTTTTTCACTGTACCAAACTTGGTATCTAAGTTCTTTATCTTCCTATATGGAACATTTTTTGAAATGTTTAATTTTCTCAAAAATAGGTCTAATGAATTTAATAAAATACCATATGTTGAAGATATTCACATGAAAAAGAAAACATACATCTTGAAATTTCTGCAAATGGTTTGTGAAATCTATGTTATTAGAAAGGAATTTTGTAGAATTTTTTATAAATGGTAAATGTTATAAGGCAGACAAAATGTAATGCACAAAAAAATGCAGTGGCAGCTCGTGCCTTACAAACTAGCTGAAGAAGTTCACTTAAGCATGCTGAAAATACAATGCAAAGCCGGTGTGTCCCAGGGTCCAATATTTTTTACCAAACTTTTTGTATCCAATGGAATTGTACACAAAAGAAACAGTGTCTGTCAGCATTAGTGTAACATAAAATAAGCATGCCCGACTCACCTATTTCTTGAAAACTAAGTCGATCCTCCTATTTTTTAGAGCAGCAAATCTGTCAATAATGTCATCATAAAAGGGATGACGATCCATAAGATCAGCTAGTAGCTCCTTCTCAATGGAAATGATCGCCAAAGATGAAAGCTGTTCTTGTGAAGTGGTATTCCTTGACCAAGTCTTGATTCTCTTGATTGTTAGAACCAGGGAGAAAAGTTTGTAGGTTTCCTCAAACACATCACGATTTTTCTTCAATGAGCACAGCACTTCTTGGAGTGTAAAATCCTTATAGATCAAATGATCTGCGTAAAACAAGCACAGTTCATTTTTAAGGCATTAAGACTTGCTGAATAATTGAGGGTAACACTGTTGCAACTGGCAGAGAGCGTTTGAAGGAAAATTCACGGAATGATTTTGAAATTTTGACGAGTCGACAAGACACAGGAACTGCAATTTCTCACAATCTTGAAACCGAACGCTTATTTGCATCAATACGTTGTCAAGAATTTCAAAGTAAATGAGCTTAGAATTCTGGAAAGAATTGTCAGCTGATTCTCTTGTAGTACCCAGACTGGTGAGCTGTGACGCTTTGTTAAACAGTGTTCTGAAGTATTCTTCATTGCGTCTGCTTTTTATTAAGTCGCTGGTATTTTGAATTTTCATAACACAGTAGTTAATGTCGAGAGTCTTTTTCTGTAGGATATCAAACAAAATGTCCGTTAAACTGAAAATATCATCGAATGGTAAACTGAAAATTGTTCATTTTGTTGAGAAACCCTTCGCTAGATGTGATTGTTGTGTCATCTGAATCTACATCGTTTATTAAAACTTCAAACACACCTTTCAGCTTTTGCCAATTGTGAACCATTACATGGATAACCTTTGAGTTGGAACTCCACCTTGTCTCAGTTAATGTTGGTATTCTTTTGGTCAAAACGGAATCCAACATTTACGACCGTTTTGCCGAACAACGAAAAAATGATGGAATACCACTAACATTCGCAAGAAATATGCGGCACTTAGAAACGGCTCTACAACTTTGTTTTAAAATCAAGTTTAAACGGTGAGCCAAACAATGTACAAAAATTGCTTGAGGAGCATTATTCTTGATTCTTTTTTGAAGTCCATTTAAATGTCCTGAAATAACACTCGCTCCATCGTAACATTGTGCAACTAATTTACGTTCATAATTAAAATTTGCAAGAATACCATGCAGTAAAAGGAACAATGTTTCTGCAGACCTGTCAGCACTCACATCATGAAATCTCAAAAATTGTTCAACCAATGTGCTCTGTGTATTCACGTACCTTACAATGATAGAGCACTGGGACTGTTGGCAAATATCTGCAGTATCGTCAACTTCAACAGAAAAAAAATCTGAGGCATTAATTTCAGCTCTAATATGGCCCTGTAAGTATTCCGAAATACATCCAATCAGCTCATTTTGTACAGATTTAGAATCACCGCTGAATACACTTTTGATATTACTATAGCTGTTTTGGATTTCTAATGGACTTTCAGAGATTAATATGGACACAAGCTCCTTGAAATTTCCCCGATTTAGCGAAAGCGCACTCTCATCATGACCTCTGAATGCAAGCTCTTGTTTACCTAAATACAATGCTGC
This sequence comes from Tenodera sinensis, assembly GCA_030765045.1. NCBI lineage: Eukaryota > Metazoa > Arthropoda > Insecta > Mantodea > Mantidae > Tenodera > Tenodera sinensis. The sequence continues at coordinate 190,188,136 of CM060964.1, forward strand.
TTTAATGATCAACTGCAGGAAAAGCCTAATTAATCTCACGTTTTCATTGAAACGCACATGAAAAAGTCTGCTGTTTTCTTGAAGAGCGTCAGCTATTGTGTTTCTGTTTTTTTCAAAAGTATTTAATTGTAATTTACATTTTAAATGTTCCGCCGAATCATTGTGCTTGTGAAGGGAACGGGTTATATTAATGAAATCTGTGAATCTGTCTTTGTTCCACACGTTAGTTTTGTTGCTAAAAAGTAAACAAGGCCAACAGAATAGCAATTGCAAACTGCGACTACTGCATAACCAAGAATAATTATCGAACCAAGAGCTTTTGAATTTAATGTTATATGACTTTCCTACTTTCTTGTCCTCTCTCTTAATGCGTATATCGATGATATCGGTGGGCCGCCCAAAGTTTAAAACATCTTTCTTGTCTTCATCTTTCCACCTGGAAAATGGGGTTTCTAACAAATTGCAAACTATATCGTTCACTGGATTCATAACAAAGCACTTATATTCCGTAATTTAAATATTAAAAGCACTGGAGTCTAGCAAACTCGCAAATTATACCGTTCACAGCTGTTATCTAAAACACCACGTTTTAAGTTTACCACCAGCTCTTCCTCGAGGTACACGACTACTATCTTCTAAGCGCGCGAAAACGGAAACCATCCCTTCTACCGTGTTCTGTGCCTCTACCCAGGTGCAAATATTTCTTGTTTGCCTGAAACATGTGCATCCACATGTTATTTCCCCGTAGTACATTATTTCGTGATGTCATGTTGCCATGGCAACGAAGCTGTTTAGTGCAGCAGTTTCTTCCGTAACTGTGACTTTTGCACTTGTCCTTGTAACCGATCAGAGGGCGCGTTCCCACGAATTTTCCCTGCCGACTGCCTGGCTGTAAGTTCCAAACAAAAGAAGGTTGGTCACTGACCCTGCTACGGCTGCTAGCAGTTGATATTTGTGACTAAACTGTTAGAATGGCAGTAATAATGCCAACATTAACAAAAATAGAATACTGCTATATTCAGGTGAAAACCTCTTCACCTGCTTCACTTGAATAGCCGCCACTGAAAAAATGTAGATCTCTTTAAACACACACAAGTTATATCAAATAATTTTTTTTTGTACCATCACCCATTTCTGAGATGTTCGTTAATATTGGTTTCAATTGTTCACTAGGTATCTACTTGCTAATTGTTTAAAGTTCCGTCACTGATCACTTTTTCCTTGTAATATCATGGAAAGACTATGGAATTTTAAAGTCAACCTCAGACTGATTTTGGCTGATGTTAAATATTTTAATTTTCGAAAAATTAAACCACTTCATTCGACCGAACGTATCTCTGGTTCTAATAATCCAAATTTCTTTGTTCTGGGTTCAAAATAAAGATAAAAGTGCAGTCTTTAATGTGATATATTTAAGTCTTTTCTATTGATTAATAAAGGATCCATAATGATTAATTTATTTAAAAATAATTATAATTCAACCACAACCCAACACTGTAAACACATAAAAAAATATAACTTTATTTCCTCATGTTTCCTACATACCACTAGCAAATTTTAAGGTGGAATTCCTATTTGTTCTATCACAATAAATTCAATTACCAGAGCAAGTGCACTGCATAGTCACTGCGAATGGACCCGCATACTTGCGCTGAAGATGCCCTTGAGGCGGCATGCGATGCAAGGTTAACACTGTAATTTACATTAACACAATACCTATTACTTTCTTCAATGAACAGAAGACATAATATTTAGGATGTTCATTACAAATAGGATGAGTTCATACACTCGGAATAGTCATGTTTAGGGCTCGGAAGTTCATGCCGTAAAAGACACTGAAATATGCATGCAAATATGCTCTTAAAAACTTGAAAATATGCCAAGAAATATACACTATTTAATTAAAACAATTAATGTACCTTTTGTAATAGACAAGACGAGTTAGTACAAATAATAAAGAACCTTACCTTATTCCTTAGAGGTTGAAGCAGAAGTGGTCCCGCTGCTAGTATTAACTGCTAAATTGCAGTTCACAACCAACACTTTGCACAAATTTTCAACTGTAAAACGTTGTCTGTTGTCTCGCAAACCACTTTTGTAACATGAAAAACTTCTCTCCAAGTCACGAGATGTTATTGGGACATATTTAAATGATGTTAACTGCATCACAGAGGGAGTCAAGTCTCTTGGTGTGATAGATGGTTTTCTTTCGAGGATGTCTCGAATATTGCACATCTGTTTATAACCAGAATTTTTTGAAATTACATAATTCACTTTCTCTTTCACTTTTTGTCCTATGTTACCAGTAACCAAACTTAGATGACATTGCTTTTTCAAAGACAGTAAGACAGTAAGTGATTCATGCAAAGGAGATCCTACAGCTTCCAATGCCATTATGGCTGTTGGTAAGAAAGAAGAATGGGCAGATATGAAACTAAGATCCTCTTTTAACACAGTGCCTGACAGAATATTTTGCACAGTTTCTATTGATGAAGAGGCATCTTTCGAGTCCAATGAATTAACAACCTCTTCGACTATTTCTGTGCTCAGCATAATATAAAATTGCATCGACCCATGTTCCCAATTGAGTTAACACTGGTGCAGGAGGAAGCCGGATATTAGGTGCTGTTGATCTAAACAACTTAATTCTTTTAGGAGATTTAACAAAAATTATCTTTGTACTGGACACAAAACTCTCTACCAATGGGTTTGGTTTGGTTTGGTTTGGTTTAAGGGCGCTCAACTTCTAGGTCATCAGCGCCCTTAAAAGATTCAGGGCAATAGCCAGATATAAATTTCACTCAAAAAATAAAAATACTAGCAACAAGAAAAATATACAAAGGTAAAAAACAGTGGCAATAGCCAGATATGAAAAAAGGTGATAAATATGTCCAAAAGCAGAAACAGATAATTAAAATTTTAAATCCTCAAATTGATATTGCACTCCACTAAAAAATTAAAAACTCTATCAACCGCTGTTTTGTCGTCAGCTAGGACCTCTGCAAGTCTGGCAGGCAGCTGCAGAGAGTCCCGAAGGTGCGCTAGAGAGCAACACTCTAGCAGCACATGGCGAACCGACAAAAGGTTCTCACACAGCGGACATATAGGAGCAGGGTCCCTTTAAAGTAGGTAACCATGCGAAAAATTGCAGTGCCCTATTCTCAATCGAGCCAAACTAACCTCCTCGCAACGAGATGTGTGACAGGAAGTTACCCAGTTTATTGGAAGTTCTTTCACTTCTCTAAGCTTATTACCGCGGAGAGCTGACCACTCGTCGTGCCAGGACGACAGCACCGCTCTCCGCACTTCAAGCCTAAAGTCTTCCAAAGTAACACGGGAGATGGTAATACTGGGTTCTGTAGTTGCCGTCTTTGCTGCTAAATCTGCCATCTCATTCCCCGGCAAACCTACGTGACCAGGAATCCATGCACACACCACGTCAACACCAGAAGCGTGTAAAACATGGAGGGCATCCTGGATACGTTGTACAATAGGGTGGGGGTTGTACAACTGACAAAGGCTCTGCAGTGCACTAAGGGAATCGCTCAAGATCAGGCAGTCACCTAATTTACGACGGCGAACATACAAAACGGCTCGATAAATTGCATAAAGCTCTGCAGTAAAAATGGAGGTGCTATTTGGAAAACCGAATGTATATGGTTCAGTTCCATAAACATAAGCACATCCAACACCATTAGTGCTCTTTGACCCATCGGTGTCAATATTTCGACGGTCGGTGTAGCCTGACAAAAATTCTAAGAAACGCGTGCGGGTACTTGAAATAGGCATCGTGGACTTCTGGTGTACGGTCATTCCAAGATCTACATGGGGCGTGCCAGATAGCCAAGGGGGGTAAAGCCTCTCGCCCTTGGTGAACATCCTAGGCAGTTCCACTCCAAGCTTCACTAGAAGGTCTTGGAAACGGAACCCCACAGGCTTAGGACCAAGAGTGGTATTCCTATATCGTTCTCTTAGCGTGGTGGTGAAAAAAGAAGCGAACGTTGGGTGCTTAGGCATACATCTAAGCGCAAAACCATAATTTGCCAAGAGAATCTCATGCCGGTATTGCAGAGGAGGTTCTGCGGACTCGGCGTAAAGGCTCACCACTGGGCTTGTTGGAAAAGCTCTTGTTGCAATGCGGATGCCCCTAATCTTCTCAGCACTGACGGTCGTGCTGACAAGTAAACAATACACCCATAGTCTAGCTTGGATCGGACCAATGCGTGATATATTCGCAACAAAATTGTCCGATCCGCTCCCCACGATTTGCCATTCAGTACTCGCATAATATTTAGGGAACGGTCACATCGTGCTCTTAGCTGTGCAATATGCGACGACCAACTAAGCTTTCTGTCCAAGATCAAACCCAGGAAGCGCGTCTCTTCTGCGAAGGGAAGTAAATCTGGACCGAAACGGAGCGAAGGTGGTAATCGTCTCCTACGACGCCAGAAATTAACACAGATTGACTTCTCAGTTGAGAAACGGAAGCCGTTTTTGACGCTCCATTCTCTTAGGTCCCCCAAACATTGCTGCAGGCGTCGTTGTAAGAACGCCGTGCGCTGAGAAGTGCAATAGACAGCGAAGTCGTCTACGAATAGGCATTACGAAACTCCAGGTGGAACACATTTCCGGATGGAGTTTATTGCTATAGCAAAGAGCGTGACACTTAGCACCGAACCCTGAGGTACTCCGTCCTCCTGTACAAAAGAATAGAAAAAACCGAGCCGACCCTTACTCGGAAAAAGCGGTCCTTCATAAACTCCTGAATGAACAGTGGTAGGCGTCCACGTATGTTCCAGGCATACAGGGAACGTAGAATCCCTGCTCGTCAGCATGTATCATAAGCCTTCTCAAGATCGAAAAATATGCCAACGGTTTGACAGTTCTTCATAAAACCGTCCATTATCTGTGTCGATATTGACACAAGATGGTCTACAGTTGAACGGCGTCGTCGAAAACCACACTGGATGTTAGTCAGTAGGTTACGACTTTCTAACCACCATACGAATCGTCCATTGATCATTCGTTCCATCACCTTGCAAACGCAACTGGTGAGGGAAATAGGACGATAGCTGGAGGGAAGATGACGGTCCTTTCCAGCCTTCAAGATGGGAATAACGGTGGCCTCCCGCAAATTTTCTGGCAGTATACTGTCAACCCAAACACGATTGTAGACCTCGAACAGGAATGCCTTACCTTCAGGAGAGAGCTGTTGTAACATTTGTACATGAATACCGTCCGGTCCTGGTGCTGATAATCGCGAAGAATGAAGAGAATGGTCCAGCTCCGCCATGGTGAAAAGGCGATTGAAATCTTCTACGTTTCTAGAACGAAACGAGAAGCCTTGCGATTCCACCTGAGTTTTAATTGGAAGGGACTCAGGGGAGTAGTTTTCTGAGCTAGACACAACAACAGCTCCTGTGGCTGTTTTTAGGCCCGCTAATTGGTAGTTGGGCCGTTTTAGCTGCAACACGCCTTAATCTAACCCACACAACCGAGGAAGGCGTGTGTCGGTTAAATAAAGCTACAAATTTGCTCCACGATGACCTTTTGCTATCCTTAATGACTTGTCTGGACCTGGCGCGCATTTTCTTATATTGGATTAGGTTATCCAGAGTAGGGTGACGTTGGAAAACCCTAAGAGCACGCCTTCGAGCATGTATGGCATTCCGACATTCTTCCGTCTACCAGGGGACGGGAAATCGACGAGGGTGTGAAGTCGACCGCGGAATTGATTGTTCAGCAGCAGAGAGAATCGCCTCCGTGAGATGCTGCACCAAACCATTTACTGAGTCGTGCTCGTTGTACGTAAAGACAGCCAACTGGGTGTAAAGGTTCCAGTTGGCATGGTCCAAGCGCCATCTGGGCATACGTGTGGAACATGTATCTTGCGTCAAGAGATTAATGAGACATGGGAAGTGGTCACTAGAGTGTAAATCAGAGATGAAATTCCATTGTAAGGAGACTGCCAACTGAGGTGAACAAACTGCAAGATCAAGGTGCGAGAAACTATTGTAAGAGTCCGAAATGAATGTAGGCTCTCCGGTGTTGAGGAGAGCTAGGTTGTTACTATGTAAGAAATCAGCAATGAGCGTACATCTCGCACAAGCGCGACTTGAACCCCAAAGTGGGTGGTGCGCATTGAAGTCTCCCACCAACAGAAAAGGTGTTGGTAACTGGGAAACTAGATCTTCTAAATCAATGTGCGAGAAGTCATGGACGGAGGCAAATATAGATCACAGATGGTGAAATGTATGTTTGGCAGTTTAATGCGTAGAGCAACTAATTGTATATCAGAGTGCAATGGTAGAGTTTGCATATATACGTCATCTCTGACAAGTATCATAGCGCCGCCATGTGCCGGAACCCCCTCTTCTGGTGTGACGTCACACCGTACTGGGGTGTATCGCCTTAGATGGAAAGCGTCTTGAGGACGCAGCTTAGTCTCTTGCAAACATGCGACCAGAGGTTCGTTTTCTTTGAGCAAAAGCTCAAGTTCTGGCCGTAGAGTTCGAATTCCACGTATGTTCCATTGTAGGATAGCCATATTGCAATGTGTATGGGACAGATAATTCCAAGGTAACTCTTCATTACTTTGGAATAGGCGGTTGTCGAATTAATTTCGCCCTTTTCTTCTCTCTTGGGCTTACATTTTTATCTGACGCTTTTTCGCGCCTCTTTTCCACTGGGGGTCTCCCAGTGTGGGCACATTCCAGCTCCATGTCCTCTGCCGAGGACGTCCGTGTTGCGATACTGAATTTTGGTTCGAGAACTTAAAACCGATTTGACACGGAGACCGGCGAAGATGAAAGACGCCGGTCAGAGTCCACCCCTGAAGATTCTCCAGAAGAGGATATTCGAGATCTTCGAGGAGATGTTCGTGGACTCTTACGTCCCTTCGATGTACTGGGATTGGGCATACTATTTTCCTTGAGGAAGTCGGTCCTTGTGTAACTCTTTTTAAACTTGATCGGTGAGGCTTCATATCTTACGGGCTTGCTAGTTTTTTGACCTGATCTTGATGCTTTTGATGGTGATGTAACACTGATGTTCTTTGCATTTGCGGATTTTGTAGACGTTGACGTTGACACAGATGTGCGTGCCGATGTGGAAGGCTTTGGAATTGAGCTACGGGCTGTGAGTGTTTTTTCTGATATTGTTGCCCCATTTATATCGCTGGTTTGTGTTACGATTTCTCGTCTCTGTGCCAGTTTAGCTACAACTGAGCTAAAGGTACCGGATCTTGGAAAAGAGGGTTGGCGTATTCGAAAGAGCTTCCGGGCTTCTGGGAAGGCCACCTTCTCTCTAACCCGTATCTCTTGGATCGCTCTTTCCTCTACAAAACGGGGGCAATCTCGGGAACTAGAAGGATGTTCGCCTTTGCAGTTCACGCATGACGGCCCTGAATTACAATCACCATCGTGTAATGCATCCCGACAGCTATTGCAAGTAGGTAGTCCCTTGCAAAACTCGCTTGTATGTCCAAAGCGCTGGCGCTTAAAACAGCTGAGCGGGTTCGGGATGAAAGGCCTAACTTCGACCGATTCATACCCTGCCTTAATCCTTTGTGGGAGATCTACCCGATCAAAGGTCAGGAACAGGGTACGTGTTGGCTTCAGTTCACCACCCTCTTTACGCTGAACCCGGTAAACGTTAGTAACGCCTTGTTCCAAAATATTTTCTTGAATCTCCTCATTACTTAGATCATCACGCTGCGCGAGGAGTACAAAGTTCTGTGCATCTCCACACTGATGGGATAACTGGCTAGCATATTCGCTTTCAGTATTTTAGCTGCCTGGGCGGATGAATGTGTTTCAACCAGCAGCGTGCCATTGCGAGATCTAGTGCATGACTTTATTGGACCAGCAATGTTATCCAGACCCTTTTGAATGGTAAAGGGGCTCACCGATAGAAAATTTTTAACTGCCTCTTTTCTAGTAATAACTAAGTAGCGAGGACCACAACACTCGACAACTTCTTTTCCACTTGCTTTGTTGTTTGGAGTTTTTGGACTCATGGCGATGATATCCTCCACCATTGCAAAATCTCCGATGGCATGCTCACTTCCTGGGCGCCACCCCGGCTTAGATGAGAGTCCTGGCCTGGACCTTGCTCACCCTAGGGTCTTACCTCCCAGTGTATAGACAGAGGGACCCAATCCCTTCAGGAGTGCATCAGCTCATGCAATGGCCCCTCCCCGGGACTGACCTTTATCAGCGGATATGTACACAGATCCTACATGATAACCAGGGGCTGGGACTTACGCTATTACCCAGTCACCCCTTGCATCACCCCATCCTCCTACAACCCGCGCGTAGGTTATCCATCAGACTGTGTACAGGGAGGTATCAGGAGGGAGGTCAAACACAAAAGTGGAACAAACTTGATTGGGCGTTTGGCATGTGCCTTCTCACCTCTTGGAGGATCCCAATCGAGAGTATGGCTCGGGGCCCCAGGTACACCAAACCCGTACCTACCGTAGTAGGTGCCCCTGGGGGAGTTTGATTTCGGAGTCCTCTTCTCCTAGATGAGTCGTCGACCAAGACTAATGAGCCTCATCTACCCGTTTGGAATGTTCTTTGCTTCCCCTCACCTCTTGCCTACCAGTAGTCAAAATGATACTTAGGAGGCCGTCTGGATCGGGTACTGAGCCCCTCCGCCACGGCAAGGCGACACTCCTTCGGAGGGGTCTACCAATGGGAAAGAATCACATATTGTCTGAGAAATATGATGAACAGCGTGTGCCAAACAAGTTTTCTGAATTAAGTTAGGAAAAATACCTTTCAGAGTTTGTTCTGATTTTACCATATAAGGACCTGCATCAGTAACAAGTAAAAGTAACTGGTCATATTTGATTCCACAAGGCCATAGCAATTTCAAAGAGTCCATCACAAACTAGGTCACAGTTACATTGTCAGTGGCCGACAATTCGCACACATTAAGAAGATACGGTGTAGTCTTTTGTTCATTATTTGAAGCACCCATGATTATATTAGCAATAGAACGGCGCTCAGAATCAGGGGTTTCATCAACAGACAACCACACAAACTGATTTGCTAATTCATTTTGTATATTTGACAGTACATTATTATAACAATTTCCTACATAAGTCTTACACAGTGTACTTATATTAACCTATAAATTAAACTATTGAAAACAGCAAATTTATGTGCAAAAGGATTAATTTATAGTTTAATTTATAGGTTAATAAATATACCCCTTAATAAAGATGAATTTGACATAGAATATAAACACATTATTAACATTGCAGTAATTAATGGTTTTAATACAGATTTTATACATAAAAAGATAGAAAAATTTAAGTATCAAAAAGCTGTTAAAGGAGTTTCAACCCTCAAAAAAATAAAAGATAATTGTATTTTTAAAACGTTTACTTACCATCCATGGGCCAATAAAAAATTTACAAAGATTTTTAAAGAATATGGAATAAATGTGGTCCCTCAAAATAAATTTAATATACAAAATTTACTTAATTTTTCTAAAAAAGATAAAATACCAAATTATAAAAAATCTGGCATTTATCAATTTAGCTGTTTAGATTGTGATGAGGTTTATATTGGTAAAACTAAACGTCATTTAGAAACCAGAATAAAAGAACATTTTAGAAATATTAAATATAAACAAACTGATAACTCAACTGTGGCAGATCATTTTTGGTCATTTAATCATGAAATTAATCCAGAAGTTAAATTATTGAAACAATTAAGTGGACCTATAGATTTAATGGTTTGGGAAAAAAAATTTATTTTAAAAGACAGGAACTGTGTTATGAACTTTGAATTACCTTCTATAGATTGTAATTATAAATTTTTGTTTTCAGAGATTGGTAAATAAATGTTTTCAGAAAAAAATGAAATATTGTAGCTTTGGTAACGAATTTGTTTGTATAGCTTTGAGAATGAGTTGGAGACAACTTAAAACTCGAGTCAGTTTGTGCAAAAAGAACTTGCAACATTACTAAGATAAGTGAAGTTTTTAGTTTCTAATTTGTTCTTACTTTAGAATCTTGTTGCTTCACTATTAATAGCTTCAATTTTCCTTATTAACTGTTTTGATATTCTCTATATCAATGTAATTACAATGAATCAGTAAATATTCGTCCCAAATTAAATTTTGATCTGAGCAGTAGAAGTTTAGATATCCTCAACTAAATTTATGTTTTGAAATACTGCAATCGTGTATGAATCACTACCTGGTCCCCTTTAACATTTTATGCACCTAATTTAATTTGGTGGGAACCAGTTCACAACACTTATACGTTTGAAGACCACGACATAACTATTGTTGGGCAGGCAAGCATTGCTATAATTGTGCTGCTCAAAACGTTGACCTGCACTTTATCTTTGTTAATATATGTTATGCGGTCTTCTAGACCTGGGGCAGCTACTTCTCCATCAAGTAGCTCCTCAATTGGTCCCCCCGGGACCTAACAAGGCTGAGTGCACCCCGTGCCAGACCTCCCAGAGGGGATAAAATCCCCATGCTGGTACCAGGGATCGAACCCGGGTCCTCCACGCCAGAGGCAAGTGCGCTACCAACTGCACTACGGAGGCGGTCAATGTGCAATACTACCAATATAAAAATTATTATACAGATGGAAAAAATAAGAATAAAACCATAAAAATCATTAAAATATGCAATATAGGGACTGTAACATTGAAATCTTCGTGAGTTGCATCATCATGTGCAATACTACCTGTATGAAAAATATTTTCCAGATGGAAAAGTATAATAAAAAAACCATAAAAATCATTAAAATATGCAATATAGAGGCTATAATATTGAAATATTATGCATTCATCAAAATCAAGAAAATATGCAGTTATATCCACCATAAAATCGTGTCCAAATAACTGAAGACTCCATAATTCATGCACATAAGGTAAAAGCATACATTTTAACCCCTATGAAAAAACATGCAAATGCATGAACTTCCTAGCCCTAGTCATGTTTAATCCAGCACAATACAATGTATTGGTAAATTTGAGTTTCCCTACATTTTCAGGCGAATACTGTTTAACTAAATTTGTTTTTGATAGTGGGACAATGGAATACAGCTTAAATTGCCACATATTGGTTTTATTTTTTCATATCTAGAGTTCAGGTGGTCATTGTGCTCTTTATGTTGATCTTGAGTAAAAAAAACTGAAACAAACGTTTTTAATATTTTTCCAAGCCCAGTTGAACAGTTGTTAGGTATTGTAATGGGATCCTGACATAACTGGAGACTGGCCTTTGCTGCTAGTCTCTTCACGGCACCCCCAGTGCCATTGCATAGATTCTTTCCATGGGATGTCGCAAAAAAATACCATACAGCGTTAATACCAAATTTCTCTTCGTGGAAGCACAAATTTGCAAAATTCTTTACATTTTTATATTGTGCACTGGTCCCATTGGAAAAGTGAACATAATGTTTTTAAAGTCTGCTATTACCTTTCTCGCAAGTTTTATTAAGTCCGTTTGGAATAGATGGACAGCTATTGCGTCATGCTTTAGGCACTATGATATTGCTGCATAATTTATGTGTTTCACAATACCATTATCTTTGTAATATATAACAAAAGGGTGGATTGTGGCCTGTCTATTATTCCAATGAACCCCCTGAATAAAATTTTGTGTCACGAAAGTGTGATTTTCAGAAAAATCACCACTTACAATGCATTCTCCTGATTCCAATTGCTCTTTCTGTCCTTTCAGGAGAAAAGATTGCTGTTGAGCCATAAACGTATGCGGCAATAAGGTTAATAATTTAAAAGAAAACTTGTCCATAAAGTCCTCAACTGACTACTGCAGTATTTCCAAAATTGCACGGTCTACTGTTATCCATTGTTTATAAGTAATGTGTTCAATATCTTCTGCATCTTCCTCAAGGTGTTTGATTACTGTTTTTACACAGTAGAAGAATATTTGAAATTTAACAAATACCCTTATGTATAATTGTACAAGTATTTATTGTAAATAAGTTTATGTAATATAATTACTTTTGACGTATCCTATATCAGTGTACCATATACAGTATCTGATTTTAAAGGACTAATAAATATAAAAATCTATTAATTCCTGGACATGTAGCACATTTCATTAAATAACAATCCAAGGACAGAAGATTACCAATTCTTTGTGCCAGACAATTGTGATTACTGAGCGCTAAATATGAATTTGCAGAGAGTTTATTAATATTAGCACCATCAATCATTAACTTAACATAAGACAAATGCAAACAGTATGTGTACCATGGGCTCCAAGAAGTATGCACTGCCTCGGTCTTAACTGTATGAACTTTCAAAAACTTACTTTGAAATTAGAGTGTTGTTCTGTTTTTTTTTGTTTTTTTTTTTTGTTTTTTTTGTTTTTTTGTTTTTTTGTTTTTTTTAAGCGATAAGTTTCTCTTAGATTACTCAACATTAGTCATTTCTGTTCATGAACTTTTTTACAATTTTCTTTAACTGTTACATAATTCTTCCTCCCCTGCATAATTCTACTGACATCATCAGAATTGTAAAACTCTATTACCTTTTCCATTACAGAAATGTCTGAACTCTTTCCTGATTTAGTTTGCAGTGTTGCCAATATTCCCTTTTCCATGGCTAATTGTTTAGCTACTCTTATCATCCGTGTAAATGCTTGAAAATGCTTTTGAATTTCACTAAAGGACCAATTTTCGAAAGTGGTTAAGATCTGGATTTTTAGATTTCTATCCTGAGTAGGATGAAATGACTCAATTTCTTTACTATATCTGAGGTACCATAAATTTTACTTTCCTTTTCCTCTGAAGTAGAGTCACTTTCTATATTATGAAATACTTGTGATCTAAGCTTACTTTCTATTTTATGTAATTTCTGACGTGGATAACGTTTTTGACTCAGCTTCTTTTTCTTAATTAGAGACTCACCTAGTGACACCAAGCTTTTATTTAAAGCAGATATCTGAGCTTCTTTGTCAACTTCTAGAGAAACCGTACCAGATGGGTTTGTATCACCACTTTCTACACTTTCCCTGGAGTTTGATTCAGCAAAATTTTGAGAACTACTCCCTGGTATACTTTGCCCACTAATTATTTGTTCAGTGTTAGGAAGTTTTGAAATGTTTACCCAACAAATATCACACACTTTCAGCTGAGATGCTAAATTAATGTTCTCTAACTTCAATTTCATTAACATAACACGTGTCACATCCTGCAAAGATTTCCTTCCTTTATATTTATGTTTTCTTTCACTAAATGGATTAAAACATGCATCGTACTGGCTTCTGTTAGTGAGACTCATGATTTATTTCACTGAATTATTCCACAGACACAATTATAATGAAATGGAAGCGAGACAATTCCCATGAAGAGTATATGAAAGACTAATTCAGTATTATAAATTGGTTGTGGGTTTTAGATAGTTTATTTGAACTAAAGAATATAGAACAAACAGATATAAAACTTAAGAGGTAGAACCGGAACTTAAAAATTCAATGCCACAACTGGGATTTGAACCACAGACCTTCCGCTTGCCGGGCGGACGCTCTACCACTGAGCTATTGTGACAAACTGCCAGAACGACATTAAATTCTCAAGCCAGTTCTTATTTCTCCTGGTAAACCACAAAGGCAGTCTCACATCAGAAACAATTACCCCAATGGTGGCTTACTATTGCAAGCACTTTATATCCCAGGATTAAATAACCTTCACATGGTAATTATTATTTATTTATGCCAACAAACTTACTGTTGGTGTTTTTAAACACACAAGCCGTGTGTGGGCAAAGTTTAAGAGGTAGAACCGGAACTTAAAAATTCAATGCCACAACTGGGATTTGAACCACAGACCTTCCGCTTGCCGGGCGGACGCTCTACCACTGAGCTATTGTGACAAACTGCCAGAATGACATTAAATTCTCAAGCCAGTTCGTATTTCTCCTGGTAAACCACAAAGGCAGTCTCACATCAGAAACAATTACCCCAATGGTGACTTACTATTGCAAGTACTTTATATCCCAGGATTAAATAACCTTCACATGGTAATTATTATTTATTTATTTATGCCAACAAACTTACTGTTGGTGTTTTTAAACACACAAGCCGTGTGTGGGCAAAGTTTAAGAGGTAGAACCGGAACAGCTTGAGAATTTAATGTCATTCTGGCAGTTTGTCACAATAGCTCAGTGGTAGAGCGTCCGCCCGGCAAGCGGAAGGTCTGTGGTTCAAATCCCAGTTGTGGCATTGAATTTTTAAGTTCCGGTTCTACCTCTTAAACTTTGCCCACACACGGCTTGTGTGTTTAAAAACACCAACAGTAAGTTTGTTGGCATAAATAAATAATAGATATAAAACTGTTTGTGCTGAAGAGTAAACATTAGTAATGACTAGCTTGAGTTTACAATGCAATAACAGATTTATAAATGTTTAGCTTAAATAATAAATATTTTGAGAGGCTATGAGAGGGACAACTGATTCAAATCCTGCTGGAACCAGCTAGTGCACAAGAAATTTACGGTTCTGCACCTTTGATTTTTAAAAACCACTATTTATTATAAAAAATAATTTTATATATCTATTATAATGAATGTTTCTATGTAGATTCTGCCAACAGGACTTCAAAAATTTAACATAAATTAACACCTATAAATAACAAAATAGAGAATATTAAGAGTGCAACTTTCACAGCTATCATATTAAATGCATCTAAGTAAACTTCCTTCTCAGTACCATGGGATGTGGCCTAATACTAAGCGTGGGCGATTGGCACATGGCTGTAAAGATTAATTTTTTGCTATGCTGTTAAGACGAATTCCATTCTGAAAATTTCTGGATTGCTGAAAGTATTAACAACTCATCCAAGGATATATTTGTATAAAAATGAATTGCTGTATGAAGTTCTGAAAACCATTTTGAAGAAAATAATTGCTAATAATTTTAATAGGAAAACATGGTAAAGAGTATTTTAACTAATTATGATAAAGAGTATCCCTTTATCTTTAATTTGCAACAAAGTTCATCTAATTTAGATAATTAGAACCACAGATAGTCAATCAAATTATGTGGCATATGTCACTTTTTGATAAATTTGGTATTTAATATCAACTGAAATATTTTTTCCTGGGGCAAACAAAAAAATGCAGGTCTAATGTAATGCCAAGTGGAATGTGAAAAATAAATTTCATAAAAATCAGAGGGGTAGAGGTAACTTTGTTGTGCGACTTGATGTGGAATGACTGAAGCAGATGTCAGTAGGATGAGCAAAACTTCCTTCTGCTTATCGGAGAAGATGAGCGATTAGAGACAGCTCCCATGCTTGAACAAGCTTGTGTAATTCACAATAATAGATAATTTGGTATGATACCGAAATTTAGATTTCAAATCGAATGGGCTTGATAAAGACACGTTTTAATTTAATTGCCGGATGTGAGATTTGCGATAAGTGTTGAGTAATAACATATGTAGATAATAGAGTAGGAAGTGTTTTAAGGTGAGCAAGATATGAGTAAATAATAGTCGTTAAATTTGTAGGATAAACGCATTATTGGTTTGAAATTAACGAGTCATGACGTCATACTACATAGTTTAAATTCACGTTTGAAATTCAGGTCTGCCAATCTTAAAAGTCGCGCGATATGTTTAATAAAATATAAAGTAAACATCGTTTAATCATAAAAAGGTAATTATATATTCGAAATTCAAAAAAGAACATGTTATAATAGAAAGGGACATTTCTAAATTGTGGGAAAAGGAAATAGCATTTTGGATACGAGGCTTTCTTGGATGACGTCATGACATTTAAAATTGGAGAGAACGTTTTCTTAGCGTGGGTAAGCGAGAAAGCGTCACTACTCACCCCAGACCAGCATTGCACGTTTGGAGTGCAGACGTGAGTGCGATTCCTATTCTGCAAGCATCTGCGTGTCGAGGGTCGGCATAACTCACGAAATGTAGCGTCGAGAAAAAAATAAAGTATAAACCAACAGCATTAATTTTTTCGCTACAAATGGCGAACCAACGTGGGGCGTCGAGAAAAAAAAAATAAAGTATCAATCATCTAACGACATTCCGCCACAAATGGCGACCCAACGTGTGGCGTCGAGAGAATAGACCAACCCCAAGACGACCAAGCCAGCATAGAACCAGCAAACAAGAAGGTGCCCAGCGTGTCAACATCTGTGAAACGTGTAGTGAACAAGTTTAAGTGCAGTTAAAAAAAAAATAGTGAAATAGTGAAAATTATTAAATATTGGTGAGTAGAAAAACACATGTAAATAGCTTAGAAATGGAAGACAGTGATAGCGATTTTCTAGGTTTTGAGAGTCCGGAAATTGAGAAAAGTGTAGTTAGGATGGAAGAATATAATCAAAATATAATCGGTAGCAGAATATGCCAAGAAGTAGAAGATCAGAACGTTAGAGAAACACCTAGAGGTAGCTCAGAAATGTTTAGTAGTAATTCAGAAAGGCCAGCAATTATGTCAGAAATAGAGAATATGTTTCAAAAGATAATGGAAAAGATGAGTAAGATAGATGAAACTAGTATAGAGTTAGGACAGAAATTAGAGAAGGGACAACAGGAATTGGGAATGCAATTGGAGAATCAGAAGAGAGCTTTCGAAACCTTTAGGGAAGAAGTTAGGGAGGAAATTAATAAAGTCAGTAGTGAAGTAAAAGAAAATAGAGAACAGGTTAAGGGAGAATTAGAGACAATAAGGCAAGAAGTAAAGAATTCTGAAAAGAAATTAGTTCAACAAGTTAGTGAAAAATTAGATAAAGAAAGGGAAAGAGTAACATATAAATTAGACAAACAAAGGGAAGAGGTAGTACAAAGGTTAGATAAAGACAGGGAAGAAATTAGAGAAGAGCTACAGGGGTGTAAAGTTAGAATGGAAAGATCTGATGTAGAAAGTGCAAGGCAGGCTAGAAATTTGGAGGATGTTACAGACCAAATAAAAGGGGTAGTAACAGAAATTACTCAGGTAAAAGAGGCCTTAGAAAATTTGAAATTAAATGAAAATGCATGTAATCACAACAATCTTAATAATGAAGCTGCAAGAAACGAGGCAATACCAGGTGTATCAGCTGACATTTCGATGCAAAATAGAGGTAACAGTAATTCCCATTCTGATCTCAGAAATAGTTCAGGGACAGGTGACAATTCAAATTTACATTGGCCTAACCATGTCTTAAATGAAATGACACCTCCAGTTTTTGAAAATGAAGATTCAGATGATCCTAAAGCCTTTTTAGAAGGGTTACAAGAGTACTTCACGGTGAAACGTATACCAGAGGAGTACAAGATGGTGATAGTAAGAAAATGCCTAAAGGGTAATGCTGCCAATTGGCTAGGCCTTTCTATGGGTAACAATAATGATTACAGGACCTTTAGGAACATCTTTTTAACCAGATATTGGGGAGCTAGTAGGCAGGCTAATATTAGAGTTGAATTAAGCAATGGAAAGTTTAATCCTAGATCGGAGGAATCGATGGTCAACTATTTTATGAGAATGGCGAGAAAATCGAAGATGTTGGATCCTCCCTTAGATGAAAAAGATCTAATAAATATAGTTACTCCACATTTTCCGGAAACGCTTCAACACTACCTAATCATAGCCCGACCCGGTAGCATTGCAGCTATGATCGAATTATTATCAGCCTTAGAAGTCAATAAGCCAAAACACGCATTTGGAAATAAATATGAAGGAAAAGAAACTGTAAATTCTTTCGGGCAAGGGGCACAGTATTATCAGAATAGAAGTGAGATTAGGGAAAGATATAAAGGACCAGTACCAAGGATGGAATCATTCCGGTGGGAAAATCAAGGTAGATATAACCAGGAAGGGCATCACCAAAATAGAAATGGTAATCTAAGGGGAAGAAATATAAGGGTGAATTATATGAATACAAATAGATTTGATCGAGGTAGACGGGGACGTTATTTTGGACATAGTAGAAATTCAAATGATGGGTATTGAACAAACAGAGATAATGAGTTTAGACCGAGGTCACCAAGACAGGGAGAAAGGTATTCTAATGGACGAGATTCCCCCGAAAATGCGGAAATAGTTGAGGCCATTAACACGGTCAAAAACATGGTAGGAAGTAACCCCGATTTAATGCAGGAAAACAGAAGTAACAATTCGGGAAATAGTACAGGAGCAATACCTAAAAATCAGGGAAACGCCAGACCCGGTCAAACGCGCCTTCAGTGAGAACTGGGTATCCTAGTAATGATTGTGATAAGTACTCGGAAATAAATAGTCCTGGAAGGCAAATGATGATACAAAAGAAAAGAGAATGGAAAAATAGAATCGACGAAAACGAAAAAGTAGGAGATCCACCTAAAATCAAAATTGGAGTAAATGGAAAACAATACAATGCAATTATAGATACGGGATCAAATAGCACAGTATGCTCACAAAATTTTTATGATAATTTACAAAGTAGTGGTTTTAAAGTAATGTCTTTACCAGTTAATGGGATATATTGCTCGCTAGCTGTGGGAAAACGAAAAGAGAGAGTAAAATTTCAAGCAATGATAAATATTGAAATAAATGGGAGAATACTAGGAATTTTATTTCTGATTGTAGGAAGACTTGTGACAGATATTATAATAGGTTGTGATTGTCTTTATGCCTGGGAAGCTGTGGTGAATTTTAAAAACATGATTGTAGAAATGAAAGTTGAAGATGAGACCATTATAGTGCCTTTTGTGGAAGATAGTAGTTCAGAAACTATTGTAAGAGAAAAAGAGGAAGAAGAAATCCAAGGGGATACATTCTTTGTAGAATATGTTAAAGTAGGAGCTATGGAATTAACTGAAGTAAATGTCAAAGAGTACACTGTCGATGATAAAGAAAATGTAGAATGGGATAAAAATGATTTCATAGACAATTTGAGGTTTTCTGACGCAACTAGGTACTATGATAGGGAGAGCAGTGAAGACTTAGAAGAATTGTTGAGGGAAAAAGTAACTCAGGCTGATCAACTAAATGAACAACAGAGGGATAAACTGTTTGAAATATTAATCCGAAATAAAGAAGTATTCTCTGAGAAACCTGGTAAATGTAATATTTATACTCATTCGTTTGAGATGATACCCATCAAACCTTTTACACATAAAGCGAGAGCTATCCCTAGTACAATAAGAGAAGAGGTAGATGCAGTTATAAAGTCAATGTTAGAAGATGAGATTATTGAGATTTCGAATTCAGAATTTGTGAATCCCCTATGTATTGTAAATAAGGCCAATGGAAAGATTAGGGTGACATTAGACGCGAGAAAACTAAATCATTGTTCCTCATACTTTCCATCAGGGAATCCAACAGAACGTGTCCTCCGAGATATAGGAATTTATTTACGTGTACTTACACATCATAATCACAAGGATTGGGTGAAATATTGTCCATTGATAGAAAAGATTATCAATCACACCATTAATGTAATTACTGGGTTTGCACCAATAAAATTAATGTTAGGAATTGAACCAGAACCAATATTAACCGGGGTACCAAAAATACTGAAAATTAATGACATTCAGTTAAGTGAAGAAGAAAGAGCGAAAATTGCTTTTGAACGAATCAAGAAAAAGGCAGAGAAGCGAAAATTAAAGAAAAAGAGTAGAAAACATAAATGGGAACCTAAGATAGGCGATTGGATACTAGTTAAAGACCATAAGTTATCAAGTGCCTTGCGAGGTAGGAACAAAAGGATGGAATTGTTATATAAAGGTCCTGCAGAAATTATATCCAAATTTGGCTATCATACCTATGAATTAAAAGATGTTAAAAATGAAAAATGTCTGGGAAGGTGGCATAAACAACTCCTTCGACCATACAAGAAACCGTGTGGTACCTTGGGACCTTGACTTCATGTAAAATTCGAAGTGTCATTTGTATAGTGGCGCCCAATCAGCTTTGAGATAAAATTTAAATGTTAGCTTACTTGAAAACCATATATTGGTCAGGTACTTACATATTCATGAAAAATGCAGAATGTGAATTGCTATATACTACAAAGAGCTTAAAAATATATTGTATAGAGCTCACAATAACAGCTTCAGAAAGATTTTTTTTTTTTAATTTATTTATTATTTGAAGTCGCTTGAACATAAAAGTCATATCGCGACTAAACATTGAGGAAAAAAAAAAAAAAAAAAAAAAGGAGGAAACATATCATGAAGTTTACAATGAGTTTAAAAATTAAGTTTGCATGCTTTGATGAACTTGATTATTTTCTTATGAAAGAAAGATTGTTAAAATGTTCATCTCCGCATAGAGAGAAAACCGAATATTTAATTTGCAAACATTTGCTAAAATATTTAGATGTATAGATAGTTATCACAGCAAGACAAAGAAAGAACTTGTCTGAAGAGTGTAATGGATTTATATAAATATATGTACATTTTAGTGCTTAAAGGATCTAGTAAAGATATGTGTTACAATAACAAAAGTGCAAAATCACAGTGCAAGTGATAATGAGAGCGAAGTGAGCAAACATGAACTAAAAGAAGGAAGTATAAAGAAAGACTCTTGAAATTTAACCTTTATATAAAAGCTTCACAGAAGAAACCATAACATCTTGTAATTAGTATTTAAGGATTAATGTTTAGTCAAGTGTACAATTGTTTGTCATGTTAAAAAGATTAATGAGAAAATATGTTAATAACCAATTCCAAAACAGTGTAATTGAAAATTGTATATAATGGGAGTGTTGCCGATTATTCAAAATACAGGAGTAATTTTTAATTTTTCTTTCGGGCAAGACATTTACATTATTTTATTATGAAATAATAATCATTATATTAATTTTATTATTATTATTATTATTATTATTATTATTATTATTATTATTATTATTATTATTATTATTATTATTATTATTATTATTATTATTATTATTATTATTATTATTATTATTATTATTATTATCATCATCATCATTATCATTATCATTATCTTTATCATTATCACCATCACATCACCATCACCTACACCATCACCATCACCATCACCATCATTATCATTATCATTATCATTACTATTATTATTATTATTATTATTATTATTATTATTATTATTATTATTATTATTATTATTATTATTATTATTATTATTATTATTATTATTATCATCATCATCATTATCATTATTATCATCATTATCATTATCATCATTATCATCTTCACCATTATCATCATCATTATCATCACTATCACTATCACTATCACCATCATCATCACCATCATTATCATTATCATTATCATTATCATTATCATTACTATTATTATTATTATCATCATCACTATCACTATCACTATCAGTATCACTATCACTATCATTATCACTATCACTATCACTATCACTATCACTATCACTATCACTATCACTATCACTATCACCATCATCATCACCATCATTATCATTATCATTATCATTATCATTACTATTATTATTATTATTATTATTATTATTATTATTATTATTATGATCATCATCACTATCACTATCAGTATCACTATCACTATCAGTATCACTATCGCCATCATCACCATCATCACCATCATTATCATTATCATTATCATTACTATTATTATTATTATGATCATCATCACTATCACTATCACTATCACGGTCACTATCACTATCACTATCACTATCACCATCACTATCATTATCACTATCACTATCACTATCAGTATCACTATCGCCATCATCATCACCATCATTATCATTACTATTATTATTATTATTATTATTATTATTATTATTATTATTATTATTATTATTATTATTATTATTATTATTATTATTATTATTATTATTAT
>CM060964.1:190214945-190217445 GCA_030765045.1 Tenodera sinensis
CTATCAGTATCAGTATCACTATCACTATCACTATCACTATCAATATCACTATCACTATCACTATCACTATCAGTATCACTATTACTATCAGTATCACTATCACTATCACTATCAGTATCACTATCACTATCACTATCACTATCACTATCAGTATCAGTATCACTATCACTATCACTATCACTATAACTATCACTATCACTATCACTGTCAGTATCACTATCACTATCACTATCACTATCAGTATCACTATCACTATCACTATCAGTATCACTATCACTATCACTATCAGTATCACTATCACTATCACTATCAGTATCAGTATCACTATCACTATCAGTATCACTATCACTATCACTATCAGTATCAGTTTCACTATCACTATCACTATCACCATCACCATCACCATCAGTATCACTATCGCCATCACCATCACCATCACCATCACCATCATCATCATTATCATTATCATTACTATTATTATTATTATATTTATTATCATCATCACCATCATCATTATCATTTTCATATTATTATTATTATTATTATTATTATTATTATTATTATTATTATTATTATTATTATTATGATCATCATCACCATCACCATCACCATAATCATCATTATCATTACTATTATTATTATTATTATTATTATTATGATCATCATCACCACCATCACCATCACCATCACCATCATCATCATTATAATTATCATTACTATTATTATTATGATCATCATCACTATCACTATCACTATCACCATCATCACCATCATTATCATTATCATTACTATTATTATTATTATTATTATTATTATTATTATTATTATTATTATTATTATTATGATCATCATCACCATCACCATCACCATCATTTCACCATCACCATCACCATCACCATCACCATAACCATCACCATCATCATCATCATTATCATTATCATTACTATTATTATAATTATTATTATTATCATCATCATCACTATCACTATCACTATCACTATCAGTATGACTATCACTATCACTATCACTATCAGTATAAGTATCACTATCAGTATCACTATCACTATCAATATCACCATCATCATCACCAACATCATCACCATCATTATCATTATCATTACTATTATTATTATTATTATTATTATTATTATAATGATCATCATCACTATCACTATCACTATCACTATCAGTATCAGTATCACTATCACTATCACTATCAGTATCACTATCAGTATCACTATCACTATCACTATCACCATCATCATCACCATCATCATCACCATCATTATCATTATCATTACTATTATTATTATTATTATTATTATTATTATTATTATTATTATTATTATTATTGTTATTATTATTATTATTATTATTATTATTATGATCATCACCATCACCATCATCATCACCATCACCATCATCACCATCACCATCACCATCACCATCACCATCATCATTATCACTATCATTACTATTATTATTATTATTATTATTATTATTATTATTATTATTATTATTATTATTATGACCATCATCACTATCACTATCAGTATCACTATCACTATCACTATCACTATCAGTATCACTATCACTATCACTATCACTATCATTATCACTATCAGTATCACTGTCACTATCAGTATCACTATCACTATCAGTATCAGTATCACTATCACTATCACTATCCCTATCACTATCACTATCGCTATCAGTATCACTATCACTATCAGTATCAGTATCACTATCACTATCACTATCACTATCACTATCATTATCAGTATCACTATCGCCATCATCATCACCATCATTATCATTATCATTATCATTACTAGTATTATTATTATTATTATTATTATTATTATTATTATTATTATTATTATTATTATTATTATTATTATTATTGTTATTATTATTATGATCATCATCACTATCACTATCACCATCACCATCAGTATCACTATCATTATCACTATCAGTATCACTATCACTATCAGTATCAGTATCACTATCACTATCAGTATCAGTATCACTATTATTATCACTATCACTATCACTATCAGTATCACTATCGCCATCCTCATCATCACCATCATTATCATTATCATTACTATTATTATTATTATTATTGTTATTATTATTATGATCATCACTATCACCATCACCATCAGTATCACTATCACTATCACTATCACTATCAGTATCACTATCACTATCATTATCACTATCAGTATCAGTATCACTATCACTATCACCATCAGTATCACTATCACTATCAGTATCACTATCAGTATCACTATCACTATCACCATCAGTATCACTATCACTATTATTATCACTATCACTATCACTATCAGTATCAGTATCACTATCAGTATCACCATCAGTATCACTATCACTATTATTATCCCTATCACTATCACTATCACTATCAGTATTAGTATCACTATTATCACTATCACTATCACTATCAGTATCACTATCGCCATCCTCATCATCA
>CM060964.1:190222445-190332445 GCA_030765045.1 Tenodera sinensis
TCACTATCACTATCACTATCAGTATCATTATCACTATCACTATCACTATCAGTATCACTATCACTATCACTATCACTATCACTATCACTATCACTATCACTATCACTATCACTATCACTATCACTATCACTATCACTATCACTATCAGTATCAGTATCACTATCACTATAACTATCACTATCACTATCACTATCACTATCACTATCACTATCAGTATCATTATCACTATCACTATCACTATCACTATCATTATCACTATCAATATCACTATCACTATCACTATCACTATCACTATCACTATCAGTATCACTATCACTATCAATATCACTATCACTATCACTGTCACTATCACTATCACTATCAGTATCAGTATCACTATCACTATCAGTATCACTATCACTATCAGTATCACTATCACTATCCATATCACTATCAGTATCACTATCACTATCATTACTATTATTATTATTATTATTATGATCATCATCACTATCACTATCACTATCACTATCACTATCAGTATCACCATCACCATCACCATCACCATCACCATCATCACCATCACCATCACCATCACCATCATCATCAGCATCATCATCATCATCATCATTATTATTATTATTATTATTATTATTATCATTATCATCATCATTATCATCATTATTATCATCATTATCATTTCATCATCACCATTATCATCATTACTATTATTATTATTATGATCATTATTATTATTACTATTATTGTTATTACTATTATTATTATTATTATTATTATTATTATTATTATTATTATTATTATTATTATTATTATTATTATTATTATTATTATTATTATTATTATTATTATTATTATTATTATTGTTGTTGTTATTGTAATGATTACTATTATTATTGTTATTGTAATTATTACTATATCATCATCAATATCATTAGTCTTTCTCTCAGGCAGACTTCAGAGGACCATAGTATCTGGAATTCCAGCAAGATGAGCTTTAGGATTTTCTTAATGAAGTTCTGGTATGACTGGCGGTACAACACTGGCTCCAACAAGATTGTGCACCACCTACTGTTAAGAACCTGTAAAGGTCCATTTCAATTGGTTGTACCCCAGTCACTAAATTGGCCTAGGTAACCCAATATTTTGGCCACCAAGATCTCTTCTTGTCACCCGATTAGGTTTTTTCTTTTTGAGTCACATCAAGAGGATTGTGCTTGAAACAGATCCTCTCAAATTAGAGGTCCTACATCACAGGATCGTTGAAGCATGTGCATCTTTCACATCCGCCATTCTCATAAACGTCCAAATGGATGCATGGAGATAGTTGGAACATTGTATCAATCAACAGGGGTATTATGTTGAACACCTATTCTATGAGTGAAGTCAGTTTAACAGTCCTGTTCGCTGATAATAACAATGTAAATACTGGCATAACAAACCAGAATAATAACAAAAATATTAATATCAATATAATAATGATGATAACAATAATAATACTAAAACTAATTAAAATAAAACTTATAATTATGATGCTAATGATATGATGATAATAGGAATAACTACAAAAAGTTATAATAACTAACAATAATAATAGAACTAATAAAAATAATAATGAGGACATTGATATTGATATTGATGATGATGATGATGATGATGATGATGATGGTGGTGGTGGTGGTGGTGGTGGAGGTATGATGATGATGATGATGGTGGTGGTATGATGACCATGATGATGATGATGATGACGACGACGACGGTGACGGTGACGGTGGCGGTGGCGGTGGCGGTGGCGGTGGCGGTGGCGGTGTCGGTGGCGGTGGCGGTGACGGTGACGGTGACGGTTACGGTGACGATGACGATGACGATGACGATGATGATGATGATGATGATGATGATGATAAAATACAACAGTAGTATTAAGAATCAAACAAATGCCAATGAGACAATATGCTATGTTTTGAATTTTCTAATACTTCATGCTTTTGTCAATTATAAATCATTGTTCTTTTTTTCTTTCTTTGTTTCTTGTTCTTTAGTTTTTAAAATAATATGCCCTTATTTCTCCAAAACATAACCCCATACCTCATTATACAGTAAAACCTGATTAAACTGGATGCCCTATATACCGGGAATGTGGACAGCCAGAAAATAAATCTCGGAACGGAGCTATTTCCTACTTTAAATAACATTCTAAACCAGAAAACTGTCTAATGCGGAAACAGAATAGTTTTTCCAGAACCATTTGCATAAATAACCTAAGGCTGATTTTCATTATGCTTAATACATAGTTACATGCTTTGATAACGAACTTGCCATGACTGAAGACATTCAAAGTGCAGTTGTGAAGTCATGGTAGAAATGGACGATATTGACAACGAAGCCAACGAAAGGGAGCAAAAAATGCGCACTTTTACAGTAGCATTATCTGTTGTGAGCGACCTTCAGGAATTTGCAGCTTCCAAGAATGCTCCAGAACTCCTGGAGCTGATGCAGGATGCAAAGGTGATCATAGATCGTTCGCTTGTGAAGATGTCGTGACAGTGCACTTTGATGGATATGTGGGAGAAAAGAAACTAATCAAGAAACTGCAATTATGTATGACATGTAAGTGGAAAGTACAGTAAAACATACAATTGAACCTATTTTTTATTTACAGAATTTTATTTCAAGTTATTCCTTCAGTTTAATTCTTTATGATTATATATTTTTTACTTTGTTTTACTAAAATATGCACAACCCTTTGTAACACAAAAACCTGTAAAAATGGAAAAATATTACTGGAACAATTGTGTTCCATTTTAGGCAGATTTTACTGTATTATGGAAATACACAAAGTACAGACTTCTCAGAACCTCAGCGTTAACTCTTTTCCTTAAAATATTAAGTGCAAAACATACCTGGCTCAATTTTGCTGCTAATTTCTCCACCTGCACATCCTATCTCAAATTTAAGTCTAGCCATATCCCTAAGAATTTAATATGTTCTATATAGTTTATTCTTCTCCTATTTCTAAATTAGTTTTATGACAATTTTTATTTTTTAAGTGCCTAAAACAGATTGCATATATCTCTTCTATATTTATTACAAAATGATTTTGTGAGAATCATTTTGTTATATTTGCATTCACCATATCTAATTATAATTCTATCTCATGTGTACTGCCACTACTGACTGGTACATCTGTATCATCTGGAAATAAGGTAATGTGTCCTTCTGGCATGTGAATAGGTAAACCTTTTATGTACAAAAGGAACAAAAGTGGACCTGAGTCTTGAGGGACTCTTGTTTAAATAATTTGTTCTTAAATGTTATTTTGCTCCTACTTGCCATCTCCAAAAACTGAGTGTGCAACTTCACTGGAATTTTGCAGGACTCTGGATTACTTTTCCTTTTTCTTCCTTTCCCTTTGGCAGCCAGAGTAATAACACACTGCCATTCTTTTATAAAAATTAATAATGTTTTGATTTTAATTCTTGAACCAAAAGCAAACACAGCACATGAAAACAATCGAATACAGCAAACTGATAACAAGTGACATAAAACATGGGAAAATACATTGACATAATATGACATGCTGAAGTTTGCTTTTCTTATTGGCTGATTTAGGAGGCAAGTTTTGGAATGATATATGTCTTGGATAAGGCAAGTTTTGGAACAACAATGATATATTAATGACATATTTTTACAGTAAAAAGCAAGTTTTGCCACAGTTTCTTATATCACAACAGTTACAGACCAAACAATAGAGTGATGATGCTGCAAAGTCATTTTTTAAAGGTTGCATTATCAAAAGCTTGGCATATGGAGAAACCTGTCACGTGAGGAATGACAAGAGATAAAAAACAACTCAGTTTAGAACCAATAATGCTTTGGTTTGTCCCATAGCTAATATCCATGAATGATATATTTCAGAGTGAGTCATATCAGTAGAGGGCAGTTCTTACCTCTTTTGTGTCAATATGTTTTACATAATAATGATTTATGTTGGTTATAAGTCAATAGTATGTCTGAAGTCTAACATAAAAATGTGAGTGAAAGCGATGTGTGAGTTACATCTTATAAATCAGTTTACATGTGTTTTTTTAGAGAGGATAAGACAATCAATTTATGAATGCATATTTAAATTTCAGCTTCCATTCCTATTCCTACTCATCTTCTTCATTATCAAACCCACTTACTTTTATGTTGTTTGAATCAATATCAATGAATAATTTTATTACTAATTTCCCTCAACTATAGACAAAATCTGAAATGGGATCCACAATGTTGACTAATCCATGATATTAGGGCTTATAATCAGTCTGCAGCATACATTAATAATTCTCCTAAACTATGCAAAAAATCTGGACTGAGAGTCACTGTTTTTGCCTAAGGACCAGCAAATTCCATTGGCATTCTAAATGCCAAACCTACAATCTAAGGAAGCAATAAAATGGATAAGAATATGAAAATTTAACATTATACTTACTATAGCCTTACAATTTATAAAACTCTGATTACAGTGTATGTAACTAAAATATGTGCTGGAGAGGGACATTGGAGTGGCCATCCAAGAAATCAGTCTGTGGAATGGACAGATTATTCAACCTGCAGTGTGCATGGGATCATGGAAACACGTTTGTATCTTGGAGTTGCAGCATATGTAATCACAGCAGTAGCTTTGTTGCCTGCATTGGCTATTTTTCATTTTTACAGGTATGTTGAAATAGAAGTATTGCTTATTATTGCTTTAGTGCTGTAGATTTTAAAGTACTCAGACGTTGCGAGCTTTTCCAAGCTAGTCATTTCAACAAGCTTTGACATAAAATGGCTGTGCAAAATATTTACTTCTTTGGCTGTTGTCAGGCTATTTTATTAACAAGTTCAGTTATTAGACATCTGTCATTTTGCTTATTGCTTTTACATATCAAAATTTCAGGGACGTAGCATCAATGAATGTGGGTGACATGTTGCATACCCTGCCAATTTTCCTTAGTTAACTTTTTTATTATCTATATACTAATCCAATTGCCGTAATGCTTGCTGAGGAGTATTTTTTGAACAACATAGTGCTATGAATTAGTGTTGTTAGCGTATCTCACCATGCATTGAAACAGAATGACTGGTGGCTCATGCAGTCACATCAAATGATATATGTGTGCAATGGATGTGATGCAGAAGTGTGTATCTCACTTGCTAATATTAATTAGGTTTAAAGATAAGTTTTTCAGTATTTCGTTTGGTAGTGAAGGTTAATTTCATATTTTTAACTTCTTCTGTATGTATCAGAGTACAACAAGCAGCATTTTGAGCAGTAATGTGTGTGAATGTGCAAGAGAAAAATACTTCAAGAAACTAAAGGCAGGGTAGCACATTGTCCATGTGCGTCCAAGTGGTTTACTACGAGGAAAATGCATGTTGTAGAGAGAACACTGCATTTCCTGAAAATCTACTGTTCCAAATATGGAATCCAAGTGCTTTTAATCAACAAACTGAGAGTGCAGAAAAAATGGTGGGAGTGATTTTTCTGTAATTTTAATATTTACCAATTGGTAAATTATAAAGTTCTATGAATATTATAAAAATTGTGAAAAAATTATTTTTTCAAACTAATAATTTTTAACTATTCCAAATGTTTAGTTTTTCCGGGCTTGTAGGCCGTGGTCTAGAAGGCATGGTAGATACCACCGTTTCGCCAAGTACTGCACTTGGCATCATCAGGGTAACACGATCCTCCGTCTGCACTGGTCAGAGTTTGAATGTGGAAGCAGAGTAGTAGTGGAAGTAATGATCGTTAACATCAGTTAAGGTTATTTATATGGGTGGGGGAGGGCGGGGCATTGTTGCGCTGGGTACGATAGTGACTGGCCAGTTGTAGGTGGGGTTTTATTATAACTGTTGTGTGTCTGAAAGTTTATCTAAAACCAGTATCCATGCTTTATGTACACGTAGTATTTCTTCTTTGCGATTGAAGTTGTCTTTGTGTTTGTAGATTTCTATGGCTTCCCTTTGTAGTCAGGCATGATAGTTAACTGTAGAAGACAGGACTCAGGTTTCTTTAAGGTTGACATCATGGCCGACTAATAAGGCGTGCTCTGCCACAGACGATTTATCCGTATGTCCCAATCTGGTGTGACGCTCATGTTCTTTTAATCTGGTGGTTACACTGCACATGGTAGTGCCTATATATACTTTGCCGCAACTGCAGGGAACTTTATATACACCTGCAGATGTATGTGGGTGGCGTTTGTCTTTGGCTGATCTCACGAGGTCTTTGACTTTGTTTGTCAGTCTGTAGACAGTATCAACTCCATGTGAGCGCAGAAGCTTGCCTATCCAGTCGGAGACGTTCCTGATGTAGGGAGAAAGGCTGTTGCTACTTTGTCACGTTCTGTGAGTGTTTTTATTATACCTTGTTTCTGCCTAGGGTGATGGTTGGAGGTTTTGTGTAAATATCGATCTGCATGTGTAGGTTTCCTGTAGATACTGTATTCCAGGCCATGGTCCGCTGTTCTCATGACTTTCATGTCTAGGAAGGCTAAAGTGTTGTTTTCCTCTTTCTGCATGGTGAATTGAATGTTGTCATTTAGGCTGTTTAGATGTGTCAGAAACTGATCTAAGGTGTCTTCCCTGTGACTCCATACTACAAAAGTATCATCGACATAGCGTAACCGGGTCTTCGGTTTTAGATGTGCCTGTTTGGTATCTATCATGCCTTCTAGACCACGGCCTACAAGCTCAGAAGAACTAAACATTTCGAATAGTCAAGACACCGGCCGTGAAAGCCTAAATACATATATTAATAATTTTTATTTAAGAAACCAAAGTATTACAAAATTTTCTGTTCCCAACATTCTTTAGAAAGTACTTATCTATAATAGAATAATATCTAATATTATTAAAATTTTGAAATCTTCATTGTGTGGAGCTTTTCAAGTGTGCTGCCAAAAATATAGCTTGAAAAGATAATAAATATAAAGGTGTTAAAGGTATTGTAATAAAAATTTGAATGTCCATTATTCCTTACATGTATTATGTGTGATATGAGTTTAAACAAAATCCACTAATAATTGTAGAATTTAGAAATTTCACCTATGTATATGCTTAACATGAGCTCAAAGTTCATACCCAAGTTCACACATCATGTTTCGCTGCTGCAAGATTTAGTTCTTCAGTTTTTAATGAAAATAATAATAACCGCCAAAACATAAAAATATGGTGCTCCCTAAAAAGCAGTTACTATTACTGCTATTGTTCTCTTCAATATTATATTTCTAGCACCCCATCCATCAGTGAAAAATATTGGAGAGCAAGAGGATTAATGACTTCATTGTCAGAAATCCAGCATTAGATAACAACATTTTTTAATGCAACCAAGCTGATTTTTCAGGCAACAAGGTTTTGAAGGTAATATCTTTTATTAGCTCACAAATCTGAGGTCCATTGGAAACACCTTCTTTAGTTTTTGCATTACTAATGGCAGGAGATTTAGATATTAAATATTGAAACCCCGACCCTCTTTGTACATTGTTTTTGCAAAGTTCTTCATAAAATCTAATTTCAGATGCAGCAATGTTAGAGCATGCTTTCTTTGTTAACAAGGAGTCCATGTGACACATTTTTGTCACCAGGATTGAAAATTTCTCTCAAAGGCCACTGTTTGACTGTCTTTCCCTGCCCTACTGTCCCAGTGATATAAAAAGCAGCAATATTTTGCATAACCAGTTTGCATCCCTAAAACCAGTCCCAGAACTTTGAGATCACTTCAGGCTTTCCATTTGTGATTTGAATAGCCAGTATATTTCAGAAGCAGCCTCATGTTATCATAGGTTTCCTATAACTGAACTGAATGGTCCACTGATATGGAAGGTTTCTTGTTTCCGTTATGTAAGATATCCTTTTGAGGAATCTATAAATAGGTGCCATTGTTCTGGATTATGAATCATCCCAAATTCTTTAAGCAGCCCATCTGTGTCATTACAATATGCCAAAACCTCTGTCAGTGAGAAAAAATTGGATAGACCAAGCTGTTGTTTATGGAATGATATTGTCATGCCGACCATAAGCTCGGACCCAGCTGGTAAGAAATGGCGGTCAGTGTCTGATCTCTGCCCAGCAGTAAGAACGGGCCAGATGCGTGTACCTGCTTGAAAGACCCGGCTGCCAGCGGGACAATAGAGGCTTTGGTAACAATAGCTATTGTGTACCAGGGGGTGTCTGGACTGTTCTCTCACTGCCTCTCCCAATCATTCGGCTTCCAGAACATTTCCTTTGTCTAAAGAACTATATAAGGGACCCGTTCGTGCCCAGAGTAGTAGAGCATAGAGAGTAGAAGTAAAATAGTAGAAGTTGTTCCAGTCGTGCTTGTAGTGAAGTGTTGGAGTGAGGAAAGACGTATATGAAGCGTTCAGTGAATCGTGCCAAGTAGCAGTTCAGTGTGAGTGTAATCTGACAGTTCTTGTTTGTGATTCGATTTGACAGTTGTTCTGTGCTCTGAGTTTGTACAAAAGTGATCTAAGCATAATGTTAGCACTACACTAACTGACTAGAAGCCAATAAACTGTGATTAACAGTAACTGGTGTTTTCTCACTTGTTACAATATACTGTATTTGGTTGTAGCAAGTTTTTTTCTTGAAGATGAGACCCAAGTAACTCTGTGTTTTTGAAAGATTTAGATCTCTTGCAAGATCATTCAATTCTGCCTGTGATAAAGGCTGTGGTTGTTGCTGTGATGTGGGTGGCACATAATCATGATCCTTGAGATCTTCATGATCTGTTAGGTCCTCACTATTATTGTCTGCTTCATCTTCCTGTGTCAATTTTGTGTGGTTTTGGAAACAGGTGAGAAGCAGAATGTGGAATTGGGCACATTGCAGATTCCAAGTTTGGATAAGAAACTGTGTGTTTTGATTTACCTGAGATTCCTGTTACTTTTGTTAAACCAAAGTAACTTTCTGTAACATGATCTCTAGGTTCTCTCCACACCTGTAGCATGGCAAATAGAGTAGATGGGTGAGTTCCATGTAACCAGCCTCTTAAATAATGGGAGCAATGCAAGCAACAGTTTTGTGGTGTTCAACGCTTAAACTCGGCTACCTTTTATTCAAAATACAACTCATACACCTTTTTGACAAGCAGAGAAATTAGATACCTTTGGGGGAGCACCACACACATAACAGAAAAAGTTTAATGAATTAATACACTTCCTAGAAGTTGCTGAGCAGGAAAACTACTCGAACACACACTAACAGTATTATCCATGTTAGGATATTCAAACACGCTGCAGAAGTAGACATTGAATGACCTCACTAGCTACTGTCAATGACACAAGTGCAACTCTACTTTACATAGACCAACCTTATATAACCCCTTCTTTATGCAGTGGGAATAAAATAAACAGAATGTGACAAGTATCCCAACAGCACAAATCAAGCAGTCTTGTGCAGTTAAATTGCGTCTCCAGAGAAAAGTTTAGGTGATAGCAAAAACTGCTTTTCACTATTGTAATCTGTGCACTGAGCTACATAGAAATTGCATATTTTTGTTTCACTGCAAATTACACTGTCATACTCTGAAATGAACTCTTTGTATGGGTAGATGTTACACCAGCCCTGGGTGACTCTCAGGATACCTTGAGCAACCTACATTTGTTTTTACCTGCTAAACATATAGTTATCAGTGCAAGGCCATGAGCAGACTGAGCTCATTGAGCACCAGTTAGACTTGTGTTAGGCTCATTAAGGTTAAGTAAGATGCAATTTTTGTAATTGATGACTATAACTAAGAAACAGGAAATAAACATTCATTCACTCACTCACTCACTCACTAGAAAGAAAGAGAGTGAGAGACAGAGAGAGAGAAAGAGAGAAAGACAGAAAGAGAGAAAGAGAGAAAGAGAGAGAGAAAGAGAGAGAGAAAGAGAGAAAGACAGAAAGAGAGAAAGAGAGAAAGACAGAAAGAGAGAAAGAAAGAAAGAGAGAGAGAGAGAAAGAGAGAGAATAAAAGAGACACAGAAAGAAAGAAAGAAAGAAAGAAAGAGAGAAAGAGAGAGAAAGAGAGAGAGAAAGAGAGAGCGAAAGAGAGAGAAAGAGAGAAAAAAAGAGAGAAAGAGAGAAAGAGAGAAAGACAGAAAGAGAGAGAGAAAGAGAGAGAGAAAGAGAATGAGAGAAAGAGAGAGAGAAAGAGAGAGAAAGAGAGAGAGAAAGAGAGAGAGAAAGAGAGAGAGAAAGAGAGAGAGAAAGAGAGAAAGAGACAAGGAGAGAGAGAAAGAGATAGAGAAAGAGAGAAAGAGTGAAAGAGAGAGAGAAAGAGAGAAAGAGAGACAGAGAAAGAGAGAGAAAGAAAGAAAGAAAGAAGGAAGGAGGGAAGGAAGGAAGGAATGAAGGGAGGGAGGGAGGGAGGAAGGAAGGGAGGGAGGCAGGGAGAAAGGAAGGAAGGGAGGAAGGGAGGCAGGGAGGAGGGCAGGGAGGAAGGAAGGGAGGAAGGGAGGAAGGAAGGAAGGAAGGAAGGAAGGAAGGAAGGAAGGAAGGGAGGAAGGGAGGGAGGAAGGGAGGGGGGAAGGAAGGAAGGAGGGAGGGAGGGAAGGAAGGAAGGAGGGAGGGATGGAGGGAGGGAGGGAGGGAGGCAGGGAGGGAAGGAAGGAAGGAAGGAAGGAAAGAAAGAAAGAAAGAAAAAGAAAAAAGAATTCAATCAGTACATCAGTCATACTTCATAAGCAATGTAGATATGATGTTGTATTGTAAGAGTACATCTGACAAAGCCATGGAACTGTGGAGAATTTCCAAATTGTTAAAAAATAACATGAGTATTAAATATAAGACAATTATCTACCAATACTGTTTTTAAATATCCCCCTACTCTGAGTTAAAAATTGTATTTTCTAAGGCAATAATGAAATGAGAAAATCACACCTCTAACAATTGTATCAATCTCCTCTTCAATGTAACAGTCTTACGTTAAGCTTTCATTTGGCAGTACTTACTGAAATTAAATGAAATTGATAATGTAGGATAGAAGCCATGAACATTATGTCTCACTTAAAATATTTTCTTATATTTCAGGCAGCTACATGGTCATCGTATAGCGCTTCACAAGAACCTATTTATGTCTCTTTTAATGAATGCTGTCTTTGAAACATGGTTCAAAATTGGTGTGCTGTTTACAGAGATTGATGCTAATGATACTGGAAGACCTTCCATTATTAAAGAGGTAATAAATATTTAGGGACTATGCTTCATTTATTTTTGTATTTCCCATAAGTTGTTGAAAATTAATCATAGACGAGCTTTTGTGAAACTTCTTTCATATTATCAATGCTTTAGGTAGCATTCACAGAACATATATGTATTAGAAGTGCAACTTCTATGTTAATCGTTGGAAACACAAAGTGACTACCAGCACTTGGGATGGAACTGAAGTATGAAAAATCATGCTCCCAAATGCTCATGTAACCTGTAGCTCCTACAGCTGTATTTTGCATACCTGCCCAACTGTCAGTCTCAGCTGAATCATATGGCCTAATGCCATATTGATACTGACACACTAAGTTTAATATGTGAGCTTGGATAATTGTGATTACAGTTTTTAAGTGTGCTGCATATTATTAAAGTTCACGTAAAATAACTTATTTGCTTTAATAACATATAACACACTTAAAACTGTAATAACAATTTTAAAACACATTTTAAACTTGGTGTGTCATTGGTAGCAATATGGCATTAGGACATATATCAGTTGAGACTGTCAGCTAGGGAGGTATAAAAACACAGCTGTTTACTTTTTATAATTCATTTTTATTAAAATTGTTCAACATCAATAGCTTTTATGAAATATTAATGGGTTCTATAATGGTTGCAGTTTCAAGTGACTTGTTCTCTTCATAGCAACAACAAATGTTTGTATACCATTATACATAATACCATCACATTTAATTTAATTCCCAATTCTGAGGCTTACAATAATTACTCTGCATGGCACACAGTAAAATATTTTCTACTTTAATGAATTGCCTCAAAGGTTTTGTGTAAACTTGCAACCAAACATTAGGATGTAGCATTTGACAGGAAAATGGGAAGTACACATAAGAGGTTGAATCAGAAACTGAAATGTTTGACACTTTTATTTATTCCTTCTACTGTCCAGTTAGCACAACATAATTTGACATATTTGTGTAGCAAACACAAACAACCTTATAAAGAGACCTCTGCATACTGACACTGTATTGCTCCATATGTGAACACCTGTTTTGTCACTCACTAGATTGTTATCAGCAAGCCAGCAAATGCCCTCAACAGTAGTTTCACATCCTTTAACATTTTCACTGTCATTTCACTTTGTACTCAGATTTTAAGCACCAGCACTGGACACTAACAGGCACAGATTGAGAGGTTCTACACCCATTATTTTCACAATCACAGGAATATTTTTAACTCCAGTTCACTTATGAGTTAATTAAGCCTGGTTCATAATCACCCGGTAATGGCAACCAGAATGAAAACGAGAATGAGAATGAAGGCAGCACTCAGTGTTCAGCCCAGCAATGACAACAGGAATGCATATTATGGATAGCAAGGTGGAGGTCGATATTGTGCACTGGAAATTCATTTGTTTCTAACAGACCATCAATATATTTTCCACCTTGCAATTAGATAGAGCTCTAGCAGCTATTTCATGGCACGTCCATATCGAATAATTTCTACAGCAAAAAGTGTATATGCACAATGTGAATCTAACATGATGTGCCCGGTAATGAGAATGAAAAATGTAAAACTTGGTCAATCTTCTTTACCATTCCCTTATGAATCACCCATTTTAATACATGTGTTTCAACTTTCTTGTTCTGATTATTGTTACCGATGGTTGTGAACCAACCAGTGATTGGACAACCAACTAACTGAAACATACTGAGAGAGAAAATCCAGGAGCTGGTTAGCTATCCTTTTTTAGGATTGTCATAAAGACACAAACTGCTTATAAATATATAATAACAGACAACTTTACACGTGAATAAGAAAGTTTAAATAATGTACAATGTAATGATATTTGAAATTTAAAGAATCACCAGAGCTAAATATAGTGCATTCTGATGATTTTGTGTAGTTGCTTGCTCCACAATTGTTGCACTTCAAAACAAGTTCAGAACACAGTCCTCTTCTATGATTTATATTTTCAACTATGTACAGTGAATCAGAACACTTCCAATGTGCACACATTGTATTTCCATTTATAAAATTAGGAAGCAAATCTAAACTGACGATATTACCACTGTTATTACTACTATCATTTAATTCATTTTCCACACCATCATCAATAACTTCAGTTCCTGGCTCATGGAAAAGCTTTTTCTTTGATGCACTTGCCACATTTAGTTTTTCCTCTTGAGCACATGGTTCCTCGCGTGGTATTTGGACGTTATCTTCTGATATTCACTCTCCTTATGCTGGTTTTCATGAAAGGTTCATTTTTTAATCACCTTTTTGCTTTTAGCCATTATTATACTCTTGAGCAAATCACTTATAGACTTGAGACAAATAAAAACAATTTGCAAACTGCCTTTCAGCACTCTGAAGCAGTGTTGCCAACTATAATTCAATAAAACAAGCTAAACCGGCTTGCCAAAAAGGCTAGAAAAGGTTAGATTATATTTTAATACCTATATAAACATTAGAAAACTACATTATTAAAAAATATGCATGTATCACCTAGCAAAAATAAACGTGGTCTTCGTCATCCCCCTCTGCCTCATTTCTACCGCTGCAGCTGGAATTTCTCTTAGGCTCTTGCATGTATGCAGGATTTGTACCAACAAGCTTCAACATTTCGTCTGGGACTTCGCATGAAAAATCTGATGTGTTGCACTCACATGGCTTTCTCTACTCTTGTGCTAACCATTCCTACAAACTCTTATTCCTATATCTTCTTCGTGTTAGCTGATATAAACATTTGCAGAAATTACCTTATTGCTTATTTCCTTGTAAGTGGAAGGAGAATATGGGAATACAGTAGGTTTTGAGCGATTGTCAAATTCTTTTAAAGCTTTCAAATTCCGTTCTCTTTGCAGGGTTAACATAACAAATTGAATAACGATGTTCCATTTGACAGAAATACAAATAACAAGGCATATCTCCAAAATGGTTCACTCTATAAAAAAGTTATTCAGACATAAATTGTGTATTTTAGAAAGATCTACATTTTTTCATAGTAAGATTTGGTCTATCTCTAACGGTTTACCAGTTATGCAAAAGTCGCCCAGAGTAAATAGGACTACAGAGGTTATAGCCAGAAAATTCAAAATATACATTTCATTTGTCATAAAGATATTTCAAACCTATGCCATTTTAATCAAAATCGTTAGAGCCATTTTCAAGAAAATCAAAATTTTCCATGTAAAGGGTAGTTTAGGGTGGAACAATTTTCTTTAAAATCTTCATGTCGCATCCTTGAAAAACATTAAACTTAAATAACAACTTTGGTATTCAGCCAACTTTTCGTTTTTACTTTCTGTACTGCTAAGTAGGGGAAGTATTGTATTCCACCCAAAAATTCGATGTCAAGATTTCGCCGGAAATTTATGTTTTGAGACCCCTGAATCCAAAAAAAAAGAAAAGCATTTTTAGAAAAATGTCCGTGTCTGTGTCTGTGGACAGCATAACTCGAAAACGAAAAGTCGGTTAAAAACCAAAGTTGGTATTTAAGTTTAATGTCTTTCCAGGATGCGACATGAAGATTTTGAAGAAATTAGTCCCACCCTAAACTACCCTTTAGATGGAAAATGTTTCGAAAATTTTTATTTTCTTGAAAATGGCTCTAATGATTTTTATTAAAATGTCATATGTTTGAGATATTTTTATGACAAATAAAATGTATATTTTGAATGTTCTGGCTCCTGTAGTCACATTACTCTGGACGACTTTTGCATAACTGGTAAACCATTACAGATAGACCAAACCATAGTATATAAAAAATGTAGATCTTGCTAAAATACATAATTTATGTCCAAATAAATTTTCTTGTAGGGTGAAGCATTTTGGAGATATTCCTTGTTATGCGTGTGAGTTTCAGAAAACTTAAAAACTTTCGTGAAACGGAACATCGTTGTTCATTTTTTTACATGTTAAGTGTGCAAAGAGAATGGAATCTCAAAACTTTAAAAGATTTGACCATCGCACAAACCCTACTGTATTCTAATATTCCCCTTGCACCTACAAGGAAATAAGCAGTAAGATAATTTGTAGAAATGTTTTGTCTTAACTAACACGAAGAAGATATAGGAATAAGAATTTGTAAGAATGGTTAGTACAAGAGTAGAGAAATTCATGTGAGTGAAACACAACAGATTTTTGAGTTATGTTGTCCACAGGCTCAAAATACACAAACACAGACCTTTTTCTAAAAATGTTTTTTTTTTTTCAAAACATTTCCTGTGAAATCTCGATATCCAATTTTTGGGTGGAATACAATACCTCCTCTACTTTACATACCTAGTAAAGTAAAAATAGCACTTATGTTAACATCTCAAGCCATACTTTACACTAGTGACGCTAACTGTGCAAGAGGATTTTCGCCTGCTGCATCCCTATTCTTGCTAACTTCTTATCAGAATTCAGGAGTAGATGTCTGATTAGTCCATCTGTTGTAGCCACTGGTTTTCTACTTTGTCAACATTTTTTTCTAAACCCAAAGCTAACACCAACGAGTGATAGGATTTTAGCAGATTTCAAAGTTTCTTCGACACTTAACATTAATATTTTGCGGAGAATTTGAAAATTATCTGGAAGCCTATTTTATAGCTCATGGACCAGCTCTTTTTTGTGAAACTGATGCATCTCTCCTGTAAATCGTTCTTTGCATTGTCTGTCAAATTTAATAGCTTTAATCCATTTTCTACCGAGAAGCCTAGATATGGGGTTAGATCAACGTAACTATCAATACTGCACTTGAGAGGGTCTATTTTAGCAGTGGAATTTATTATTCTGCCATTTATGGA
Source organism: Tenodera sinensis (assembly GCA_030765045.1). Classification (NCBI taxonomy): domain Eukaryota; kingdom Metazoa; phylum Arthropoda; class Insecta; order Mantodea; family Mantidae; genus Tenodera; species Tenodera sinensis. The sequence goes on from CM060964.1 coordinate 190,238,411, forward strand.
CCTAACTAAAAGTACCAAAGAATCTAACAACTTGATGGAATCCACACTCCTAGATTCAAAAAAATTGGGAATTCACCAAGAGGATTACAACATTACATGCAATAACTGCAGTAGCGAGATTAAATTATGTATTATTTTAAAGGTACCGGTAGATAAGTAAAAAATGAAAAAAGGCTAATAATGGTTAGAAAAAATGCCAGGAAAGCTACTTGTAGCTTTTTGGAAAATTTATAGCTAGATAGGTTCTCAAAAAGGCCAGATTTAGCCATAAAAAGGCTAAGTTGGCAACACTGCTCTGAAGAAATAAAGTAAACAAATATGGAGGAAGACATTCTGCAGTGTAGCCAACAGCGTCTCAAACACAAAATAAAATTTCCTTAAGTTTCTATCATAACTGGAAGAAAAAATATAAATATTCTAAAAAGGGGGCATGGCATGGCAGCTTTAAATAGATGCAGACCATCAATTAAATGGCATTTAAATGCTTTAAAATTCTTCCAAACCTATAAAAGTATATATTTTCTAAAACTAGAAATTTCAGAGATTTTTTTAGTGCCTAAAACAGAAAATGTGATTTTTGAACATTTCAGACTGCTTGTCCCCTTAAAACAAAGAGATATTTACAAGTAAAAACCAATTTAAAAAAAATTACTAGAAAATGCTTTCTACAATATGGAAGAATTAAACTACGTAACTTAGTGTAGATGTATTTTAGTGGTATGTGAAATTGAAATGTGGTACGTGTAATTAAATGTTGTATAATGTAATAATTGTGACATATCCCATGAACATAAAGATGAAATTAAATTAAATGAAAAAACGATAAGCCTCGAAATCATTCCATGGACAAAATTTGCAAAGTCGGAATTAGAGAACAAAAAGCTTAAAATTTGGGTTTGTAGGTATAAATTGTATATTATTTAAATTAAAATTTTCAGTTTCTAATTGGAATTAAATTGGTACAACATCTGAATCAATTATTTTTTATTTGATAGAATTGTTTAATTTTATATAATGCTGAACTAAAAATTATTTGGTTTTATTTTTCTTATTTAGATCAAACAACTCACAGAAAAGCAATATGCAATTGGAAAAAAAAAATGATAGCTTTTTAAAACCAGACAGATTCAGTACCTTCATTGAGCTTCTAAAAGAAATCTCTACAAGTGGTGAAGTGAAATAGTGGGATATGCATTAGGTACAGCTGAAGTGTGCTGTGGGCAATAAAGGTTAGGAATTCTTAAGACATGTTTCTTACACTTTACCAGTTTCAAGGATATTAAGCAGAAGAATTGAGTCCTGCAAGTCTGCACCTGCAATTCAGTATATCACAAAATGGTTAGGTATTAAACTACAGAGTGGTAGTGATGAAAGTAAACTCTGTTTTGCTATTATATGTACCTATTGCAATTGAGGCTATGTGTTAATATGACAAAGGTTGGAAGCAATATGTTGGTTTTGTGATTGGTAATTCTGTGACTCCAATGAACCTATAATTGCTACAGTGCTCATGGCCTTATTTGCATAGTGCATGGTCTAATATTACATTGGAAACCAGTAGTGGGTTATGTTTTGACAAGAAGTTGTCCTAATTCAGCAATTATGGGGAATTTTGTAAAAAACTTTGTAGTTTGTTTGTATTCCCAAAGACTGTGTATTACAAGGACATGGGATCTAATGATAGAAGTATGTGGGATGTTACTGGGTTCATTCCATAAGGAATCAAGTGAATTGTAAAGTCTTCCATCCATGTAAGCCAGATGAAAACATTTCTTTTGTCTCTGATGTTACTTACTTACTGAAAAATGTAAGAAATTGTTGGGTCAAGATATAAATTTGCTAGAAGGAATTGCAACTGAAACTAACTTAAATCAAATGCTGTGTGAGTTGAACATTTAGCAACTTTGATTGAACATCAAGAAAGAGGTGGCCTAATATTAGTGCCAAATCTGACAAACAATATAGTCAACCCTAGTGTCTTTGAAAAAATGAGGGTACCAGTTGCACAGAATTTTTTCTCCTGCAATGTATTTTCTACTTTGTTGTTTTGCATTTCTGTAGGAACTATACCCAATGAGGCAGTGGCTACACAATAAAATATTTCATTTGAAAAATGCTCTGGGGTGGTTTACGTGTCTAGAGTAAATTCATTGGAGAAAAATTATATATTAAAACAATGCATGGTTATACAGGAGAAAATGGGGAAAAAAGAAACTTGGATGCACAATTTACGGATAATATAGGAGGAAATAGGTATAGGGGGAACATGGGCAGAAAGGAGCAATTAAAGTAAGGGTTTCTGGAGGGAAATTAGAACAAGGGTGGAGGATATCATAAAACAAGAAGTTCTGAGTAGCTTTAGGGACAAAAGGTCATCAATAGATTCTAGATTCTTAAAACTGCAATGGGAGAGAGAGAAATACTTCGAAGTATGCACTAAAGAGGCCAGAATGGGATGTGCATGGGCTAGGAGGGGGTAATGATAGGGATAAAAAGGGGGCAGAGATCCACAAAATGTGGCAGATTGTATGATAATTGGTACTATATTTTGGATTGTAATGGTACAGATAAAGGAGGAGAGAATCTAGTACCCCAAAAATGGAATGATTTCACATTAGACTTAAAAGTTAGGAAAATTTTTAATTCAAAATTAAATGAATACATTGAGAAAGCAGGGAAGTATTTAGGAAAAATGAGGTTGAAATGGTTAAAAGAACTATGAGGGAATAGGGAAAATGGAAAAGGATAATGTGGGGTAAAAGTAATTAGTGGCCGTAATAAACTCCCTCATTATATGTAAAACAAAATATTAAATATAAGGGGAAGTAATAGATATAAGCAACTCCAAGAGGTGGGAATATATCACATAAAGTATATTTTTTCATAGTTTTGTTTTTTTATACTTGTTTCAGTTTATTTTTGTTTTTAGCAGGTTAAATTGTATTGTTTATGAGCACAAATAAATTATTCATTTGTTTATACATCCTTGTGCTTCAATGGTAAAAGTGTATGGAAGGTCATTCAAACAGGGCTGCAGCTGTCTATCTAAAGTGTTTTAGAATTGTATGAGAAATTCACTTCTGAAGGTTTAATTGAATATTATTCACCAGCAAATTATCAACAGACTGTGTTGAAAACTTTTTCTCTCGAGTTCGTGAAACTGGTGACAGTCTTCCTACTCTGGTTAACTTTAGACATGTGATTTGTATGATAAGTGTTCCACAGTACTCACACATACCTATGTCTTCCAATTATGATGTAGCCCAAATTTCATATGTGTGCAAGAAATGGGTGCAAGAAATCTTGTTCGTTGCTTTTAAAACGTACCGAGCATTGTTCCAATACTTCCATTCTCATGTGTTTTTGATCCAGTGTCAAGAGTTGCGGCACTAGTAATGGAACAGAAGTGCAATCTAAAACTGAAATAATGAAACAGAAACGTAAAGTAATTAGTGGAATAATGTAAATAAAGGGGAATAGAAATGTGAAGTAATTAGTGGAATAATGTAAATAAAGGACATGTAACATTAGCAGAAAGTGTTATGAAGTGAAATGTGGATTTCCATTAATAATTAGCAGCTATAGGGAATGAGGAAAAAGGAACTGAAGATTTTCTTTTTTCCCATAGCTGCTAATCATTAATATAAGTCTGCATTTCAAATAATGTTGAAATTACCAGTAGTTTGCAACAATTATTTCCAGTCAAATCTGATGTTTAAATCATTCCATTTTTCAATCATCTGCCATATATAACTCTTATAAAACTTTGTATTTGTTCCATAAATGTATATTAATAAAATGTATTCCAATTTAAGGTTATCTTTGTACTGCACAACTGTATGAGCTTATGATTTTGTAGTCCTTTATGTTATAGATTTTATACTTTAAAACACCTCTTGATATTTATTTTATAAACATACAGTGAGTGTAAAAAGTGTTCATACACCTACATTCTTTGGCATTAAAATGTGTGTTACACAAAAGCACGGTTTTCAAGAAGTATAATAATGCAAAAGATGTGAATACGAAATGCTGCCTTTCATAAATACACCAATAAAACCGCAATATGATGAGTAGAAACTTTAAAACTTAAATAAAATGCACCAAAACATGTTTTAAATGGGCACAAAAAGTGATCGTGCATCTGAGGTAGTTGTTGAAGAAGACGACTCTCAAGGCTGAACTAGTCAACATTCATTTGCCTGCCTACCTGTGGATAGCAGCGATAAGAAACTGAGTGGGGCTAGTTGTCGGCAAACAGAAAACAAACCACACCAAAGTCAAAATCGGGAAAAATTGCAAGTAAACAGCAAAGAAACAAGAAAACTAGTAATTTAACTGCATAATCGATGCAATCATTGCGACAAGTATCTCAACTTGTCTATAGACCTCCTTCCACTGTGCAGGCAATAATTGATAGGCTTTGTGTTTTAAAAACCGTGAAAAAAGGCCAAGAACTGGAAGACCAAAGTTGCTGACAGGGCAAGATGAAAGATGTATCCTATGGGAAATAAGAAAGGACTCTAAAATCAGTGCTGTAAAGTTGGCTACAGATTTGGGAAGACGTGGTGTTAATGTTTCAACCAATACTGTGCACAATGTTTATCAAGAAGCTGAATATCATGGTCGCGTACCTTTGAAGAAGTCCTGAGCAAATAAGAAAAATCAAATAAAGCAATTAAATTTCATAAAAGAGCCACAGAATGGAGCATCAGACTTCTGGAAAAGGGTGTTTTTTTCAGATGAAAATAAGTTTAACATTTTTGGTTCCAACATAAGATGTATGGTGTAGCGAAAGAAGAATACGGACATGTATCTAAAACATCTAGTACCCACACTAAAACATGAAGGTGGCTCAGAGCGGGTCTAGGGGTGCATGAGCACTTCAGGTGTGGATCAACTGCACTTCATCAATGGAATGTTGGATCATAAAACGTATATCACCATTTTAAAGCAAAATCTTCAAGCTAGTGTTCAAAAACTAGGTCTTGAGAACACTTCTATTTTTCAGCAGGTTTAATGACCCCAAACATACATCTGAAAATATTCTCTGTAGCTGCTTTACAACACACCAAAACAACTTCATACACCACCTCAGTAACCAGATATCAAACCTATAGAACACCTGTTGTCTATTTTTGACCAGAAAACTAGAAACCATACCTTTTCTTGGTAAAGAAGGCTTGAAACAGGCACTTTAGATAGAATGGGATTTAACTGAACCAAATACAACAATAGAGTCTAGTGGAATCAAAGCCACGAAGACTGGAGGTAGTTATAAAAGCAAAAGAAAACCAACAAAATATTGAATGATGATATTTATTTATTCATATTCATTTATTTCATCCTTCAGATCATGTATACATGATATGGAATTGTCAATAAGTTACAATAGGAATATAACAATAAAATAAAAGGTCACACACACAAACACACAAACACAAACACAAACACAAACACACACACACACATGTTACTAAATTGTAGGTGTACAATCACCTTTTGTGAGAAATAATAGCATTTGTTTATATTAAGGGTCGATTATTAATTAATTTGTTTGTGTTTCATGATATAAAGTATGACCAAATACAACGTATGCGTTACTGAATATGATTCAGATATTTACATGTTCATCCCAACATTCTATTGCTATTCTTCCAGGTATTTTCATGTAATTTCCTATGTGTACAATCACTTTTTACACCCACTGTATATTTATGAAATATATCCTCATTTTAGGTTATCTACGTACTGAACAAGTGCCTGAGCTTATGATTTAATAATTATTTCAGTTTATATGGTTTATACCTCTGAAACACAACTTTGTATTTCTTTTATAAACCTATATTTATGTAATATATGCTCATTTACGATTTTTTACGTACTGCACAAATGCCTGAGCTTATGATTTAATAGTTATTTTAGGTTATACATTTTATATGTGCCTCCGAAATGCAACTTTGTAGTTCTTTTATAAATGTATGTTTACAAAATATATTCTCATTTAAGGTTATCCACGTACCGCACAAATGCCTGAGCTTATGATTTCATAGTTATTTCAGGTTATATGGTTAATACCTCTGAAATACAACTTTGTATTTCTTTCATAAACATATATTTAACAAATATATTCCTATTTAATGTTATCTACTTACTGCTAACTACACAATTCCAATGTTGCGCAACTTATATGTGCTACCTTCATTTTTCAAGCATTGGCGCACTGCATTACACAGTCTCTAAGCCCATATTTGGCAACATTACCAAACCTATTATGCTTGCATTAAGAGTGGAAGTAAAGCAAGTACAGTTTGAGATGGACACTGGGGCTTGTGTATTGATAATTTCAGAAGAGTATTACTTAAATACCTTCAATGATAAGAAATTGGAAGATATAAATATAATGTTGAGTTCATACACAAATAATTTAATAAAGCCTCTAGGGAAACTTTGTGTTGAAGTAGAGTATGAAAATAATGCCAAATTATTAACTCTTTATGTAGTAAGAAATAGCGCAAATCTGCTTCTAGGAAGAGACTGAATGAAAGTGTTACAAATAACTGTAATTATATGGAGTGAACAAACTCACAAAACAGAATCAGACACTAGCATAAAGATAGCAACTATAAATTATTTGTTTTGATAATTTCCTCAAGTGTTCACAGATAAATTAGATACTTACAAAGGGGATCCAGCTAAGTTGAAGGTAAAAGAGAATGTGATACCTAAGTATTATAAGCCTAGATAACCTTTTTCATTAAAAAAGCAGTTGAAAATGAGATTGATGAATTGATAAGTGAATGAATCTTATAACAAATCCAAACAAGTGATAGAGTACATCAACATTTCCAGTTTTGAAACCTAATGGGAAACTGAGGTTTGTGAATTAGAAAGTATCTCTTAACCCATATTTGGAGGTTGATAGACAGCCCATTCTGCATTTTGAGGATTTGGTAGCATAAGGGGAGACATTTTCAAAAATTGATTTGTCTCAAGCATATACACAAATATTACTATAGGTTGTCTCACCCTTAGATGACAGTATGGAGTTAAATGGGGTATATCTGTCTCTATCTAGTGCATACGAGTTTCCGTTACCTTCGTCCTTTTGTACTCTTGCACTGTTGCTAGGTTCCTAATAGCATGGTGTAAATATTCAGTTGTTATAAATTTCAAGCTTGAACACATTATTCTATGCAGAATTTTTTTCTCTAATAGATTGTATCCTTTTTAGGGCCATTATACACTTCTATAGGCCCAAATTTCTACAGAAAATGTTTTTTTCAGTTACACTCCGGTGTTTGCTGTTTCTATACTTATCTCACACTAACTAATAAATTAACTGCTAGACTACATTTATATTTTTTTTCTTAGCTAGAGTAATCTATAGTGCCACCACCTGCCTACTTTGAATTCTCTATGTTTACTCTGTGAAGTATTACAATTTTTTAAATTAAACATTTTGGGTAAATTTTATATCTGTGCACTGCAAAAGTTAAGCAGTGGGAAACTTTTTTGTTACCGAGTTTACATCGGGGACCAAGCGAGAGTAAATGTTGAGGAGGGTTAGAGACAGTTTTTAAAATAAATCAGAAGCCTGTAGCCTCTTCCTTTCATCATATAAGGCAAACAAAAAGTATTCACCTACTCAGATAAAAGGCGTCAAGCTTTAGACACAAAGCAGCAGTAAAAGTTAACATCGGTTTACAAGGAAGTGTGTGTGTTTATACTGTATGGAACCTGTGAAGTGTTATTACGTAGTTGTGGAGGGGGAAGCTAGGAAGAGAGGATATATTGGTAAATTAAGAAATAAGGAACGCCAAATAATTATGAATCTGTTAGATTATTTTTTCCAAGTCAAATGAGTATTAATAAGGTAGTAAAGTAACAGCTAACACTATAGGGTGTTCAAAAGCAGTAGTGTATAGGATTAAAAAGGAACTAATGAAAGGACCTCTAAGAATGCCACGAAAAAGAAAGCAAAAAGGGCAGGACAACACAGTAGGTTAACGTAATGTGATGGAATAGTGCAAAGCGGAGTCCGGCGAATTGTTCATTCTTTAGTGTTTTAAAACATACCATCCACATTGAATATAATGTTGTCACAGTATCATCACGGTGATGATACTCTACCAAATTTCTCAAGAGCCACTCAGGGTTGGTTCTTACACGATTTGCGGTTCGAAGATGAAAGAAGGCACACATATAGTACTTGTTGCAACGTTGCGCCCCATTTAACGTGTACTGTCTTCTAAGGTTGAGATGAGTTTTAGATGAGGATTCAAGAAAGTAATGTGCCATCAGTACAACAAAGGGAATGTTGGTTTACAATATGTAGAGTACCATATAGTATAGCCTCAGCTCCAGATATTTTTCAGCAGATCATGGAACACATATTAAGCAGAATACCAGATATTGTATGTTTTTTGGATGATATATTGATAACAGGTGCAGATCATAAATCACATGTTAACACATTTAAAGAAGTCTTAGGTTAGTTAAGTAGCAATAGATTGACAGTGCAAAATGATAAATATATGTTCTTTCGCAAAAGTTTAGAACATTTGGAATTTATTTTGTGTAAAGAAGAATTAAAAGTTTTACAATTTAAGTTTGAAGCAGTATTGGGAGCACCAAGATATAGATAATCAACTCACATCATTTTTAGGGTAGATGCCTTATTACTGAAGATTTTGCCAGAATTTGTCAACCATAGCTATACCTCTATATAACTTGTTAAGAAAGAAACCCATTTCAATGGAGGCAGTTTGTGATAAATCTTTTAAGATTTTGAAACAAGATTAGATGAAGTTCCAATATTGAGTTACCATGATCCGGAATTACCTTTGAGATTAACGTCAGACTGTAGTTTTTATGCACTGGGGTATGTACTTTGTCAAATCGAGAAGGACAGAGCCGAAAAACATATTTGTTCTGGTTTGGGATCCTTAACAAAGGCTGAGAGAGGATATTCAGTCATAAAGAATCATCAGCTATCATCTAGGGTGTGAAGTGATATAATCAGTACCTATAATGCACAAAATTTACATTGTTAATACACCACTTACCTTATGGTACATATTTGGTTCAAGCAAAGGATTATACTGTCATGCGCCACTTTCCCGGTTTTGTTGAAAATAGCATACTTATATGGAAGCAAATGTGCTGATTTCGAAAATGATAATAGTTTTCACATAACACATACCGTTTTTATGAAATCTGATATTTGTTTACATATTTTACGTACAAGGGATGCTCAATAAAGACTGGCACTGAACTTCTTTCCCTTCCGTTCAGTGTACGTTTTTGCGACATCTGTCCATGTGTCATTGAACTACGTAATCCATTCACTAAAAATTTCATATAGATAGCTCTGTCAATTGATTGTTGGCAGCCTGTGAGAGTGAAAGTGTTTCACAATTGCCTCCAAACACTGTCATGGCTGATTTTCATGAATAGCATTATGCAATAAACTTTTGTGTTCTCATGAAGAAAAATGCTACCGAAACCTATGATGATCTGAAGAGAGCTTATGGGAACTCTGCAATATCTCATCGAGCATGTTTCCTTTGGTGCCATGCTTTCAAAAATGGCTGGAAAAATGCTGAATTACAGGGTGGAGCAGGTGCACCTGCTATTGTCATAAAAGAAACTACAATTAACACCGAAGGTGTCAGTACTTCTCACTGTGAGACAGTTTGTACACATTCATGGGATATCAGTTGGGAGCACTCACACAATTTTGAAAGAGCACTTGCAAAATGTCTAGGGTGTGTGCATGATGGATACCGCGACTGCTCACTCCACAGCAAATGCAAGCTTGAGTCGATGTGTGCTGCTATTGCAAACAATGCGTTGAGGAAGAGAGTGATGCTTGGTGGCAAAACATCATTACTGCTGATGAAACATGGGTGTATTGTTATGCTCCAGAGATGAAGCAGAGCAGTTCAGAATGGGTACAACATGGTCAACCCCCACCGCAAAAAGCACGAGTGCAGAAGCCAACCAATAAGGCCATGGTCAACACATTTTTTTATTACCAGGGGATGGTGTACACTAACACAGTTTCAAGATACACTATAGTCACTACAGTTTATTATAAGAATGTCTGAAGCAGTTGGTAAAGCATCGCATCCCCAAAATAGCGAAGAACTCTGATTGGGCAGTGGAAGCTTCATCATGACAAGACCTGGCCACATGTTGCTAATGGTGTTATCGAGTTCCTGTGACAAAATCACATCTCTACAGTACCTCATCCACCTTAAAGTCCTGACCTAGTTCCTTGTGACCTTTTTCTTAATCTGACAGTCAAAATGGAACTTAAGGCACGTCGGTTCGACAATGAGGTCAAAGCAGATAAAGCTTTAGAGGCAACCCTGAAGAGGATGTCAAAGAATGGCTTCCTGCACATCTTCCAGGAATGGCAAAGTAGTGGAACAAGTGCATTGTATTGGGAGGGAAGTATTTTGACAAGAACAAAAGTATGTATGAGTGATTTTTTACTATAAATTCTTGTACGAGCATTAGTGTCAGTCTTTGTTAAACACCCCTCACGTTTTAAAGTTAAGCTAGGGCATCAAAATCAAATGTCTCTGCATACCATTTGCAAAACATGCAATGAAGGGCTAAAGCAGTGGTACAATGAAGTTCCTATGATATGGTGAGAATTAAAAAAAATCACTATGATTGCTACTTCTACATGTGTAAAGTATCAGGGCACAATAGGACAAATAAAACAAAAATTAAATATCCAGATGACCCTGCTTCAGCTATAAGACATATGCCACACGGAGTAGATGTCCCTATTCCTATTCCACCAGCTCAACTAGAGGATACTGAGAGTTCAGTCTCTGGATCAACAGAAAATTCCAATACAAATGAGGATTTCTCAGCACACACTGCTGAAGATAAGTCACAACATTTTAGCCAAGAAGAGTTGGGCTACCTTGTGAGAGAGTTGGGTCTTACCAAAGACAAGAGCGAATTACTTGGGTGAAAGAGGAGAATATGCTGGCTCCAGACAACACATTTTCCTGGTATTGGAATAGAGACAAAGAATTTACCGAGTTCTTTAAGATGGAAGACCGAATGGTTTATTGTTGTGATGTACCAGGTTTAATTCAATGACTGAGAAGACCAACATACAATAGTAATGACCGGCGTTTATTTATTGATGCTTCAAAAATAAGTCTAAAAACAGTTTTGTTGCTTAACAGGAGTGAATTTCCCTTAATAGCAGTTGCACTTTCAGTGTTTCTAAAATAATTCTATTAAAATCTTGAAACAATTTTAGAAACAATCAATTTCAAGGAACATCAATGGGTATTGTGCAGAGATCTAAAGGTACCCAGTATCTTACTAAGGCAGCAAAATACCCATACTTTTTATGCGAATGGGGCAGTGCAATAGGGTTAAACACTGGACAGTGAACAAATAGCCTAAGAGAAAAATGTTAAAGCAGAGGAAAAAAAAAATAGAATAAAAACGTAGAAAACTGCCATTTGTGCCAGTCTAGTTGATCCAAAGAAAATGTTAGTGCCTCCTTTGCATATTAAATTAGGTATTATGAAACAATTGTGAAAGCATTAGACAAGAATGGTTTGTGTTTCAAGTACCTGGGCAATAAATTTTCTATGATGTCTGAAGCTAAGTTAAAATAGGGTATATTTGATAGACCTCAGATAAGACAGCTAATGAAGGATGGTGCATTTTTGGACACCATGAATGACCAAGGACTGCAAGCATGCTGTGCTTTCAAAGAGGTAGTCAATAAGTTTCTTGGAAATATAAAAGATTAGCGATACAAAGAAATTGTGGTAAATATGCTACAAAAACTACGAGCTCTTGGGTGTAACATATTTTAAAGCTTCACTTCTTGTACTTTCACATAGTGCTCTCATCAAGACCATTTTCCTGATAGTTTGGTACCCCTCAGTGATAAACAAGGTGAAAGATTTCATTAAGGAGATGGACAAGAGATATCAGGGTTGGTGGAACATTGTGATGTTAGCAGACTACTGTTGGTGCTTGAAAAAGGAAGTTCCTAAACCATGACATAAAAGAAAATCAGCACAGCCATCCTTCCAGACTAGAAAATAATAATTTCACAACTTTCTTTGCACATATATTTGTATGTATTGTGTTTATTACTGAGCAATATTGCATTCTGTATTTAGCTTATAATGCACATTTTTTACATCAAAAACACTATTTTCAAAATATTATTTTGTGATTTGTGAGAAAACCTTACATGATAGAGATAAATGGAAAGTGCCGTTCAATTTATCTCATTGAAATTTGTTTATATCAGATTGCAAATTGGTAAACAAAAATTATATTTTGCAGGACAGTGTTACCTGCATATGCTGCCTGTTGTTTGCAGAAATATGCTTTGTTTTGTCTAATTATGATTTTGATATACTGTATATAAATAATGCAGCAAATAGGGCTGATCTTTTATCTTACCTTTCACTAGAAAGGAATTGGAAACAACTGTAAATGTAGTCAATTATGTAGGAACTTATCTACAGTTTATACAAGAAAATGAAATACCACTTAATGTTAATGATGTAAGAATTGAAACAAATGAATTGTGAATTGAGGAAAATTTTTGGTTTTATCTTCCATGGATGCCCAAATGAGTTAAGAAGTGAGTTAAAAGTGCACTCCACAAGACGGAACAAAGTGACTATTGAACAAGGAATATTGACATGGGTTATACAGTAGTTGTGCCCAAGGTTTTAAGGAACCTTGTACTCAATGAACTACATTGTGGTCATTTGGGAATGGCCAAGAAAATAGCTTTAGCATGCTCTTATATGGGCTGCAAGGTACTTGATGCACCAAATTTAAAGCAGAAATAAATATTGATGAGGCAGCTAAAATGTTTTATGTAAGTTTTTTTCCCTGAATTTGTAGTTTTCAGAAAAAGAGAGTTTAAATTTCTACATATTTAGCAACACTGTGCTTCAGTAATATCACCTACATGTGCTCCCTGTGTGGCCAGCCTGTTGTCTGCAATTCTCATGAGGTGGAGAAAACAGAAGGTTGCATGCATTTTTCAAATGTAAACAAAGTTCTGTTGGTGTTGAAGTCTTCTACCTACGCGAGCTCATTTGCAAGGGGGAAGTGTGGATTTGTACAATGGGTAGGCTCAATTTCTTGTAAATGTACAATTAACAATCTTGGTCATATTGTGCCTTTAGTTTGTAACTTATTTTAATAACTTAGTCTGAAAAAATATGAGCATTCAGACACATGCTTGAACAAGGAAGCAGCATTTTGCCCCAGTCTGCCTTAATAAGCTGTCTGCTGCTGACAATGCTTTAGTATGAATTGCACAAAACTCAGCAATGAATCATAAATTACATTTGGAGAAAATGTGAATTCTACAGAATATTAAAGTTAAAAGAAGGGAAAGGTGTTATTGATATTCTAGGTTAGGCTCAGCCTAACATTTTACCACTGCTCATTTGACAAGATGTTTGATACTTTGCTACATGTGGGCAGCATTTTAAGATTTTTCTTTTTAAACCAATAGAAGATATTTTTCTTTTTGTTTCATTCTTTCACCACATTTCAATTTGTGCAACATTCTGCTGCAGATGATAATGTACCAATCTCTGTCATCATCCAGCTCTCTTTCATATTAGCACCCTAGGAAGGAAATTTGAAACTTGTTTCTCAAGGTACCACTGATTTGTTAAAATTTCATTTTAAACTAGTTTAATAATTGAATATATAACACAGAGGAATCTAATATAATCAACTAAATGAAAATAGTAAATTCCAAATGATAAGGCACTCTGCAATTTCACTATCAATTAAAACACACTAATGCTGCTCGCCTGCATTCACTTGATTGCTGTAACATCACTATGTTCCAGCCCCTTCTTATCACCGTGGTGTGCAGGCAGACTGCATTCACTTGTTTGGAGTGACATCACTGTCAGGTACTATCCCCTTCTTAACACTGTAGTTTCCCAGCAGCATATTGGCTTGCAGCGTAGTCAAGTCGAAAATGTGGTTTAACATAACACTTGAATCTTAATTTCTGGCTAAACTCCTACACTTACAAGAAAAAGACATCTGGTGAAATTTTTTCTGAAAATTTTACGCTTTTGTTTCTGCAACAATCAGCTCTTCATTCATAGTCATTGGCACACTAGGCCATTCTAAATCTGTAGTAAAAATATTCTTTTTTCTCATCCACTTCTTTGCAAGTAAAATTGCTATAGAATTATTTATTACATTTACCATGTAGAATATTCTCTTAATGTATGGTGCATCAAATACCTTTCATTCTATATATGGTGGCTTTCAATAAAAGGCATATTGAGGAATTGTCAAATAGTTGTTTGTAATGTCTAAAGGAATGCCAAAATCCAAGTAAACCTCACTTACATGTGTGTAATTACCCTAACAAACAACGGCAAAGATCACATTTAGATGTTTTAGATGCCTTAAATGCAAAAATGTATTTTATAATAGTAGTAGATACAAATTACAGTGGTTGGAAGCCGAGGAAGTTCTACTTCAGTTAAGCATACAATTTGAAAATTAAGATATTTATTTGCCTGATTTGGAATTCCAGAGCAAATTGTATCTTGTAATGGTCCTCCATTTAATTCAATGGGATTTAATGAATTTTTAAAATTGAATGAAAGAAAACATACTAGAGTCGCCGTCAGGAATGAAGGTGGTTGTGCAGTAGACAAACATCCAATATGTCACAGTCATGTGTTTTCTAGCCAACCAGACATAGTTTGGAGTGCATGTGTGAGAGTATCTGTACAGTCTTACAGTGAATTAAGTCATTCTGAGTAATAAGTTCCACTCCATTGTGTGATAGTTCATTAACAGTTCCGTAGATGGCAGAAGCAAAACTTTTTTTCAGGGGGGGGAGGGGGGCGCATGTTGGAAGTTTACAATTAAACAATATTAATTCATTATTCTTTTGCCAAAACTGTAAAAGATGAGTTATAGTATTTGCTGTGGATAAATTTATGCTAAATAAAAACTGATCTTTACATCAACAATAAAGCAGTAGTGTAATACCAATTGATTGCACATTACATTTACTAATTTCCAAAGCGGTGGTCATAGCCCTCCTTACTCCCCTTTGCAATGCCCATAGTTATTCACAGTAAAGCCAGGGAAATGGTGTATAATGTGTACAAACACTTCCTAAGAAAAAGAGGAAACAGTTGCAACATAGCATTTCCCCTATTTCCCCTACATGCGTGTTAACAGCCACTTACCGCCATCGTTCCTGACGGCTACTCTAGTATACCGCCATATCATCCGCTAGTAATGGACAAGCAGAGAATTCAGTCAAAACAGTTAAGAATAGATTAAAACATTTACTAGGGTAAAAAGAAGATGTAAATGTAACTCTTAGTAAATTTTTTTGGTTTATAGAAATGCTTTGTGCCACAAATGATCTCCAGCAAAGTTAATATTAGGCCAATATTTGCACAGTAGACTAGATTTGATTCGATCATCTATGGAAAAAGAAATAATGAGAAAGTAGGAGAGGCAAATAACTTATGCAGGAGGAAGAAAGGTTAGAAAATTTGAAGTAGGACAACCAATATTGACCCAGGAACACAGGGGAAATAATAAATGGATGAAAGGAATTATCTCAAAAATTCTAAGCCCCATGTCATATATGGTTAAGACAGAAATGACATAAAATTGAAAAATCACACAGATCAGGTTATAGGGTTGCAAACAGAATCCGACTGTATGCATGAGACAGAAGGTGAAGGGAGAGATTTATTACTGCCTGAAGTTTGTGTAGATTTGGACCAGTCTGTTGAAAAAAGTTGTACTGACAATTCAAGTGAGGAGGTGTCTGATAGAACTTCATTAGAACTACCAATAAGAGTACCTCAGACTGTATGTACCTAAGTCGGTCAGTCTCCGAGGAAAAGTTTGAGATGTTCTACCTCATCAAGGGCTTCATCCTCAGCTCAATATGTTCAACTCAGGATAGACCCTATCCAGCAAGTGCCAAGAAGTCAATGATATGCCTACAATTGTAACAGTAAATCTGTGTTTGGAGTTACATTGTTTAAGTTGCTTGTATTTTATTATCAAAGAAATAGGTATTATAATTTTTCTGACTGTGTAAAGTTATTTTAATGTGCTTTTATGCTGGAGGATATTGTAATATGTATATTGTAATGATGGAAACATACCAGCATAGTAAATAGGACTGGTAAACGAACCCTTGGACAAGAATATATTCATCTACGAGTTGAGTTGAAGCAACACAACATACTACCATTTTAGATGGAAACAAACTGAACGTCCACTCCATTACCAGACATAACTTTGACTTTGAGGATTTGCCAGTCAGAGCTTTGAAGCAGAAACTGTGTTATAATTTCCATTACTTTCCGTAAAGAGTCATTGATATTGTGATCATGAAGTGGGACATTGCAGATATAATATAACATTTAGTACAACATGCAACTTCCATTATATCAGAAGTGATTAATCACAAATAATAAGCTAGTTTCTCAGAAACTGTTTGACATATCTTGGTAAAATTTGGTACCTTCCATTTTTTATACTGCACTTATGGGGTAAAAATTTAAAATTAATCAAAATAAAGTTGTAGATTTTTAGTTTTTACAGATGCATTGCTTTAACCTGGAATTATGTGCATTTGATATTCAATTATACCTATATTTTTTGTGAAATAATCCTTTCATTCATTGTACTTTTATTGAATTCATCATAATAATCAAAACAATATGTTGTAAAATTCTGAAGAATAAGTTTTTGTATTCCATCTAACAGAATGGAGCTTACTGCAAGATCCTGCTGTTACATACTAAATACTTTCGGCTTACAAACTATATGTGGATGTTTTGTGAAGGCTTCTATCTCCATCGGCTCATTTCTGCAGCATTTGATGAAGAGAAAAGTTTAATGGTCTTCTATATCATTGGCTGGGGTAAGTAGAGTGTTTGAATTGGTTTTCACTTTCTCTACTATGTACTTACATTATGTAGAGAAAGTACTGTATTCCACCCAAAAATTTGATACCAAGATTTCAATGCAAATACATGTTCCAAGACTCTCTGAATCCAACAAATGCATTTTTAGAAAATTGTGTATGTGGGTGTGGTATCTATGTGCATGTGTATGTATGCATGTGTGTGCGTGCGTCTGTGCATGCCTGCCTGGGTGGGTGAGTGAATGAGTGTGAGAGAAAGCAGCATAACTGAAAAATAATAAGTTGGTTAAATACCAAACTTGATATTTAAGTTCAGCATTTTCCAACGATACGATATAAAGATTTGCAAGAAAATCCCTCCTCTCCAAACTATATGGAAAATTTTTCAAACATTTTGATTTTCTCAAAAATGGCTCTAAATATTTTGATTAAAATACCATACTATAAGTAACTATGTAGTACTGGTTGACAGGAAAGTATTTAAAATGAAAATAAATGAGGAGGAGGAAAACTCATTTAAAGGCATTACTAAAATTACTTTCAACTTTGAAGGATAAAATCCCTCTAGAAAAAACAGCCAGGAATATATGCTATAGAATGCCTAGATTGTAACATGAAATACACTGAAAAAAGGATTGAAATATGCAAATAGGAGCACATTAGGAACATTTGCCAAAAATAAACAAAAAAGCCAGCCATTGCAAATCATCTTTGGGAGAAAACCAGGAAATAAACCCAGAGACTAAGCTATTAAAACAAGTCTATAAATCTATGGAACGAACTGCATGGGACAGAATCTACAGTTTGAAGAATATTACAGTGTTGCCAACTCATGTTGACAGAAAGAAGCTAAATGGAAGATAGAAATATCCAAAAAATAACTAAATAGTAGTTCAAAATAGCTGCATAAAAAGATAAACATTTATGGACA
The DNA here is from genome assembly GCA_030765045.1 of Tenodera sinensis. Classification (NCBI taxonomy): domain Eukaryota; kingdom Metazoa; phylum Arthropoda; class Insecta; order Mantodea; family Mantidae; genus Tenodera; species Tenodera sinensis. The sequence goes on from CM060964.1 coordinate 190,256,311, forward strand.
TAATCACTCACCTATAAATTCTCAAAGAATAGTTTGTATTCTTCCTCCTTTTCCAGCTTTGTATTAATTTCCACTGAGGGAGTGCTAGCTGCTGTTGAATAATTATACACTGACTGGAAGCTTATCGGAATAACAGCACTTATTGTTTCGTTTTTATGTTCAAAGCGCACAAAAAGGATGGCATTTAATGTTTTTGTCATCATTCAATTTCTCAGCCTATACTTAACAATGTTCACCTGGCTGAACACACGTTCCACATCTGCATTTGAATGGCAGGCTAAGAACTGAAAATACTAATGAGACCAGTTCACCATAGGGATTTTCATTGATTGTGTAATGAAACCTATCTACTCCTGCCCAAAACTTGATTTGTTTCTTGTATTTTCCCAGTCAATGTGTGTTATGTTTCTCCACTGAGTTATTAATGTGTCAGTGTCTTTAAAACCTAGCTCAAATATAATGTCAATTATGGAAGGCTTCAACTCTTTCAAAGTTTCCTGCACACAAAATATATTTGTAATTTTCAGTACTTTCAAATTGTGAGGAAGGTGAGATTGAAGTTCCTCTGAAAGTTTTACAGTGAACCTTACACATCTTTGCCAAATATTTTGTTCTACATCTTGTGATATATTTAGACCATGCATAGCAGACTCAAATTTAAAACCTAGATAAGGTCTAGGGTCTACCAGATCCACAAATGCATTTACTAAGAAGTCAATTTTTGCTGTAGGAATTAACACTTTTCTGCTTATTCTACTAATGTCATGAAATCATTTATAAGCTTGGTTGTGTCTACACTCCCTGATTCAAATGCTTTATTAATTCTCTGCACTTCTTCTAGAATAGGTTGCAAACAAAAAAGGTGTAAGAGGTTTTGGGGATCTGTAAACATTGAAAAAAGTAATTCATCTGTATGTATAACACTTTTTCCTTTTGTCTAGACAGTTCAAAATACAACTTCAATGCATTCCACTGTTTGAGAATCCAACTCACAGCTGGCTCTATCAAAAGCCAACATGTATTGCTCATTTGCGGAATTTTCAATGGCTCTATGCCACAATTTATGGCATATAAAAATATCTTTGCATTCAGTTTGTCAAGCAGTAGAATGGGAAAGCCAATTGTGAGTTTCTTTAATTAAGAAATCCAATGTTCTCGGTAGAGCTTCCTCATATGCTGTGCTTACTGCAAGTTGTAAAGAGTGACAGGCACATCGGAACAACACCATATGGGGATTTCTTAATTCTTCCTTCAATTTAAAAAATACACCATTGTTATGCCCCATCATTTTGCTTGCATTGTCAGTTACAATACCAAGTAATTTTTTAGGATTTAAATTATTTTCAGATAGTACCTGCTTTATACTTTGTACTATGCTATCAGCATCTGCTGAATCAAGTTCCACCATCTCAAGCAATGTAGATACAATTTTGCCTTGGCTATGATTAAAGTACTGTATAAAATCTGCTAGAAGTTTAACCATAGACACATCAGCTGATTCATCTATTATTATACTAAATGTCTGATCACCGATATGTTTAACTAGCTCTTTGAGGAAGTGAAGTACTAGCACACTTTTTATTGTTTCACCACATTTGGTACAATGTAAATGAATGCCAGAATGTTTACTGTCTGCAAAGGCACTTTTGTAAAGTTCAGATAAATGTTCGCATGATACCAGGGAACAATGTTTGAACACAAACATAGGCAGCTTGGCTTCTGCTTCATGCATTCCTAATGAAGTGGATGTAGGACTGAAATCTAATACTTTCTGGCCTATACTTAGAAAGGGGCATGCAAACATTTTATGTTTATCTCTTTTAGCATGAGCTTCCAAATCACTTAACTTGGAATTGACTTCGCATCTGCAATATTAGCAATACACTCTTGTTTTGTCATTAGCAATTGGTTGAAGCCAACCTTTAAACTCATCTATAAATTTCCACTCCCATCTGTACCTCTGAGTATACTTTGGTGGCATTTTGCTATTTCAGTACAGAAAAAAGTAATTCACAATAACTCTGTTAACTGATTTCACACCAGCACTAAGCACACAAACTTTTACCACCCAAGTGAGAGCACCAAGGCAAATAACTATGTTTCTGGTCACTACAAAAGCAAATAATATCAATCTTATTCACTGAGAAAGGAATGCTAATAGGTATGCTATACTGTTGGCACAAGACACATTGGTTGGTGCCGTGTGCAATCAGAAGTATAACATTTACATCACCTGATATGACTGAATCAGTGGAGTAAGGGACTTCCCCTGGAGTTTTGATCTTGACATGTGTGATTATTGCAACAATGGATCCAGGGCTCAGACCACATGGGTCCAGAATACAAAAACAGAAGCACAACAAAAATAATTTTAAAACAGCAACAAATAATTTTAACAATTAATCCAAAACTAATAATAAAAATCAATAATAATATAAACAATAATAAAAAATATGATAATGGCAATGTTTGACATTTAAAATATAGAGTATAAATGATTATTTAACATTGTCACAGAATCCTTTAAAATTTTAACACAAATGTTCTCAAGTTCTTTTATGGACACACAAAGTGGTTTCAGATAGTTGCTGGTAAATTTATGGCAACATCCATGAGCCCCAAAGAGAAGATCGTTCACCTCCCATGCATATTAAGGTATATTATATCTCTCGCTGAAGTGAGGGATGCACGGTCGGTAAACTGTCTCCTTCTCGTTGCTCACCGCTGTTGCCTGCTGATGTTATCTTCCATACAAAGTGTAGGATCCAGTACCATTCCTCTTCCTGCTTCCCTATCGATAGCCACAGTGTCCACACTATGGTTGCTTCCATCTTCAGATATACAATGGACCTCCTCATAAACCTTCCACTTGGCCTTGCGGAGGGCAGGAATTACTGATAGTGTTATCTTTGTAAACCTCCGCTCCCTTTCCCTTATGAGGTAGAGTACACCATGCCTCATATGACTGCAAGTGCATCTCTTTATGGAGCCAACGTCCTCATTTCAGCATAGTATCTTTATTGCAGGGAATATTTAGGTGTTAAAGTGCATCTTTCTTCTCTTGATCAAGAGAGTTTTCTTACTACTCCCTACTCCCTACATAAGTGTAGATGTTCATCTTGTATTTGTGAGAGTTTTCTTACTACATTGAAATGTGAATGAAGACTTCCCATCGAGCTCTTATCACTCCCAAACCACGTAGTGTTTTTGGTGCATATAACACATCATTAGGAGAATCATGAGGTAGTGCAATTATTTCTTTAACAGTTGTTTGAATCAATTTATCCATATCTTTGAGGAATGAGGTTGCTATCTTATCCATTGGTGTGTTTTGAAGGGAATATATTAAACCTGGCCATACATACTGGTTAATGACGTTTAATTTCTGATTTGCCTTAGGCAAGTTAGATACCAATAGTGAATTTAGGTCTTTTTCTAAATTTTTTATTATTTTATTTCTGCCTAATTATATTTCATCAGAGACATTCATGCCATGGTACTTTATCGTTTCTCCTTCCTTCACATATGTAAGAATAGTTGAACCAATTGTGATATTAGATGATTCATTGATTTTTCCACCTTTGATGTTTGTAACTTTACATTTTAATGGGTTCGCATTCAAGCCCAAATGTAGTTAAAGCATTAGTAGGCATATTCAACAACTGCTGAGAAGACGTTCCATTTCTTGCAATCACTGTAATACCATCAGCACAAGCCATAGCAGAGATATTCTTAACCTCATTATTAAGTTTGAATCCATAGGCTTTCTCAGCTTCATGGTCTGTTAAATCTTTAATTAGGTATGTCATCAATTACCATATTAAACAATATAGGAGGAATAGGTGAACCTTGAGCAACACCTTTAAGCAAATTAATTCCAGTTGTTTTGTTAATTCCACATTCCATTGTAGTATTGTTCCCTTTAATGAGACCAATAACCAAATTCCTAGATTATTTGACATATTAGTATGATACAAATATCTTTTAATATGCTCATGATCTACATTATCATAGGCCTTAGATATGTCCAAAAATACAATGCAACAATCCTTTTTATTGCCTTTGCAGTTTTTAAGCATCTATTAATGATTGATGTATTAATATGACATCCAGGTATTGCAATAAAACCACATTGATGAGCAGATAATTCAAGAAATAATCTCAATTTTCTGTCAATAGCTTCAATGTCTCATTAAATTACAGAGAATATTGAAATTGATCTCCAGTTATTTATATCTTCGGCATTTCCACTTTTGTAAATCAAAACTGTTCTTGTTTCTTTAAATATGGCTGGACATTTCCAAAACATTAGCATAGCCTTTGCCAAGAGACATATTAATTTGTTGTATATACAGGGAATAGGCAAAATAATCTGAACAGTGGTACCTAGTAAAAAAATGATTCTGTTTGACGGTCAATAACTCAAGTAAGGCACATGTCGTGCTTGAATGTGCATGTTCATTGCTGACTAGGCATCAATACAGGTAGTTCACAAGTGGTGCACACTTCATATTTGTATTCAGAGGCACGGGTAGACTTGCAATGAAAGACTTAACAGGGTTTCAAAAGGGGCAGATTGTGAGGACTCGATTAGCTGGAGCAACAGTAACCAAGACAGCCAACTTATTTAATGTTTCAAGAGCAACTATTTCAACAGTCATGACATTGTACACAAAACATGGAAAAACATCATCATGTAAAAGTAATAGTGGGAGAAAATCAAAACTAAATGACATTAATGGTCATATACTAACAAGAATTGTGTCAAAACAACACAAAACTACTACAGCTAAAGTGACTGTAGAGTTCTATAGTCATCTTCTAGATCCTGTATCTATCAATGCTGTCAGCCGAGAGCTTCATAAAGTGGTATTTATGGACAAGCTGCTATACTTAAACCATTAGTGACTAAAACCAATGCAAAGAAGCATAAAAATGGTATCAGGAGCATAAATCCTGGAGGACTGATCAGTGGAGACAAGTCATATGGTCCGACAAGTCAACATTTACCTTATTTCCAACATCAGGCTGGATTTACATCTGGAGAACTCCAAAAGAAGCCTACAATCCTGATTGCTTGATTCCAATGGTTAAGCATGGAGGTAGAAGTGTGATGGTGTGGGCAGCCATATCATGGTATTATGCTGGTCCCATATTTACTTTCAAAGGCTGTGTTATAGCCAAGGAGTGTTTGAACATTTTATGTGATCTGGTGCACCACATGGTTCATATCTTGTTAGTCAACAATGATACCTGTTTCAAGATGACAGTGCACCCATTCACACAGCCAAGACAGCACAATGGTGGTTTGAGGAGCATGAAAATGAACTGCAGCATCTTTGCAGTTGTGGCCTGCACAATCCCCAGACTTGAACATTATCAAACTGGTATGGGTGGTATTGGAGAACAGATTACATAGCAGATTTCTGCCTCCCTCATCACTACAGAAGTTAGAAGAGGTTCTGATAGAAGAGTGGCATAACAATGCACTGGAGACTATATAATTATTATATTTCAGTATTTCAAGAAGAATTGAGGAGCGTTTTTTCAAAAGTTGATAAATGCTCATTTGATCGAAATTCAGATTTTTGCTGTTACAAATAAAGTTTATTGCCATGCATGAACTGTTGAACCGGTTTTGTCAAAATCCGATATTTGCTATTGTTATGGGGTGTTGAAATCTTTGAGTTTTTGCAAAGCTCGATATTTGCTCTCAGTCAGTTAAAGCAAAAGTTGATAAACACTAACAGTGCAAGCCTCTGAGAGACCTGAAGGGACAATAACAATGCAGGACGTCATTGTCAGTGATAATGTGAGAAATAAATAAAGAAAAAAAAAAAAAAAAGAAACTCTGGACGAACTTTTGCCACCAGAAACAACAGGAATTTGTTTTACACTGATATAAGCTCCTATTATTATCATTCATTTTGAGCCAGCTTTGACAGGGAGAAGTTTGCATTTAATCGAGCAGGCTATTAAATGATAACATGGAGGTTAATACAAGTGATTCAGAAAATGATATACTCTTACAAATAACTGAATGCGCAGATGGTAGGAAGTCCAGGTCGAACATCAAAGCACCCAAGAAGTCTGACAAGAGCAAGAAAATACCAGCTATTGTCTGTTCACATGGGCTACCAGACATACCAGTGAACCCAAAAGCTTTGGGGAGAACAGAGTGCAGAGCTGCTGATCTCACTTATGATGATATCGCAACTTTTCACCATCATGTAAATAGTTCAAACAAAACTGACCACGCTTATGAATAGTCTAAGAAGAAGGTATGGTTATCAGTATCAGACACTTATAATGGAAGTCCTGTAGAGGTTGAGGTACGAAAATCCAGAAACTGGAGCCAGGAAGTGAGGAAAGCAACCACCTTGGAAAAGAAGAACATGGTCAGCAAGGAAAAGAAAAAGGATGTCTTAAAACTTATGAGGCATTTTAGCGTACCAGAAGGAGCAGAATATTTTTATGACATTGTTGAAAGTGATTCATAGGTTGCCAGTTTAGTACTGTTGTAGGCAGTATTTTGTTTGTGTTTTAATATGTATTTTGCACATCTTAACAAAAATTTATGGAAAAGTGTACCTAGTACTAAAGTATTGTATCACAGTATTATAGTATAACACTGTAAGCAAAATGAAAAATAAAGTAGCCTTCTTTGCAATTAATGTTAAAAAGATTTTAAAAAACACTTTAAATGTGCTTATCAATAAAAATGCTGTATTTCAGTAATGTTTCTTGCTATTTTACACTTCCGTTTTTTAAACATGTATGATTAATTAATGATACAAAAACACTATACTGTAGTATGCCATAAGATTTCTATGCAAAAAGAACAATAAAGTATCCTTCTTTGTAGTTAGTATTAAAAAGATAAAAATATACAAAATAAAAAAAAAACTTTCAGTGCATTTATCTACTTTTGAAAAAGCTTGCAAACTTTGTCCATTCATTTTTATATAAAGGGTGAAAAGTTCAGAACAGTCAAACACATATTCAGAATTGTACTAAGATACACAGCGCAAATATTAAATTATCTTTTTATTTATGCCACCAAACTTACTGTTGGTGTTTTTAAACACACAAGCCGTGTGTGGGCAAAGTTTGAGAGATAGAACTGGAACTTAAAAATTCAATGCCACAACTGGGATTTGAACCACAGACCTTCCGCTTACCGGGTGGCTGCTCTAACCACTGAGCTATTGTGACAAATTGCCAGAATGGCATTAAATTCTCAAACCAGTTCGTATTTCTACTGGTAAACCACAAAGGCAGTCTCACACCAGAGACAAATTACCCCAATGGTGACTTACTATTGTAAGTACTTTATATCCCAGGATTAAATAACCTTCAGATGGTAATTATTATTTATTTATGTCCCCAAACTTACTGTTGGTGTTTTTAAACACAGCTAATGGGTTATTCATCTGCGCTTTATGCAGACGATTTATTTTTTTCAGTAAACATCAGGTTGTGCTCCGCTTATATGGATTGCTACAGACTTGAAGTTTTTCCCACATATGTGGCAGCATTTGTTTGGCTTATCAAAATTATTATCACGGCTCATTCCAGATTGTGTATTAACAGGAGCAGTTCCTCTGTACATGCTACCATACTGCAGCATGCTAAACAATTTCAGAAATAACCAACTTTAAATATTTTACAACACTTTAGTTGTAAACAAGTTCTGATCATCCACAGCAGCACGGAAGAGCATTGTGAAATAGCAATGTTACAGGTTTTCCCCTCCTCTCCCTATTCCCACCTACTCTGTCTTCATAGTACTGTACCGTGCTGCAGTCAGTGACGCATGCTTGCTTGCACATTTGCAGTGTGTTACTCTTGTTTCAAGCACCAGTGTTAAATAAAACTTGCAGAAATGAATTCAGTGGACTCTCTGTTAAAGAATCCATTCTCTACTTGATTCTGTGAAGAAAAAATTCATGTTAAAACACTTGGAAGACCTACTCCTGATATTAGCATTGTTCAGACAGCCAAGGGAAGAAAAGCTACTGGTACTTACATAAGATGTTTTCATACTGACATTTTTGCAAAATATTCATGGATATGTGGTTGGGAAATTTGAAATGCCCTTTTCTGCTTTCCTTACCTGTTGTTTGGAAGTAATGATTCCTGGTCAAAAAGTACCATAAAGGACCTAGATCATTTAAATGAATATGCAAATAAGCATATATAGAGTAGCAAACACTTGAGTAACGTTCTGGATCTCACTACTCTTAGTGCAATAAACATTGGTGTACAGTCCAGTTCTGCATATAGCGAGTTTCTTAAACTAAAAAGTAGGAAATCGAAAGAAATAGGTATACTAAAGTAAGAACAAATTAGAAACTAAAAACTTCACTTATCTTAGTATTATTTGCTGACCCTGGGTTTCAAGCTGTGTCCAGCTCATTCTCCAATTCAATTCAATTATTTCTAATTTGTTCTTACTTTAGAATCTTGTTGCTTCACTGTTAATAGCTTCAATTTTTCCTTATTTAGAAATAGGTATAGTTTATTGATGATAATAATAGACTGCATTAAGCTGTATGGTGCATTTGAGTTGGCATTAAGGGACACGATGAGCCAAAAGAATCTGAAAATTCTAAAATATTTTTAGGACTGATTAATTTTCTAGTGTCAACAGTACTGTAAAAAAATCACATGGAGGCAAGTACCATTGCTTAGTGGACGTCAAAAACCACACAAAATGAACTGTTACAATGTATGCTGGTCATCTGCCACAAAAAAATAAAAGATGAACTGAAGGAGACAAAATTTGTAGCTTTATAAGCAGATGAGACTACAGATGTGTCAAAGCATCAGCAATTGGTTCTCGTGTATCAATATGAGATTAACAGTGATATCTGCATTTTTTTTTAGGCTAATGGGCAGACTACCATAGAATTATCCGAGTGTCTGCTTATAGAGTTAAACAGTCATTTCAAGTCAACAGCAAACAAAATCATTGCACAAAGATTTGATGGCGCCACTGTCATGAGGGAAATAACAAATGGTGTACAATCTAAAATAAGAGAACTCCTCTGGCACACTATGTACACTGTTATGCCTGTCAATTAAATCTCTTAATGGAGAAGCCTGCTTTGCAAAACAAACCAGCAAGAGTGTTTTTCTCCATCCTGTCAGGATTTTCTCCTTCTTCTCGCCCCAGCATAGGTATGTCAGTTCTCAAAAAAAATCTGTGAACATTGTATTTCTGCCAGTTCAGCCGCAATCAAAATTGGTGATGTTAAAGAGGTGTGCGATTGCATCACAATAGAGACAAAATTCTGGCTTAAATCAATATCTCATCTTGATGTTTGTAAGACAAAGAAAATTTTGAAGAATATTTGAGAAATTTTCCAGAGCATATTCTAGACTTGGCTATAATGACATATCCCATGCTAAATAGGAACAAACTAAAATCAGAGCCTTCACTTATTTATTAAAGGCCAGAATTTCATCATGGGAGTGGGGCATTACCACTACTTATTCAAATGTTCAAATAATCTGGTTGAAGCTTTTGATGAAATAGCAAATCTCCTGAGGATTATTGTCATGATCCCTATAACTATGGCAGAACTGGAGTGTTACTTCTCTTCACTAAAGCAGATCAAGTGCTTCCTAAGGAACACAATGAAGCAGGACCGATTCTCGGTACTCTCTGTAGGAAAGAATCTAGTTTTGAGCATCAAAGACTTCAACACCAAGGTCATCAACATGTTTGCTGGCATGAAAATTGTCGGGCCGATTTACTAGTATAATCACAAACAAGTGAGTACATTTATATTACCAATGCATGAGCATGCAGCACACTATGCGTTAAATCCACGAGCCGCCACTCAAAAAGAGTCATTAACGTTTACATAGGTTGAATAGGTATGTTTGATAGTGACATTTGAGGTAAACTTTTATATGACTCTGTATTAAAACTTTCAGGATGAACCTGAATTAAGCATTAGCAAAACCATAACTGTATTTGATGGCAAGCAAAGTCATTGGCATTAAATTTCTACAAATGAAAATAAATCTCTTCTAAAAAAAGCTAAATTCATGAATTTTGACATCCCAGCGGAAGACAACTTTATCAAGTACATCAAACACCCACCAGATGCCACCATAGATGGAACAGGCAGATAGACAAGGGCATTGCCAGGATTTTTCTTGGGGGGCGGGGGGGGGGGGGGCAAAAGTGAATATAATTAAAAACAGGCAATTTCTTATTCCTCAATTATACGCAAAATTAGCGTTACATACACTAATCTTGGTGTTTAGGTGCATTCGCTACTGTGGTGCAACTACGTAATGTCGCTTTGTCCATGATTTATTTGTAACAAGCATCATTCGGCAGAGAAAATTTTAGGTAGCCTATCATTTTTGTACTCTAGATATAAGTATCAAACTTCTCTTTTTCTCTCTCTATCTTTCTCACCATGTCTTATGCATATGACAGGTGCAGGTGGGTAAGCTACAGGATATACCTGCACATAGAATTATGCATGTCATCTAGCTTGCACACCCATAGTAGGTTTTTACATAATTCATTGTTAACTCAATGAAAATACAGGTAAAATTGGTGTGGGAAGGTTTTTTACAAATCTTAGTCCCATCCTTGGTAGACGCAAAGCCTAAATAGCAAGTTTGGCATTTAACCAAGATTCACCCCTGCAAAACCCCTGCAAAAATCTTAGTACAGCAGATCCCGGATAACTCAACTCTCTATAACTCAACTTTCCATATAACTTGAGAACTTTTTTATTTCAATATTTTTATTTTTTTATCATTACTTCTCTGCAATAATTTATATGGTCCACTAGTTGGTATACAACCTATCTCACAGTAAAAGAAGGGCTGACCTTCGATATCTAGTCAGAACATAAGCAACCAGCACACTATTGTCACGAAATCAAAAGCTCCCCACACTATAATGTGGATATATAGCACAAACACTTGTTTGGAAGGTTTATTGCTTTATCCAGCACATATGTGGTAAGCTAAACTTTCACTTACATTTTTCTGGTTACAGTACAGTTTCTCAGATTTCAGGCATACTGTTACTGTTGAGTTGTTTGTGCCAGTGAAAATGTGGGATGAGAAGAAAAGACTACAAGTTAACATGACAGTATAAATTAAATTGGATGCATTAAAGAGACCAGACAAAGGGAACATTAATAAGCAATAAATGTTAGGATATGTTATACTTTTATGTTTCCTGTATTGTACATTTATCTAAGTTGCAGTAGGTATCATGTTAGAAGTTGTGAATAAGAGACCCCTTATTCCATAAAACTAGACACTTCCATAACTTGACACCCTCTCAGTCCACATTAGGTTGAGTTATTCGAGATTCTACTGTATACAGAAGATGCCAAACCTGAATATCGAGTTTGTTATTTACTCGACTTTTCGGCCTTGGGCTCATTTGAATACCATTTCACTAATTTCAATCATTTATCATCCAATATGACATATTACATTGGAGGACTTTAAAAAAAATATATATAAAGCTGTGAAAAAGCATCCATGAATAAAAATATAATTTCAAATGTTTCCACATCCTTTGATTATTTTCCCTCACCTTGGTTCATGTTGCCATAGAACACATATCACCAAAGCTTCAAATCTTGTTTCTAACATACAAAATTATACCAGTATCTATTTGCAAGGACAATTTTAAAGATGGGCATGCCAGGTTTAAAATTAAGCATTTCTAAACCGAGTGCCAAAAACAGAAACACACAGTGAAAGGAATTTATGCAAAAGACATTAGCAAATTTTTGGAAACACTAAACAGCTATCTGACTACCAACATCAAATTCCAGTGGTTGAATATGGCAGAAACACAAATGGAAAAATTTGTGAATACATTAAAATGTTTAGATGCTATGAAATTAGCTGATGTTGATCAGGGAAGGAGATGTTTGGAAAGGACACCATCCCATCATACAAGTCCCTCAGGAAGAAATTATTTGAGAGGAACAAAAAAGAGAAATTCAAACAGACAACAGCAGACATCACAACGCCAAGAACCCCCACAGCTCCCCTTTACCCCCACCCCCTTCATGACACTGATGCAGATAGAGAACAACCAAACAAATACAAGGGCGGTCCAGAAAGTAACTGCTGTTTGTGCGTAGCGTGGGAAGTGGTGGGGGTAATGCTGTCATCTGCATATCAATGTGCCCAGTGATCAGTGTGCTTAGTTCTAGCGGTCTAAGGGAGAGCATCGTATTGTTGTGCATTTGATAGATATAACCTCAAAACATGAGTGTCACAATAGAAAATCCTGCCAAGTGTGAGGTGCGCAGTGTTATAAGATTTCTTTTGGCAAAACATCACTCAGCAGCCGAAATTCATCGTGAATTGTGTGCAGCATGTGGTCCTAACATTATGAGTGAAGGTGTTGTCCATCAATGGGTATGATTTTTTAAAAATAGAAGAACAAATATTCATGAAGAAAACAGAAGTGGTAGGCCTACTCTTGTCAGTGATTACCTGGTAAACAAAGTGGATGGAAAAGTTCAAGAGAATCGTCAGTTCATGATAATGGAACTTTCCAATCATTTTCCCAACATTTCTCAGTCTTTTGCACAAGATAGTGGCCAAACACGTAGGCTATCACAAGCTTTGTGCTTGTTGGGTACCAAAACTGCTGACTGACGATCACAAAACCAAAAGAATGAGTTCTGCCATAGACTTCCTTTCTCAGTATGCCACTGAAGGAGAAGCATTTTTGAACAGAATTGTTACTGGCAATGAGACATGGGCGGCCTACGTGAATGTTGAAACAAAATGGCAGTCAATGCAATGGGGACATACCGCTTCTCCAAGCAAGCCAAAGAAAGCCTGCCAAACCTTGTCTGCAAAGAATGTCATGGCTACAGTTTTTTGGGATGTCAAGGGCATCTTACTCATTGAATTTATGGAACCTGGCACAATTGTCAACTCTGAAGTCTTCTGTGAAACGTTGAAAAGACTAAGAAGGGCAATCCAAAACAAGCACTGTGGTCTTCTGACATTTGGTGTTGTGTTTCTGCATGACAACGTTCGCTCGCACACAGCTCAAAGAACAAATAAACTTTTGGCCGATTTCCAATGGGATGTTTTTGATCATCCCCCCCTTACAGCACAGACTTAGCTCCCAGTGATTTTCATCTGTTCCCATACATGAAACAGTGGCTTGCATCTCAGCGCTTTGCCAATGACGGCTTCATCAGGTTGGCTACGTTCACAGGCGGTAGAGTTTTACGCACAAGGTATTTCAAAGACTGTTAAAAGGTATGACAAGTGCTTGAATTTGTTTGGAGAGTATGTAGAACAATGTTGTAGTTTTCAGATATAATAATAAATTTTTTCTATCTCAACTGGTTTAATTTTTATTTCCAAACCGAGGTTACTTTCTGAGTCGCCCTCGTACCAATCAGTAGGTCAGCAGCTGATGATGAGAATAATGGACTCTTGAAACATGTCCAGGTGTTATGCATTTTAGTGAAGTGCATAAATGAACTTTCCTGCTCATTTATTTTCATTTAAAATATATGTTTAAGATATTTTCATGAAAAATGAAATGTGTATCTTGAATTTTCTGGAAATAGCTCTGAAGTTGTGTTCATTCTGAACGAATTTTGTATAACTGGTAAAGCCTAAGAGATAGACAAAATCTTACTAAACAAAATATGCAGATCTCATTAAAGCACACAATTCCTGTCACACTCTTGAAAGGCATTGAATTTAAATACCAAGTTTGGTAATTATTATTTATTTATGCCAACAAACTTACTGTTGGTGTTTTTAAACACACAAGCCGTGTGTGGGCAAAGTTTAAGAGGTAGAACTGGAACTTAAAAATTCAATGCCACAACTGGGATTTGAACCACAGACCTTCCGCTTGCCGGGCGGACGCTCTACCACTGAGCTATTGTGACAAACTGCCAGAATGGCAAGCGGAAGGTCTGTGGTTCAAATCCCAGTTGTGGCATTGAATTTTTAAGTTCCAGTTCTACCTCTTAAACTTTGCCCACACACGGCTTGTGTGTTTAAAAACACCAACAGTAAGTTTGTTGGCATAAATAAATAATAATTACCATGTGAAGGTTATTTAATCCTGGGATACAAAGTACTTGCAATAGTAAGTCACCATTGGGGTAATTGTCTCTGATGTGAGACTGCCTTTGTGGTTTACCAGGAAAAAATACGAACTAACTTGAGAATTTAGTGCCATTCTGGCAGTTTGTCACAATAGCTCAGTGGTAGAGCGTCCGCCCGGCAAGCGGAAGGTCTGTGGTTCAAATCCCAGTTGTGGCATTGAATTTTTAAGTTCCAGTTCTACCTCTTAAACCAAGTTTGGTATTTAATTTATTTTCATTTTTGAGTCTGTAACTGAATGTTGAGATTGCCCCATAGTTAGAGCATTTATATAATTTGTTATATTCATTGGATAATTATTTCAGTATGTTTTATATTTATGTGTGTTGAGGTTATTATGAAATGTTATTTTATGTTTATTTATCAGTGTATTTATATATCTGGAACAATAGTTAAAATTCAAATAGAGTATCAAAAATGTAACTATAACTTAGACAACCAGCACTAACGCTCATAACTGTTCATATCTTACTGATATTTCCCTTCATTCAGCATTTCGGTTCAAAAATAGCACCCAATAGGTAGGCACAATGCTGTATTGTAAGCTTTGTATTGTTCTCTGCTAACAACAATATCCTGTATCATACTCAAAGATTTGAAGACCTGTTTCCATGTCATATGGACAGGCTCAATGGACATCCTCATGGCATAGTCATGTTAATTCCGCAAACAGTCACTAGGGGACAGCTGCAAGTAAAAAATACTCTAAAAAGTGCACCTGATATCAACCATCAATTCAGCTCCCAAGGCTGGTAGAAATGTCACAACTATACATCTTTAGATGGCACAAAGTGGAAGTGCGTTTCTAGGTAACCGTAGACTTGCTTCCAAGAGTGACACACATTGGAAAGCGAAGGTACAAATAAAAATGAACACTGTGTAGACATGACAAGGATCAAGGTCACAGCCATTTTGTACATATCATGAAACACAAAAAAAAATTCAAGAACAATGCTCAAGCACAAAAAGTGAAAAGAAACACACATAAAAGGTTTCCAAAAAACAGACATAAAATTGAGAAAGTAGAGATACACAGAACCGTACGCAAGTTCTTATAAGTCCTGAAAAACTTATAGAAAAGATGGAAAATGGCAAAAGGGAAACGTGCCACAAGAAAAACCAAAATGCACAGGTGCATATGTAAAAAGATGTATTATACATTTTTTGAAAGTTAATTTGCTAGTTTAATTTAGTTTAAAAAGAAGCATCAAAATGTTTAAATATATATACACATTTGGTATGAGAACTAAAAATTAAGAAATATAATATGCAGATGGCATGTTTGAAAATGTTATGGTACGTAAGCATGGTAGCCAAGCTAATCGTGCTTGCTGTTCCTTTCATTTATGAATTTAAAAAATTATATTTATAATTTTATCTATAAATATGTGGAGAGTAATATAAGTTAAAAAGAATATTAATAATCCCTTATAAAAGAAGTGTGAAATAAAGAATTTAAAGTAATATAAAGGATGACCTGAAGTTTGTTTGGGTGAATTGTTGAGACGGTATCCCGTGCGTAATAAGATATTTACAATTTAAATAGATATTTCCATATATTAGGATGTTACATATAGTACAAGAATTCATTTCACCAGAATGCAAGAACAGGCAGTGATATACTGACGCCGGAAGTAATAAAACTATACAGCATCTTCATTGTAGACCTATTCTTGTGCAACAGTCATAAAACATCATACATTGTTACATTGTTAGCAGAGCGTCTGTTAGATTGACCGTTATATGACAAGAGGGCGGGAGCAGCAGTTTCGCGTGCTTACCCAATGAGAAATCCTGAAACAACTCAATTTGAAATATACTACATTCTAGACAACCAATATAAATTCAATATTTTGGCAGGCAAGAGTAGGGAGGTTTGAAAAAGTTCTAGCAGAGTACTCTGTCTATAATCCTATGGAAAACACGACATATAAGTATCTTTAAGTGATAGAGTAAAAGTTTCCGTGCTACAAGACAAGCATCAGGCTAAATTCCATCCAAGATTCATTTAGGCCATATCATCTTATATTTATTTGGGTATATACATTCTTGGTGACGAAGTGAGGCTCAGGATACTGAATCATTTGGCATATTTATTGAAACTCAGTCTATATTTATAATGTGCAGGGTATTCAAGTTTTAGCTGCTGAGCATTGTAATAAAAGTGCAATTGTTTTTCCCCTTCATTTCATTTATTAATACTTCTTTCAATCCACTCTAAGATAACCTCTCATTTTTCCCACAACCCATTAAGCAGTCTCAGAAACAGCCGAGGCAAGAACAAGAGGACCTAAGGACGAGAAGAAGAGGACTATTAATTTAACATTAAAAATCAATAAATATATAGGTGCCCTAAATTCAAACAAGTTACATCGCATTGTAACATTCATGATGCGTCAAAAAGGAAAAAATATTTTGTTAATGTTGATTAATAATGGACAACACGAATGATGATTCCTAATTTTCTTGAGGGAAGATTTATATAGTCTAAGTAAAATGGATTATACCAGGTGTATTAACTACACCAAAATATTTTCAGCAAAAATGGAAATTCTTAAACAAGTAATTTTAGATAGGAGACTAAGGGCATGTTAATTCAAATTTCAAGGTTATGGCTATAAGTTTTGAAAGTGTCAGAATGCCACTGGCTAATATAAACTATTCAAGAGTACAACACATGAAAATGAATGGGCTTTTTAGAGTGACCTCTCAGTGTAAGGTTATGACTTATGATATTAGCTCTCGACTGAAAGGTCATTATTTTCAAGTGCAAGTGCTGTTCACTTTTTTACTTTCTCTACTGGTAAGTAGGAGAAGTAGGTACTGTACTCCACCCAAAAATTCAATGTCGAGATTTCACTGGAAATATATGCTTTGAGGCCCCCTGAATCCAAAAAAAAGCATTTTTAGATAAAGGTCCGTGTGTGTGTCTGTGTGTCAGTCTGTGGACAGCATAACTCAAAACCGAAAAGTCGGTTAAAAACCAAAGTTGGTATTTAAGTTTAATGTTTTTCAAGGATGCGACACGAAGATTTTGAAGAAAATAGCCCCACCCTAAACTACCCTTCACATGGAACATTTTTCCAAAATTTTGATTTTCTTGAAAATGGCTCTAACGATTTTTATTAAAATGTCATATGTTTGAGATATTTTTATGACAAATGAAATATATATCTTGAATTTTCTGGTTATAGCCCCTGTATTCATATTTACTCTGGACGACTTTTGCATAACTGGTAAACCGTTAGAGTTAGACCAAATCATACTATACAAACAATGTAGACCTTGCTAAAATACACAATTTATGTTGCAATAAATTTTCTTGTAGGGTGAACCATTTCGGAGATATTCCTTGTTATGTGTGTGAGTTTCTGAAAACTTAGAACTTTCGTGAAATGGGTCATCATTGTTCATTTTTTTATATGTCAAGTGTGCAAAGACAACAGAATCTCAAAGCTTTTAAAACATTTGACTATCACACAAAGCCTACTGTATTCTAACATTCCCCTTGCACCTACAAGGAAATAAGCAATAAGGTAAGTTGTACAAATGTTCATCTTAACTAATACGAAGAAGATATAGGAATAAGAGTTTGTAAGATTGGTTAGTACAACAGTGGAGAAAGTCATGTGAGTGCAACACATCAGATTTTTTTTCTTTTCTTTTGAGTAATGCAGTTTTGATCTAGGTTTTGAATTCATATTTAGATTTACACATTTTCATTTTAACATATCAGCACAATTAATTACAATCCTTGCTAACAAAAAGTTGAATCCTATATAATACATCCATATGCTGTACTTCAAAATGGGAAGTGGTTTTAAAGGGTGAAAGAAGGTATAAAAACACCCAAGTCTTTACATCAGTTTTATAGGAACTGTTTGAAATGGTTACCTGAAATTTCATGGCAGAGTTAACAGCAGCAGAGTAATAGTGTCTGCTGGATTTCATTATTTTGCTTGTTATAAAAATTTAAGCTGTGTCATAAGTTGTTACAAATACAAACAAATTTGACAGATTTTCTACAATTCTGCTTATCACACTTGTCGAGTTTCATGAAAGAGCCCCTGTGGTCTGTATAATAGATTCAGGATAAAAATGGTGTTAGGTTGTATTTTTACATTATGAGATCTGTATGGTTTAGTTCATCACCTTTTTTATAAGGAACTTTTACCCTGAAGCAATTGAATCCTAATATTGCAGGTGAATGAAATACAAAGATTTGGTTGCTGATTATTTTGAAAAAAGACAATTAAATAAGATATGCTATTTCATCGCATAATCTTTGCCATCATATATTGGTCACACCTTAATTTATTGACAAGCAATTAGGTACTTAAGCATTTAAACACATAATTGTCACATTAATGTTCTAGGTTTTCACCATAGAGACCGAAGTTACAAACAATTTCTGCAGATTGTAAAGTACAGAAGAGACAATACATTGATGCCATTAGCTTGTCAAGATGGTGACTAGTTTATCAATTAATCTTACTGGTTCAAGCACCTAAAGCATGGGAATTAACAGAGATGACTAGCAGTAAGCGAATGATGACACTATGGGTGCAAACTGTTTTACAAATGGTGTAGCATATGCCAAGTCAATAACCATCTTATTCTTCAGTTGTGTACAGTTGTTTGTTTCTATAGTTATTCTCATGATTGCTTATTTTGTGAAACATTATAGGGAAATAAAAATATATATGGAGGTTTTAACTAAGAATGACTGCATTTGCAGAACAGAATGATTATCAAGCTGCAAAAAGGGTAAGTGGAAAACTTGTAAGAGATTGGTGCAAAATGAAAGTGTAACTGGAATCCAAAAGCTATTCAAGGCAGTATTTTCATTGCCCTAAAATCTGAAAGTTCCTAGAAATTATTACCGAGGTGCTAGTGTATATTAAAGAGCTGTGGAATAATGCATGTTGTGTTTGACACTCAGCAATCCAGCAATATTGACTCTAATTAAAAGGTACATATGATTCAACAGTATTGTAAATGCTTTTTAAATAAAAGAAGATTTTTAGTTCGATAAGTACAAAGTTTTTGGAGTAGGTGTTTGCATTATGGTTTCAGTATCATGCAATACTTTTGTCTCCCCTCCTTCCCCTCTCCTTTCTTTTCAGTTACGAACAGCGTAATGTTGCTATGCTTCAATATGCTCAGACTTGTTCTTATTCCCATAACTGTACAGTAATGTAAACCCCGCGTGACAGCCCACGAAGGGCCAAGGCCTACCGCCCAGCCGCTGCATCCCCCACCTCTGCCCACTACAGGCGTCATTGGTGAGGTGCAGTACTGGAGGGTGGGATGTGGTCAGCGCCCCGAGCCCTCCCGGCCAGTTATGCGGTCTTCTCGACCTGGGGCCGCTACTTCTCCATCAAGTAGCTCCTCAATTGGTCCCCCCGGGACCTAACGAGGCTGAGTGCACCCCGTGCCAGACCTCCCAGAGGGGATAAAATCCCCATGCTGGTACCGGGGATCAAACTCGGGTCCTCCGCGCCACAATAACTGTACAGTAGTCACTGAAAATTAACAGGGACAGTCTTAAATAATTTATTCTTCACATAATAATTGTGTTGTGTGTTTTTATTTAAAAAAAAAGTCATAAAAATGTAATTGTTAAGCAATGAAACTGGCAATTGATGATAATAGGCTTGGAATAAAATTTGACATGCTGTTTCATCATTTATGTTGCATGGCTAAGTACCTTAATGTTAAACTATCCAGATGCAAAAGTATGAATTGGGAACAACTCAGGTGCTCACATCAGACTCACTGGAATAAAATCAATGGGTAACTTTCCCAGAAGGCCAGAAGACAAATGGCAATATACCAAATGTTTATCTTACAGGTTTCCCCTTGATACCCGTAATGGTATATGCTCTGCTAAGGCTAATTCAGTCTGATACTGATTGTTGGGCACTTCCTTCGGAACCTAGTGAATGGGTTCTTTATATTCCATCTTTGCTTAGCCTTCTGGTGAGTATAATCTTGTCCTTTTTCATTTATTTTGGACAAAATAAAGTAATTATTTAATTTTAAAATTTACTTGTTACCCCAAGCAAAGTTAGAAATACACTGGAAAAGAAGAACTTCTTGTGAATCCATTTTACATAAGTAAGTATTACAAAATATAAGCAGAGCGAGTAGAAGGAGAAGTGTGATCACTGCTGTAGTTCATGTGTTCCGCCTCACAGATGGCAGTGCAACTGGTAGTGCGATACAATGCTAATACAAACACTAGCGTTTGGAAGGAGACTCACTTTTTTAATTGTTGTTTAACGATGCTGTCAATTGCCAGGATCACATCAGCGTTACCGGTGTGCCAGAATTTTGTCCCGCAGGAGTTCTTTTACATGCCAGTAAATCTACTGACATGGAACTGTCGTTTCTAAGCACACTTAAAAACCATCGGGCTGGGCCGGATTTGAACCTGCAACCTTGGGATCAGTAGGCCGGCGTCTAACCAACTGAGCAACCCAGACAGACAGGAGATTCACTGGAAAAGTATCAAAGGAGAAGAATAGTGTCGTTTAACAATAAATAACTCACGCATGCACATTCTGACAGCCATTCACAGAAATCCAAGACAATAATGTTACCACTAGAGTGCAAAATGGCATTAAAGAAATAAAGTAAAATATAATTTTCTGTGAATGAAGAGTTGACTTTGCTGCAAGAATAGTACAAGCTTCTTGTATTTTGTTCTACAGATAAAAATGTGCTCACCAATGTTGAAATCAGCTGTTAGTTACTTTCGAAAATTTCCAAGATGATTATGCAGCCTTTGATGATTGTAATTCCTTTCTTATTTCCTTGGTGCGGAAAAAGAAGTGACACTTCATGTAATGCAGAATTAGTTTGGGGACAAGATCCAGTAAATGTTCCTCACAACACCCAACTCCAGAAGCAACACTAGTTTGGTTAACACTATCACAACAATCGAAAAATATATCGCCGCACAAGTTACTTTATTTTGAAAGTTTCTCTGCTGAAACCCTCTTTACTTGCGAAAGAATGCCATATGCAGATTTAGAGGGGTAAGTAAGGCATAAATTGTCTGTACCAGTTTTGTGGTCTTTAATTGTAGTTAAAAGTGATATGGAGGGGAAATCTGCACACTTGCCATGGAGTAAATTAACACATGCTTTACAGTCTGTTATCTTTGAACAATTGTGTACTATATACCCACTCAAGTGATATACCAGACATTCTTTAGCCATATCTTTCTGTGTAATTTCGGGTACATTGTTTTCTCATTCTGGTAAATGAGGTTCCTCAATCTCAATTTTGTCCTTAATTTTGCTCTCTATATTTTCTTTAATTCGCCTATTGTGGCTCATGTTTCCTTTGCTAATAACCTCATTTGGTTAACAAATGATGTTAAAGGCAGCTCTTGCCTATACTCACAATTGCCTCCAGAAGATATTGCTAATTTTGTTGGGACATAAATTGACTGTAACATATGCAACTGGAGAAAATCGACTGTAGATGGATGATCGTCGAAATATATCTCATTATATCTCATGCCTTTCTTTTTAGTTGCCTTTGATCTTTTCAAATTTGTATCAACAACAATTTTTTGTCTTTCACTTATATATTTTGTTCCATCAGATTCATCAATATTGCTACTACTTCCATTTACTTTCCTTTCAAGCACTTGAATCTTGGTATTGGTTACTTTCAATTGGCATTTTAGTCCAATTATATTACGCTGTTGTTGCTTCAACTTTTCTTTAATAGGCCTACTTTATTATTAAAATGTCCACTGGTATCCCCTGTGAGGGGAAAATTAACAGTTGTAGTTTGAAAGCCTTCTGCATGATTCCCACTGTCTTCTAAATTGGTATCTCTTTCAACCCTTTTTGATGGTCACTGTGAAGGAGGTTTACGGGAGTCTATTGGCTGTGATAAGTATTTAGGAAGATTAGGAAAAAGACGTGGAAATGTATGAGGCATTAACTTCTATCTTTGCCTTGCAATCTCTACATTTTCTCCATTAACTACAAACTTGTTTACCTTTACCAAAAGTTCTTCTGAACAATGTGAATCACACACATAACTATTAGATGAAAGGCACTTGTCCTTTCTTGGTATGGCCCTCTCCCCTTTAGAAAACAGTAGTTTATCTTTTGGAGGTGTAAAGAAATGTTTACCTTTAGATTTGTTATATCCAGATCTACAAGGAGGCATGAAACACATAGGCATGTCGATTATTTCTATAAATTCACAGTTTTATAAAAATTAACCACAACTCATCGCACTATAACAAACAGAGCAACCATACACAATAATACTCCAATGCAATGCCCAGCATAAAGCACTGTAAATAGCCACACTAACGACTTTGCTGCCACCTGACGGAGGCACCAGGTAGCTCTTGTATAATCATATGCAGGAGCAGTGGAGTGATCACACTTTCTCTTTCTATTCGCTCTGATATAAGTTTAAAATCACTGAAACTTTCACACAGGGAAGCAAATAATTAAATGAATCAATCTTAAGTAGTTGTATTGCTCCACTTATTAAATTATTGGCAGGACCATTTTGAAGACCTATTGTCCCAATTTTCGGCTGCTGGTCGACTAACTGGTGGTTCCCCAATCTTGTCCTTCTCCTACTCCTCGTCCTCCTCGTCCTCCTCCTCCTCTTCCTTCCCTGGGTAACTGATCATCATCTGGTGTGGGATAGAGATGAAATTATCATCTACTGGAATTTCAATATTCATAATTTGTTGTTCAAAGCTTATGATGTATGCTCCTTCCCATAAGTCCAGTTCCACATGCTTATGTGCTGATTTTAGCAGTTTGACTTTATATTCTATTTGGGAAGTTTTTTCCCAGAAGTGATTGGCTATAACAGATTTATCTATTTATATCTAATATTTCTGAAGCGTTATTTTAGTCTTGTGCTTATGAGTCTCCTGATTTTTTTCAGTGCGTGTTTTATTGCAATCTACATATACCTGATTTCTTTTCTGATGGGATTCTATACATATATGTATGCTAATTTCAGGATGTTAAAGTTGTATTTATTTTGTAATGCTAGGATTATTTTGATCTCATTAAAGATTTTTTGGAATTTGTGAACTGTCAAGGAATGGTATATAAATTTCTTAAATATAGGTTTTATCCTTGTTGGACATTAGTGTAATTATTTCTTTGAGCTGTTTCTTCTTTTTGAACCTTTGAATTTTGTTCTCAACTAGTTCATTTTGAAACAATTATGCTCGGCAGTATTTAATACGTATCTGTATTCTTTTACATGTTCCTACTTGTTTAATGGTGTGTCAACCCATCTTTTAGTTAGACTGCTGATTGCAGCAAGTTTTGTGGTCTAGAGCTGAAACTGTTGGCTTTGATATGATTGTCACTATGTGTGTTTTTAACATGCTTTTATTAGCTTCACTTGTATGTATGTGACATAATACTGCGTCACATGGCAGAATTAAATTATCAGGAAATGTTAAAATCATTACATGTATAAAGGTACAAAATCTGGAAGGATTAGTTACGGTTAAAATTGCCAAAAGGCACGAAATGTTACAGACAAGTCATTAGGGGCAAGCATCAGGTAGTCAAGTGAGGCCTGGTAATTCCAGTTTTCCTGAAAATCGGTTAGTGCAGGTTTTGAGCAGGAAAATAAGGGATGGCCGTGGAGACTTCTTCGAAACCCGTCGTAAGGGTAATTAAGGGGGTGAAAGACATTGATAGCGTCATGACGCACAGACACTTGCCTTCCAGAACCCGGAGAGAGCGGGTCTGTGAGACACTGGTCTTCCAGATCGCGAGCGAGTAAGTCAGTTGGACTTACCTCCCGGACCTCGAGTGTGAGGACACATGACAATTTCGAGTAACAATCTTCGGTCTTAGTAAAGACACAGTGAAGACGTAACAAAATTCTAATAGCGATCGGCAAATCTAAAATGTTACTTGGTCTAAATAAAAGTGTTTTAAGGAGAGTTCCAGTTCCGGCTTTTATTGCAAATACTCACACATACCCTGAGGTTAAGATCCATGTCGAGCAGTCTGGAGCAGAAATCAACTGAGAGCAGCATTCCGCGTAGGAAATATATATATATGTATGTATGTGTATATAAAATATATAATATAATCTACATCATATATATTGGATGACATAAATGTCCAGAGAGAGGACCTAAGGGGAACACAAGATCCTGGGGAAGGATCATGGACCAAGATACCTACAATAGCTGATAGTTTAGAAATTGACACAAGTTACACTGGTCTAAGGGATTAAACCACTTGGAAATATTGAAAGACAGATGCCCGGAGAGAGGAGCTGAGAGGGATACAAGATTTCGGGGGAAGGGTCACAGATTGAAGTTTACCTAGAGCCAGAAAACCCACAACAGCTGATAGTTTAGTTAAAACAGTAATTTTAATCTAATACTGTTCCAAACAAGTTGGTTTGAAAAATTTCGAAGAAAAAAAGAAAAATGGGACAGATTTTTAATTTAAAATTTGAGAGAGAAAGTTAAAAAGTTAATTAAAAAACAATTGGCAGAGAGTAGGAATTGCTGACAGAATTGTAAACCTGAAGCTATGAAATAATAGTGTGTTTTGTGGGTTTTTAAATTAATTGTATCAAAAATTAAAATTTCAAAATTTTTAAATTAAAACCATTAACATTAGCATCACTTTTACATCTATTGGTACTCTGCGCATGTATGTGTACAGAGATGACTGCATGTGCACCTGTAGGTATATATGTACCTATAAAACACCAGAAGTGATATACATATATACAACATAAGAAACCAAAACAGAGTGGATATACCATATATCAAGCTGCAGAAGTCCTCTAGGTACTACAAGTTAAATGGTATAAAAATATTTAATTCACTTCCTTTGGAAACACGCAGTACAAATATTCAAAGATTTAAAGAAAAAATATATAAATGGCTAATAAAGACTCCTTTCTACAGCGCACAAGAATATTTAGATATAAGTAAACATGACTTGTAAAACATATGTAAACATTACAATCCTTTCAGTGTGTTATATCTCCATTTGTTTCATTAGTTGTAAGTTACGGACAAAGCCTATTGTAATTATTGTATTTACCAAATGGTGAATAAACCATTATTATACAGAGAGGCCAAAAAACATCTGAACCACTGCACAGTGTTTTTCCGCTGCGCACAGAGAAACACAATAACACACAGTTGCTGTACACAAGGTCACGTGGTTGACTTGTTTTTCTCTACTCTGAAAGTACAGTATTGGGCTGATGGTGATATTGTGTGGTTGAATTATTACCAGTCTGCTTTATTATTTTGTCCCGTACTTAATCAAAAAGTGTATTATATTTTCTACTGCACAGCGTGTATTTATTTATGATTCTAATGTGTTAACTCAGTCAGAGTGCCAAGTGAAAATGTGATTTGCAGAAAGATTTATGAGGGGTAAAGGCCTGAAAATAACAGCACCCTCTCTTAAGTGATTTATTGCTACATTCTGTTAAAGAGTGACAGCATACCGGCCGGTCCGGCCGGCAGGTTGGCTCACACATTTTGCTATTCTCGAGATTCAGCTGTAGTACATAAGGTCTAACACCATGCTGTATTCAAATGGAGAATTTGTTCATGTCCAGGGTGTATCAACTATTCACATTAACAGGCATTAAAGAGTAGGCTTCATACTATATGTTGCAAGAAAAATATAAAATTCGTACTTTGGTGCTTACACCTCTGCTATTCTAAGGGCCTCAATTATGCAATGCAAGAAAGCTAGGAGTCTGCTTTCTAGTATTTTATGGATGACATTCAGCCAATCAGCAATCAACTAATGCTGGATTTTTGTCTTCAAAATGTCTCCTATGTGCTGAAACATGTTGGATGACTTATAATTTAATGCAAAAAGAAAGTTATTATAGGAGAAGTTTGAACCTACATTTTCAGTATCACATTCTTTAACTTTTAATGACTTTGTCACTGCAAGCCTGTAAGAAATTGTGGTTTTGATGCCCTCTTATGGAGTGAAATGTGTTCCATTACTGCTAATAGAAAACCTACCCAGCATCAGCAGGATTCAAAATCTCATTACCTTAATTGGAGCCCTAAATCACTTTGCCATTGAGATTTGGATGAGTTTCTGATGAGTTATTAAGGACACTACTTTTGTAGCAGAGAAATACCCAGGTTGATTCCTGTAGGACTGAAGCTTCTCTCTCATTTTCAATTCTTGTTTTTGACAAGTAATGAAATAATTACTCCCATACATATTCTTTTCCAAATTGTTCCATCTTCCATTTATCACTGAGGTTCAATACTTATGGAACAAAAGTAGTTAAATCAGACTGTAAATAAGCAATTAATGAAAAAGGAAGAATAAAGAAATGCATTTAACTAAACAACACTATTTGAGATTATTGTTATAGAAGAAAGAGAGGGGTTAAATCTTACCACAAAGCTTTGTTTGCAATCATTACTTTCTATGATGTACTAATGCCTTTCCAAGTCCCTATCTCAGTTCAAATAATTCTGATTATTCAGCTACAGATACATTTCTACATTGAGAATACTTCTTCACATCATATACTTCTACCATCATAAAATATGATTTGAAGCTTTCCTGGCGACGAACATATTCAAGATGCTCTCGGGCTTCGAGCCAGGTGTAGTGATGAAAAGACATCGACGTTTCGGGAGTGTACATCTCTCCCATCTTCAGGATGAATGACTAGCAAGAGTGAAGGGACCAGTATATGTACTGTCAGCCAGTACGTACCGAGTAAAAAACACCCAGTCTAGTGTGGAGGTGGTTCACCGCTCCATTGGAATCTGTGTTTTCTGAGTTGGTCGATTTCCAATTTTAAGGCTGGTTTCCAGGATGGACTAAACTGCAACCCAGCGTCCCGGTTCAGTGTACTCTTCTCGGAGGAGATGGGCAGAGCCTCCTTAACCCTCCGTTCCCATAAACCGCTACATTTTGCTACAATGGTCGTTTCTTTGAAGTTAGCTCTGTGATCTTTTTCAAAGCAGTGCTCCGCCAGCCCTGACTTAATGTACCAGGGGTATACCGTATCCCCTGTGAATGCGGGAAGCCGTACATAGGGCAAACCGGCAGGACCATTTCCACCAGAGTCAAGGAGCATGAACAGTCCGTACGATTAATGCAGCCTGACAAGTCAGGGCTGGCAGAGCACTGCTTTGAAAAAGATCACAGAACTAACTTCAAAGAAATGACCATTGTGGCAAAATGTAGTGGTTTATGGGAATGGAGGGTTAAGGAGGCTCTGTCCATCTCCTTCGAGAAGAGTACACTGAACCGGGACGCTGGATTGCAGTTTAGTTCATCCTGGAAACCAGCCTTAAAATTGGAAATCGACCGACTCAGAAAACACAGATTCCACCTCCACACTGAGTATTTTCTACTCGGTACATACTGGCTGACAGTACATATACTGGTCCCTTCACTCTTGCTAGTCATTCATCCTGAAGATGGGAGAAATGTACACTCCTGAAACGTCAATGTCTTTTCATCACTACACCTGGCTCGAAGCCCGAGAGCATCTTGAATGTTTCTACCATCATATTTCTGTGAAAAGGGAAACCTATTGCAGCTATCCTGTCCTTTACTTTCTTTTCTTAATATCCTTTTTAACAACAAATTAATGAAATAGGGAGAATAGTGCCAAATTGAGCACAGGGCATATTGAGCTGAGAATTACCTGATAAGTGTACTTAAGGGAGAAACCACAGAAAAAAATGTACCTATTTTACACTTGGTATGCTACTGTGTAATACCATATTTGTTGAAGCAGGCCACGATTTGCAAATTACATGTTAGGGGATGTGTTAAAATGTGTTGAGTACAACTTAACTTCCATAATTCAAGTTTCTATGACTTAAGCTTTTTATATTTTGTAGTAATTTGTATTCTCAGTCATTTAAATACTTTACTTCCCAGTCATATTACTATAAATGTAATATATTTTCCATAACTAATAGTTAAAAATGTTCCTTCTCTAAAAATAAAGAATATCTTTTATCTTGAATTTAAGCTAAAACAAATGTATATCTAAGTGAAATAAACTCTAGGAATCAGCAGCATGACCTGAACATTTTGAAAAGGCATGAAACATAAAAGATTATACACATTATACATGATAGTCCTGATCTTTACTGTACCAAGGTTTATCCTTCCCAAGCAACAAACACAGCTAGTGGAAGAGTTTACATAAAGTTTAAGAACCACATAATCAAACTAACTTTGTATGAAGTTCAGAGTTAAATGTATGCACACATTGTTCTTTGTCTTTAGTTTGTTTCTAATTGGAAGTAGTTTTCCCTTTTAACTGTCTCTAACTTATCACTGAAGGAATATGATTTAAAGCATTTATTAAATATACTTGACATAACATGACTTTCAGAATCACCCATAATTTGAATATTCAGCGGCAGAATTCACTGAAATATACTTAACAAACACTCTTTGCATCTTGAATGCACTGACATATGGCGCATACATTTCTCCGTATCTCACAGGTCATCAAAGGAGCCACCTCGTGAGAATACCTCAGCACCTCACCTAAATTGTCAGAAGAACTGATGAGCAATCACCCACACAGGCATACCAGCCCCAGTTCAGCCTAGTAAATGTTTCTTTGAAACAGAATTCATAGTTTTCTCTCTTAGTTCTGTGGTCATTGTTGATTCCTATGGCATTTAAATTACACTGTTTTAATTATAAGTGAATGTTAGTTATTTTATTATTCTACAATGCAAACAATTGCATTCAGGAAAATGTGCCACAGGCATGGCCTATGGGAGAAGGGGTAGTCTATCTGCCCTGCCTTCAATAGGTTCCAAGTTCAAATCTCGGTTGAACTGAATGAGGGTTTTTTCCTCATCCTCTGAAGATGAATGTCAGTAACTATGTTCTAGGGACCCCAGGCTGATTTGAGTACCACTTCATTAGTTCAGCATCTGATATGACCTACCCATGAATAAAACTTTTCCTATTATTATCATCATGTCAACATTATTTAGATGATAATGTTTTGAAGTCACTGGAGGTCACAGGAGTGCTAGTAGCCTGAAGAGGATGACTGTAATATACTTGAAATATTGGAACTTACATAGTACTGATATAGTAATAAATGAGAAAGTTTTAATAATGAACAACAAGAGGCATGAAAGCATATGCTCTGAGTGGCCTGCTCAGGTAAAGAACATTAAACTTTCCCTTCTGTTCAGCCTCTTTATTAATGAGTCATCCAGCGAATGACAGAGAGATTAATGACTGTCCGTAACATTATGGCATATTCTTTGAAAACCTTGTATAAGAAATGTTAAGATTATCACCATGAACATTGAACAGATGCACACAAAAATGAATTAACCACAAGAATCTTCCTTTCATAGAAGTTTGAAAACAGTGTTGTTATAATCAATTTAATTTAAAAGGTGAGTCAATTAATAACACTAAACAACACTTACATTTATAATTTTCCGGAACGCATTTCGGAGGTTAACTTTCCTCCATTATCAACCGGACAATAACTTGCAATTATAAATGTAAGTTTTGTTTAGTGTTAATAATTGACTCACCTTTTAAATTAAATTAACCATAAGAATTTTGAAAAGCAAGGCAGGTAGAAAGTGTATGTTAATTTCTGCAAGTTAAGTTAACAGCATAAATAACTGTAAGGAGATAATATGTTTATAATGTTATACTACTTTATTCTGTTATTAAAAAATAAGGCTAAAATATGTTTTATAGAGGAAGCCATAGTGTTGCTGTATATGTAGGATAATAAACCTCATTCCTCTGCATGCTAAGGATTATGCTTGATAACTGTTTTCTTGGCATTTGCCAGTTAATTTTTCTCTATAATCGCTCCACCCTTAGATCCGCACTTGATGTAAACACAAACTGTCAACATCTAACCCACAATATGCTGGAACCAAAGCACACCATAAAATATAGTACCTTGAAAACTGACGATTATCTGTTAGTTTTCAAGATGTATGATAACCCTGATAAAAACTACTTGAATGTAACACTATTCCTGAAACTCCTGAGTAAATATCATTCTATTGCAACATAAACATGAGGCAAGTCCATGTGGCGTTTCTTGTGTTAGTACGAACACCAGGTTATCGTGGAGGGATACAAGGTGTGGATCTAAGGCTGGATGGAGTATAGTCTGATACATTTTTGGTTAGACCATTTTTATCAGCATATTCAATTAGGGTCTGGTCCCTCTGTAGAGTGCACAAAACTGGAAAGGTTTATTTGTTGCTTTAATAGTTTTTAGAACATTTCTCCAAGAGTAGCATATAGAACATCAATAGGTAATAATCTTGTGAGTGAACATGCTATCTCAAGAATCACAAGGCAAATTTTTCTGTTCTGAGGTTCATATGCTTATTTTTAATAATTAGCACATTTCACTGTTACTTTAATCCAGGTTTAAATATGTATAAGTTTATTATTTATTTATGCCAACAAACTAACTGTTGGTGTTTTTAAACACACAAACCGTGTGTGGGCAATGTTTGAGAGGCAGAACTGGAACTTAAAAATTCAATGCCACAGCTGGGGTTTTAAGCACAGACCTTCCACTTACCAGGCGGACTGCCTTTGTGGTTTACTGGAAAAAAAATAAGAACTGGTTTGAGAATTCAATGTCATTCTGGCAGGTTGTCACAGTAGCTTAATGGTTAGAGCACCCGCCTGGTAAGCGGAAGGTCTGTGGTTCAAATCCCAGCTGTGGCATTGAATTTTTAAGTTCCAGTTCTACCTCTCATGTATAAGTTTGTTCTTAATAGAAGTTTCTGCACTTAATCTTGATCAAATTCTTGACTCAATACTTTCTTTTAAAATTTCTTCTGAAATGACTTCAGATGAAGTCAAGACTGTTCAACTAGCACTGAATAAGGCTACTTATACTAAACTTGGCCTAAGATAGCCACTTAACATCAACACTGCTAATGTAAAAAAACAGCAGTAACATTAAAAAAAATGGATCCATTTAGTTTTCTTTCTCAAAGAGCTTTGATAAGTAACCAATCAGTGTTCACTGCCATCACATGCTTGCAGCAGCCATGAGCGTTTGTGTATTTCAAGTGGCTTTTTTATTTCAGCAGCACTATAGTTCTTTATTCAATGTAGCGAAGTTTTATACCTCATTCATTTGTTTAAATTTTTCTTTAATAATATTCAATAAAAGTAATTAAAACAACCTATTTTGAAAAGTAAGCAAATGTTAGCACTAAAGATAATGTATTTTTTACTGTCATCATCTAATGTTACAGGTCAATACTGTTTTCCTTATAGACATAATAAGAGTCTTAGTTATGAAACTCAGAGCTCCACATCGGCGGGAACCTAGTCAATATAGGTGAGAAACCTAAGTTACTTTGTTTACTGTACAAGAAGCATGCTACCTAATTTTAAGGGAACTGAAATTGGAAGCACTTGTTGTCTCTGATTAAATGTTGTACATAACATGCTCATTATTGGAAGATACCAAATTGATGGCTTATCCCAAACAGTGATATCAGTTACCTACAGTGCAATTTTGATTATCTGTAATTCAAATAACTGTTCAGCTGATTATACTGTTTGCAAAAGTTAAAGGCATGTGAACGCTAGCCAATGCTCAAGCAGAGCGCTGTTGCCAAGCGCAATGTGTGTACCGGCAGAGATTCTGTGCATAAGAGCACGTGAGATGCATGTACCACATTCGGCAGCGCTGGTAGGAGGGGCAAGCCTACGATTCGCTGGAGTCTGCAGTACGGCCCGCCTCCATATGCCTTTAACTTTTGCGAAGATTATAACAATTGCATTTTTCTTTAGTGTTCTGGAATGAAAGTTCTCTGTATGCAGCAAAAATTAAGTTGTTTTGGAATAAAAGTCCAGTTATAACACTTCCCACTCATGGTAACATGTTACAGACCAAATACAGAATGAAATGTATATCTAATCAAGAGGTTGTTCTGATGTTTTCAGCTGTTTATTACTTAATTTTTAGTTTCAAATCACAAGGTGGTGATGCAATCAGTCAATA
Organism: Tenodera sinensis; assembly: GCA_030765045.1. NCBI lineage: Eukaryota > Metazoa > Arthropoda > Insecta > Mantodea > Mantidae > Tenodera > Tenodera sinensis. The sequence continues at coordinate 190,288,507 of CM060964.1, forward strand.
AGCATGACTATTTAACTAATATATGACTTGGGTGAAATCAACCAATCATATGCATAACAATTTGAAATGTTTCAACTAATGACAGCCTTCATTCGTAAAAAATTTATCACATTTCATTATCACCTTCTCTGAGTTTATCACCTCCTCTGCTTCTCTTATGTTATGACCAGGTTAGAGAATCTAGCTGCACTGTGCTACAGATGCATAATAGCTGACACACAAGTAATTTGATGCAACAGAGTTGCTATTCAAATGCCAAATATGGCTGATTCTCGCTTATCTAATACTGCAATAGATGAAACAATTCGAAGAGGGAAACCTCAGAACAATGAATACAATAGGAAATATATTTGTTGTCAGTTTGACAAATTTTGTGTTGAAGGAAATTATAAATTAATAGCAGATACACCAACTTCTTACATTGCCAACATCGTAAAAAGTTGGAGCATCAATGTGAGAATCTTGCAGGCCATATCAATGGACGCTGATTTATGTATGCCTGCTACATGTTTCTTTTAGTTGTTTTAAGAGGTTAGTAATTACAATACATCATTTAAATAACATTTCATAGGCTATATCATCCTTTAATTTGTGAAATAGTCTTAATAAATGTAACTGGTGATGGTCAAATTCTCTAGATAATTTGACAATTATTCGTGGCATTACTTTGATATAATAATGTACTGTTGCACCTACAAAACAGATGAAAAGTGCATATGAGTGAGTAAGCGCACACACTTGTATTGGTTTTACAAAACAAAAGTCTTTTAGCTCTAACTAATCAGCCTTACTCCATGGACATCAATCACCTCTATCCATTTTTATAAATATTTAGCGTGTACTTGCTGCATCAGTGGTGTAAGAGAAAATTGTGAATTGAAATGAGTACTGGTTCTTTGGTTAATAATGAGCTGTTTGTGTATTTGGTGAGAGCCAGGATGGTCTGCAGTGTAAGTCTGTTAGTGGTTACAAAGGATAGAACAATCACACAATAAAAGTTCACTAGATTGGATTCAGCATTCAATTATACCTTTAATGAACTTAACAATTACTTATAGGCATAATTTTTTTCTGAACTTCCTTTCCAGAACTCCAGAGCTCAATTAAGTATTCAGGCTTTTGGCTCATTAGCTAAAAAAGAGAGGGAAAAAGTTCCAGAAGTTTAAATACATATGCAGCTGCACTTGCTATTTAATCTGACTTTCATCTCCTTTCTACAGGTGCACTAGCAGAGCTCTGGTTGAAAAATTTGTTCAGATACAAGGTTTTATAAATTTTGGTTTGAACTCAATAAATCAGATTCAGTTTATTTTTTTCTGTTATTTGCAAAAATTTCATTTTTTTGCTAATCGTATTTCCCCCCATTGCAAGACAAAAAATCTGATGTGTTACACTCACATGACTTTCTCTACTCTTGTACTAACCATTCTTACAAACTCTTATTCGTATATCTTCTTCATTGAGATATACAGTTCTTCAAATTATCCTATTGTTTATTTCCTTATATGTGCAAGGGGAATATGGGAATAAAGTAGGCTTTAAGCGATAGTCAACTCTTTTAAAGCTTTGAGATCCCATTCTCTTTGCATGCTTAACATATAAAAAAATAAACAATGATGTTCCATTTCATGAAAGTTTTCTGAAACTGACACAAATAATAAGCAATATTTCTAAAATGGTTCACTCTACAAAAAAAATTATTCAGACATACACTGTGTGTTTTAGCGAGATCTACATTTTTTGTGTAGTATGATTTGGTCTATCTCTAACGGTTTACCAGATATGCGAAAGTCATCCAGAGTAAATATGACTACAGGGGCTACAGCCAGAAAATTCAAAATGTGCATTTCGTTTGTCATAAAAGTACCTCAAACATATGACATTTTAATCAAAATCATTAGAGCCATTTTTAAGAAAATCAAAATTTTTGAAAAATTTTCCGTGTAAAGGTAGTTTAGGGTGGGGCTATTTTCTTCAAAATCTTTGTGTCGCATCCTTGAAAGACATTAAACTTAAATACCAAATTTGGTTTTTAACTGACTTTTCGTTTTTGAGTTATGCTGTCCACAGACTGACAGACAGACAGACAGAAAGACACGCACACACATTATTTTAAAATTATGTTGTTGTTTAACGATGCTGTCAATTGCCAGGATCACATCAGCGTCGCCGGTGTGCCGGAATTTTGTCCCTCAGGAGTTCTTTTACATGCCAGTAAATCTACTGACATGGAGCTGTCGTTTTTAAGCACACTTAAAAACCATTGGTCTGGGCCGGGTTTGAACCCGCGACCTTGGGATCAGTAGACCAGCGTCTAACCAACTGAGCCACCCAGACCGACACACACACATGGACCTTTTTCTAAAAATGCTTTTTTTTAATTCAGGGGGTCTCAAAACATATATTTCCGGTGAAATCTCGACATTGAATTTTTGGGTGGAATACAATACTTCCCCTACTTACCAGTAGAGAAAGTAAAAAGGAAATTAATTTTAATTTCCAATCAAAATATGTCTTTTAAATCATCAGATGTTGTGTATTTACTTTAGATGCATTCTTGAGAAGCTTAAGCTACTGCTTTATTTTCTAGTGCATAATTTTCAATTTAGAACTGAAAAACTGTGGTACAATTGAAAACTTCTAACACTTTCTCATTTGGTTACTCAATTCTATTACCATTGTTGTTGTAGTGTTTAACGCCCGCTTTTACTAATACGGCACCGCAGGCGGTGACACTGATGACACATGGAATGAAGATGGAGCACCGGTGGAATGAGATGGCGGGGGAAACCGGAGCACCCGGAGAAAACCCGCCCTGACGCCGCTTCGTCCACCATGAATACCACATGCGGGTCCCTGGGATCGAACCCAGGCCGCCTAGGTGGTAGGCGAGCGCGCTAACCACTTGGCCACGGTGCCGCCAATTCTATTACCAATAATCAGCACCAAACCAAGTAAATCCCTACATGATAATGTCTACTCACTTCTTACTCTATTATCTTTTACTATTAATAGTGTTCTGTTCATCTTTTAAAATCATTTAAGTCATTTATTAAGAAGTGAGCTACAATTCACTGTATTCCCAGATACTGTCACCTTTTTTGGGTATCATGCAATAATGTAATTACAATGAGAAATTAGCACTTTAGTATCAAATACAAGTAGGTAATTACTTAATTTAGGAGTGATTTGTTGGAAATAACTGGATCTTTGAAAAACAGCACACTAAGAAAAACTTATGCAATTCAAAGAGATTTGTAAAATGAATGCAAAGGTTTCCACATCAATGTCAATGTCAATGTTGTCTACACCTTCTGGTGGAGGCCATGTCCTTATTGTTCTCATAACTCATGTTTCACCCATTTACTCATCAAAAAATGAGCAAAGCTTCAGCTATGAACATATTTATGATGTAGCCTATGACTGAAAACCAAGTTAAGAGTTATGGAAAGCTGTCTTGTTCACCCGAAAAAACTATTTGCTCCTGCCATTGACTTATAATGTTCTCAAAGTGAGTGACCAGTTACCAAATTGGTACTTACATTATATGAACTAGTGCTAACAGATTTGTTGAAAGGCTGTCTCTTAAATTAACATGTTAATGGAATGAGACACAATTCTATTATGCAGAGGAAAAGTCAAAGAGTGCACAGACTAGAATACTACAAACATTTCGTAGGGAGGAGTAATGACTTATGGCTCATTTTATAGATGAATAAATTGATGGTGTGTTTGAAGAGTATGACAACTTAAAATAAAAAAAATATATTTTTAGTTATAGCTGCCATTTAGTTATCCATCTGTCCAATGGCTACTTGATTCAAATTCGAGCTTTGGCCTCCCTAATTCTTTGCCTCCATCACTTCTATTTTGCATGGCAAGCCTCCAGTTGTGACATTTGAGTAAGTTTGCAGCATCTTCCTTTATACCATCTTCCCATCTTTTATTTGGTCTTCCTGTTTGCCTACTTTGCATAAAGCTTGCATTAAGCAACCTTTTTGGTATTCAATCTATTGAGAGTCTTTGTACATGGCTGGCCCATTCGTTTCTTTAACTTAATAAAAGTAACAAGGTCAGATTCACCATATTTATCATATAATTTCTTGTTATATCATATTCTCCATTGGCCATTCTCATTTATCAGTCCATAAATTTTCTTTAATACTTTCTTTTCAAAATTGTTTATAGCTACCTCAGTTCTTCTTACTACCATTGATACCGAAATTTAGATTTCCGATTGAATGGGCTTTTGAAAAAGATACGTTTTAATTTAATTGCCGGATATGAGATTTGCGATAAATATTGAGTAATAACATAAATAGATAATAGAGTAGCAAGTGTTGTAAGGTGAGCAAGATATGAGTAAATGATAGTCGTTAAATTTGTAGTATAAACGCATTATTGGTTTGAAATTAACGAGTCATGACGTCATACCACATAGTTTAAAATATACGTTCGAAAGTCAAGTCTACCAACCTTAAAAAGTCGCGCGATATATTTAATAAAATATAAAGTAAACATCGTTTAATCCTAAAAAGGTAATTATATATTCAAAATTCATAAAAGAACATGTTATAATAGAAAGGGACATTTCTAAATTGCGGGAAAAGGAAATAACATTTTGGATACGAGGCTTTCTTGGATGACGTCATGACATTCAAATTGGAAGCGAACGGTCTTCTTGGCGTGGGTAAGAGAGAAGCGGCTAGTCAGTACTCAACCAGAGAGCAGTACGGGAGTTCGTGCAGTTCGTGCTGCGCCGATGTGATTGAGATGCTTCTACAGATACACATATAGAATCGGCATAACTCCCGAAAATATTTAATATAAAATAAATTGATGTGCAAAGTTGTTCTTGGGTTGTCCTTTACACTCACGCAAACCCGAGATAAAGAGATTATGCTCAGCTAGCCGGAGACAACACACCAAACCACATCAACGTGACCAACAACATCACGTCACCAACGACTGCAGCTTCAAATGGCGAGGTAATAACTAGGAAGCAATATTACAGCTTCAAATTGGCTTCCCAACGTGTGGCTTCGAAAGAATGGACCAAACCCCAAGACGACCGAGCCAGCATCGAACCAGCAGACAAGAAGGTGCCCAGCGCGTCAACATCTGTGAAACGTGTAGTGAACAAGTTTAAGTGCAGTTAAAGTGAAATAGTGAAAATATTGAAAATTTTGGTGAGTAGAAAAACACATATAAATAGCTTAGAAATGGAAGACAGTGATAGTGAGTTTAGAGGTTTTGATAGTCCGGAAATTCAGGAAAGTATAAGTAGGATGGAAGAATTTAATCGGAATGTAATTGGTAGCAGAATATACCAAGAATTAGAAGATCAGAACGTTAGAGAAACACCTAGAGGTAGTACAGAAATGTTTAGTAGTAATTCAGAAAGGCCAGCATTTATGTCAGAAATAGAGAATATGTTTCAAACGATAATGAAAAAGATGAGTACAGATTTAAGTCAAAAGATAGATGAAAATAGTAAAGAGTTAAGTCAAAAGATGAGTACAGATTTCAGTCAAAAGATAGATGAAAATAGTAAAGAGTTAAGTCAAAAGATGAGTACAGATTTAAGTCAAAAGATAGATGAAAATAGTAAAGAGTTAAGTCAAAAGATGAGTACAGAGTTAAGTCAAAAGATAGATGAAAATAGTAAAGAGTTAAGTCAAAAGATAGATGAAAATAGTAAAGAGTTAGGACAGAAAGTAGAGAAGGGACAACAGGAATTGGGAATGCAATTGGAAAATCAGAAGAGAGCTTTCGAAACCTTTAGGGAAGAAGTTAGGGAGGAAATTAATAAAGTTAGTAGTGAAGTAAAAGAAAATAGAGAACAGGTAGAACAGGTTAAGGGAGAATTAGAGACAATAAGGCAAGAAGTAAAGAATTCTGAAAAGAAATTAGGTCAACAAGTGAGTGAAAAATTAGATAAAGAAAGGGAAGAAATTAGAGAAGAGTTACAGGGGTGTAAAGTTAGAATAGAAAGATCTGATGTAGAAAATGAAAGGCAGGCTAGAAATTTGGAGGATGTTACAGACCAAATAAAAGGAGTAGTAACAGAAATTACTCAGGTAAAAGAGGCCTTAGAAAATTTGAAATTAAGTGAAAATGCATGTAATCACAACAATCTTAGTAATGAAGTTGCAAGAAACGAGGCAATACCAGGTGTATCAGCTGACATTTCGATGCAAAATAGGGGTAACAGTAATTCCCATTCTGATCTCGGAAATAGCTCAGGGATAGGTGACCATTCAAATTTACATTGGCCTAACCATGTCTTAAATGAAATGACACCTCCAGTTTTTGAAAATGAAGATTCAGATGATCCTAAAGCCTTTTTAGAAGGGTTACAAGAGTACTTCACGGTAAAACGTATACCAGAGGAGTACAAGATGGTGATAGTAAGAAAATGTCTAAAGGGTAATGCTGCTAATTGGCTAGGCCTTTCTATGGGTAACAATAATGACTACAGGACCTTTAGGAACATCTTTTTAACCAGATATTGGGGAGCTAGTAGGCAGGCTAATATAAGAGTTGAATTAAGCAATGGAAAATTTAATCCTAGATCGGAGGAATCCATGGTAAACTATTTTATGAGAATAGCGAGAAAATCGAAGATGTTGGACCCTCCCTTGGATGAAAAAGATCTAATAAATATAGTTACTCCACATTTTCCGGAAACACTTCAACATTACCTAATCATAGCCCGACCCGATAGCATTGCAGCTATGATAGAATTATTATCAGCCTTAGAAGTCAATAAGCCAAAACACGCATTTGGAAATACATATGAAGGAAAAGAAACTGTAAATTCTTTCGGGCAAGGGGCACAGTATTATCAGAATAGAAGTGAGGTTAGGGAAAGATATAAAGGACCAGTACCAAGGATGGAATCATTCCGGTGGGAAAATCAAGGTAGATATAACCAGGAAGGGCATCACCAAAATAGAAATGGTAATCTAAGGGGAAGAAATATAAGGGTGAATTATATGAATACAAATAGATTTGATCGAGGTAGACGGGGACGTTATTTTGGACATAGTAGAAATTCAAATGATGGGTATTGGACAAATGGAGATAACGAGTTTAGACCGAGGTCACCAAGACAGGAAGAAAGGTATTCTAATGGACGAAATTCCCCCGAAAATGCGGAAATGGTCGAGGCCATTAACACGGTCAAAAACATGGTAGGAAGTAACCCCGATTTAATGCAGGAAAACAGAAGTAACAATTCGGGAAATAGTACAGGAGCAATACCTAAAAATCAGGGAAACGCCAGACCCGGTCAAACGCGCCTTCAGTGAGAACTGGGTATCCTAGTAATGATTGTGATAAGTACTCGGAAATAAATAGTCCTGGAAGGCAAATGATGATACAAAAGAAAAGAGAATGGAAAAATAGAATCGACGAAAACGAAAAAGTAGGAGATCCACCTAAAATCAAAATTGGAGTAAATGGAAAACAATACAATGCAATTATAGATACGGGATCAAATAGCACAGTATGCTCACAAAATTTTTATGATAATTTACAAAGTAGTGGCTTTAAAGTAATGTCTTTACCAGTTAATGGGATATATTGCTCGCTAGCTGTGGGAAAACGAAAAGAGAGAGTAAAATTTCAAGCAATGATAAATATTGAAATAAATGGGAGAATACTAGGAATTTTATTTCTGATTGTAGGAAGACTTGTTACAGATATTATAATAGGTTGTGATTGTCTTTATGCCTGGGAAGCTGTGGTGAATTTTAAAAACATGATTCTAGAAATGAAAGTTGAAGATGAGACCAGTATAGTGCCTTTTGTGGAAGATAGTAGTTCAGAAACTATTGTAAGAGAAAAAGAGGAAGAAGAAATCCAAGGGGATACATTCTTTGTAGAATATGTTAAAGTAGGAGCTATGGAATTAACTGAAGTAAATGTCAAAGAGTACAGAGTCGATAATAAAGAAAATGTAGAATGGGATAAAAATGATTTCATAGACAATTTGAGGGTTTCTGATGCAACTAGGTACTATGATAGGGAGAGTAGTGAAGACTTAGAAGAATTGTTGAGGAAAAAAGTAACTCAGGCTGATCAACTAAATGAACAACAGAGGGATAAACTGTTTGAAATATTAATCCGAAATAAAGAAGTATTCTCTGAGAAACCTGGTAAATGTAATATCTATACTCATTCGTTTGAAATGATACCCATCAAACCTTTTACACATAAAGCGAGAGCTATCCCTAGTACAATAAGAGAAGAGGTAGATGCAGTTATAAAGTCAATGGTAGAAGATGAGGTTATTGAAATTTCTAATTCAGAATTTGTGAATCCCCTATGTATTGTAAATAAGGCCAATGGAAAGATCAGGGTGACATTAGACTCGAGAAAACTAAATTATTGTTCCTCATACTTTCCATCAGGGAATCCAACAGAACGTGTCCTCCGAGATATAGGAATTTATTTACGTGTACTTACACATCATAATCACAAGGATTGGGTGAAATATTGTCCATTGATAGAAAAGATTATCAATCACACCATTAATGTAACTACTGGGTTTGCACCAATAAAATTAATGTTAGGAATTGAACCAGAACCAATATTGATAGGGGAACCAAAAACACTGAAAATTAATGACATTCAGTTAAGTGAGGAAGAAAGAGCGAAAATTGCTTTTGAACGAATCAAGAAAAAGGCAGAGAAGCGAAAATTAAAGAAAAAGAGTAGAAAACATAAATGGGAACCTAAGATAGGCGATTGGGTACTAGTTAAAGACCATAAGTTATCAAGTGCCTTGAGAGGTAGGAACAAAAGGATGGAATTGTTATATAAAGGTCCTGCAGAAATTATATCCAAATTTGGTCATCATACCTATGAATTAAAAGATGTTAAAAATGAAAAATGTCTGGGAAGATGGCATAAACAACTCCTTCGACCATACAAGAAACCGTGTGGTGCCTTGGAACCTTGATTTAATGTAAAAGAAAAATTGGAAGTGTCATTTGTCTATTGGCGCCCAAACAGCTTGGAGATAAAATGTAAATGTTAGCTTACTTGAAAATCATATATTGGTCAGGTACTTACATATTCATGAAAAATGCAGAATGTGAATTGCTATCTACTACAAAGAGCTTAAAAAAATATATTGTATAGAGCTCACAATAACAGCTTCAGAAAGATTGTTAAATTGTTCATCTCCGCATAGAGAGAAAACAGAATATTTACTTTGTAAAACATTTGTTAAAATATTTAGATGTATAGATAGTTATCACAGAAAGACAAAGAAAGAACTTGTCTAAAGAGTGCAATGGATTTATATAAAAATATATGTACATTTTAGTGCTTAAAGGATCTAGTACAGATATGTGTTACAATGACAAAAGTGAAAAATCACAGTGCAAGTGATAGTGAGAGCGAAGTGAGCAAACATGAACTAAAAGAAGGAAGTATAAAGAAAGACTCTTGAAATTTAACCTTTATATAGAAGCTTCATAGAAGAAACCATAACATATTGTAATTAGTATTTAAGGATTAATGTTTAGTCAAGTGTACAATTGTTTGTCATGTTAAATAGATTAATGAGAAAATGTGTTAATAACCAATTTCAAAAACAGTGTAATTGAAAATTGTATACAAGGGGAGTGTTGCCGATTATTCAAAATACAGGAGTAATTTTAGTTTTTTCTTTCGGGCAAGACATTTACATTATTTTATTATGAAATAATAAAATAACATAAATGGGGGCATTTGATACCGAAATTTAGATTTCCGATTGAATGGGCTTTTGAAAAAGATACGTTTTAATTTAATTGCCGGATATGAGATTTGCGATAAATATTGAGTAATAACATAAATAGATAATAGAGTAGCAAGTGTTGTAAGGTGAGCAAGATATGAGTAAATGATAGTCGTTAAATTTGTAGTATAAACGCATTATTGGTTTGAAATTAACGAGTCATGACGTCATACCACATAGTTTAAAATATACGTTCGAAAGTCAAGTCTACCAACCTTAAAAAGTCGCGCGATATATTTAATAAAATATAAAGTAAACATCGTTTAATCCTAAAAAGGAAATTATATATTCAAAATTCATAAAAGAACATGTTATAATAGAAAGGGACATTTCTAAATTGCGGGAAAAGGAAATAACATTTTGGATACGAGGCTTTCTTGGATGACGTCATGACATTCAAATTGGAAGCGAACGGTCTTCTTGGCGTGGGTAAGAGAGAAGCGGCTAGTCAGTACTCAACCAGAGAGCAGTACGGGAGTTCGTGCAGTTCGTGCTGCGCCGATGTGATTGAGATGCTTCTACAGATACACATATAGAATCGGCATAACTCCCGAAAATATTTAATATAAAATAAATTGATGTGCAAAGTTGTTCTTGGGTTGTCCTTTACACTCACGCAAACCCGAGATAAAGAGATTATGCTCAGCTAGCCGGAGACAACACACCAAACCACATCAACGTGACCAACAACATCACGTCACCAACGACTGCAGCTTCAAATGGCGAGGTAATAACTAGGAAGCAATATTACAGCTTCACCATACATTAGAACTGTCCTTATTAACACTTTATACAGACTTATTTTAGTTTCCACATGTATATTATTACTCTTCAATATTTTATGTAATGAGTAATAGGCTTTAGTAGCAAGTTTCAGTCTTCTTTGCACTTTTATGTCTTGATTATTACTATCGGAGATACATGAGCCTAAATAGTTAAAATTTTTCACAGTATTAATTCTTCTATTTCAATGTACTGTTGTTCTGTTACTGGTTTAACACCTGGTTGTATCATAACGTGTTTTCTGGTTATTAAGTTCAAGGCCTATGTCTTCTGTTGCTACTTTGAGTTCTGTGACCACCTTTGTATAGGTTTGCTACTTTTACTTAATAGGCAAATGTTGTCAGCATACCCTACTATTTGTGTGGTGTGATATTCAAGGGTCCCCTTGGTGTTTACTGATAACTTTCTGATAGCATATTCTAGAACCAAATTAAATAAACATGGGACCAGCCCATCACCTTGTTTAAGCCTTTGTTCTATTTTAAAGGGTTCTGTGAATTCTCGACTGGGTGTGCAAAAGCAGTTAAGTAAAAAAATGTCGAAAATAAGTTCTCCACAGCTTTTTATATAATTTTGTGTGCTACACCTATGTATCTAATCGGTTAAGTCATATCACTTATAATAGCCGAGTAACATGAGTGTGCAAAAGGACGTATGTCATGAAGTCAACAGTTGTGTGTGTGCAAAGACGGTAAGTCACTCACTTTTCACTTAGCTTATTTTACACCATCGAACCAGCAGTGCAAAGCTGGTTAAGTCAGTAATGGAGCTGACTTAACTCGTTTTGCACTATAAATTTAAATGACTTACCCAACTTTACACTACACCTATCTGGTGACCAGGCATTTATTTTCACTGCACTAATATGAAGATTGAGTAATGCAAAACAACTAACTCTGACTTGTCAACAATACACATGAAAAAAATGAAGTATTTCAACTCTGTATATAATTTCAGTAAAAACACAGAGAAACCATTTACTATCTCGTGTCACTTTAACTACTTATACAAAGAATATTTAAATGCTATTCCTGGACAACATGTTGGTAGGAGGATATACGAAACTATTTTTGATGATCTTGAACTACAGAAACCAAAAGTGGACACAAAACAGACATGTGATAAGACTTAAGCTGAAGATAACGATCTCTGAAGGCAAAAAATACTAGAGTTTGAGAGTAAGAAATGTGCCCAAGGAAAGGTTGACTTGGCAAGTCACTCTCAAGAAATTATCTTACAAAGAAAGCCATAACATTCGAATTACAACAATGCTTGCAAACTCCAGTAATCAGTGGCTCCATTGCTTTCTACAAAAGACAGCTATAGAGCTAAAACTTAATGTTCACTGCTGTGATGTCAGGCAAGCATACTGTTTCATGTAGCACAAAAGACAAGTCTTAAGAGAGACTAAAGAATAGGATCTTGCCTTTACAGTTCATTTAAACAACTTCATCTGGATGTAAAAAATAGCTTATGTATTCTGATTCCTGCCAAGGACAAAACAAAAACAGTCGCATTGCCATTGTGTGTATAGTTGCACTTCAGGAACACCCAATCCCCCAATCTACTGACCACTAATTCCTAATATTGGGTCATACACACATAGAGAGGATGGAGATTATGCGATAATAGAAAAAAGGAAATGGAAGTATCGTGTTCCTATTCATCATCCTCACTCGTTGGTTTATCAGGAAAGAACAAGCCATTTGTGGTCAGTGAAATGTCTAAAGAGGACCTTTATGACTTTTCAGCATTGTTAAGGAAAGAGCTCGTGCTAGGAAAGGTTGACATAACTGAGCAAAAGATCATTTGGAGGGACATGCAGTGGCTGTGTTTTCAAAAGGTATCCTTCGGCAATTATTTCTCAAGTACAAGTTAAGCAAAGATGATTTCAGATTTGCCAGTTTTCTCAGGAGAGGAAATAAATCTGCACGTATAAAACCTCTAAGAAGTATTCTGGCCCAAATGCAGTAAACCTTGCAAAAATAGGACTGGCTGGACCTACTTTCATTTATCTTGGCTACATTCTGGGAATTCTAGAGCATTGAAAATATCTGAAAGTGCTCTTAGTACATTTCCAAATACTGATACCAATGATAATGTTTAGTGAAGAATGTGTTCTTATAATTCATTATATTTTGGATGGTGAAAACAATTTCATGGAAATTTAAAGAAAGTATATGATATTAAAGTCACAATAATAAAATGACTTGTTTCTTTACTTAGTGTTATGTCATATTTTGCCAAGCTCATTAACTTTAACAACCTTTTATAAAAGGCTAAAAAATATAATATTTACCACGCAATTATAAGGTATTATTTTCAAATACTATAGTGATATTGGGGTCATCTCCTTAGTGCGGTGGTAGCGCTTCTGCTTACCAAGAGAGAGACCAAGGTTCGATTCCTGGCACCAGTGTGGGGATTTTCTTCCACTGGAGGACCTGGCATGGGGTGCACTCAGCCTTGTTAGGTCTCTGAGAGGCCAATCGAGGAGTTACTTCATTAAAAAGTTGCAGTTCTGGTTGCGTAGATTGCATAACCGGCTGGGAGGGACTGGGGTGCTGAGCACCAGTACCACATCACACTCTTGATGCCTGTGGTAGTTAGAGGTGGCGGATGCAGCGGCTAGATGGTAAGGCAGGGGAAGACAACTTCGGGCCGTGTGACGTATTTAAGTGAAGAGCCAGCTTGTACAGTCGTGTGACGTCAGTTGAGAGCGGTGTATTGCTATGCTACATAGATCAGCGGCGCTACTTGCACGAAACTGAATGAATATGAAAAATGTTATTTGGGCATGTTTAGGGAGAACCCTCTTCAGCCTAGTCTGAGGTTTTTTATTTGTAAGAATGTTCCTTAAACCAGATTTCTGAGGTTGTATGCCCTTGTAGCACGGATATTATGTATGTTTGGTTCTATGTATGTGTGCGAACAATTCTTTCTTTTATGAACCTTTCTAAGTCAAAATCCCGAAGCATATTGTCAGATCACAATCTAACATGCAGTCTTCTGTTACAAATGTGCCGTACATTACGCCCAAACATTGACAAACTAGTTAAAGAAAAGCGAAATGGCAAATGTCGGAAATGTCTACCTAATAGTTCTGTATAGCTCTCCTCTAGCTCAGGAAAAATAGCTATAATTTCTGTTCTATTTGCGTTATATGACTGTTCACATAAACTAGAATATATATGGCATAAAGCTGAAATGTAATTATTTATAATCTGTGTCTATTCCGTAATTGAAACAGTCAGCATTAAAATTACGATGTACCATATGCCATTTCCTCTTTCCCGCTGTGACGTCACATGTTCAACTGGCCATGGATGGGAGCATGCGAGCTCATTGAACTGACGTCACAGCAGCAATGCCTATCTTCTCCTGTGGTAAGGGCTGTTGCGCCTTGGATTATTATTATTGCCACAGTGATATATCTTGTTTTATTATCCTTGTAATATTTTTATGTTGTCATTTTCTCAAGTTCTGCTAAATACTAATTCATATAAATATGGTGGTATTTTATCCCCATGGGAACTACAAGAATTGATTACATATTTAAAAATACAATTTTATTGTATATTCTAGGGGAAAACAATAAATCTTCCTCTGACACCATTATTATAACATTTGTGTGGAAATGGGTATGTCAAAACGTACTGTGAAAAGTCATGTAAGTTACACATCCACCCTCCAACCCTTCAGATAATTCTTATATAAGAGATGATTTACAGGAATTAAAGAAACCTGATTTTTATGTTCACAGTATTAACCAATGAATATTTTTTTTAAAAATGTGTAGACTTTTGGCACATAAGGGATTTGGGAAATTTATTTTAATCTTTAATTTAGTTTTTCTCATTATGAGGTTTTTTTGACTTAACTGCTTTTGCACACCCAGTCGAGAATTGTGCTTGTATATTAACTTGGGACCTTGTATCTTTCAGAGTTGCTTTGACTAATCTTATTATTTTATTAGGTATGCTAAACTCATTCATAATTTTGTATATTTTTTTCTTGTTGTATGCTGTCATAGGCCTGTTTGAAGTCCACATATATTTGATGCACACTCGTGTTAAACCCCCAGCACTTCTGAAGCATGACTTTGACAGTGTATAATTGGTCAATTGTGGATCTTCCTCTTCTGCAGCCCCCTTGATATTAACCTAGTGGATTTTATATATATGGCTCCAATCTTGATCTTATAATATTTGTTAGAATTCTGTATGCTGTACTTAATAGGGCTATTCCTCTATAATTATTTCAGCTTAATTTGTTTCCCTTTTTATATATTGGCATATAATGCTATTGTGCCAGTCGCTAGGCAGTTGTTCCTTCTGCCAGACTTGTATTATCAAATTGTATATTTATTTCAGCAATATTTTTCCTCCATTCTTTAACAGTTCTGCAAGGCTCTTATCCACTCCTGGGGCTTGTTTATTTTTTAAGGTCTTTAAGGAATCTTTGACTTCTTCCACTGTAGATATTTCTATTACATGATCATCATCTTCCTCAATGGTCACATCTTGAGGTCCCTCTGTCTCACATGTTGGGTGAAACTGCATTCATCCTCCACCATTGTGTTGGTTATTCTGTAATCGTTTATACAACTTTTGTGTTTTGTTTTTGTAGCTTAGCAACTCTGTTTGTTCTTCTGATAGCTTGCCCATGTAACGGCGAAAGTGTTAAATTAAATATCCAGTTATCTTAATTGTGTCGTATCTTTTATACATATTAAAGCTTCGAGTCCGAGAGAATACAAACAACAGGTTATAGGCCCAGGCATATAAGTATAAAGTGCGATACGCGAAGTGGTTTATTTTCAGTTTCGTTACATAAAGTTTAAGTAACAAAATGGCTGACTTTCGAAGTGACATCGTAAAGTTGAATAATCATAATTATTCAAACTGGAAATATAAAGTACAACTGCTTTTAATGAAAGATAACTTGTTTAAGAAGGTAATTGAATCTGAAAGACCGATAGATACAGGTTCAAACGAAAGGTTAATCGCCGATTGGGATACAGCTGATAGCAAAGCACAAGCCTACATCGGACTTACGGTGGAAGATGATCAACTTATCCACATCAGGGGTAAGTCCACAGCAAAGAAAATGTGGAATGCTCTTAAGGAATATCATGAGTAAAGTACGTTAACGAATAAAGTTCATTTAATGAGAACAATTTGTTCTTTGAAACTCGAAGAAGGCGGTAATATTCCACAACATATTACTTGCATGCAAGAATTGTTTTTAAAGCTTTGAGACATAGCTGAAGAATCTTTATCGGATAAATGGAGTGTTGCAATGTTGTTGAGCAGTTTGCCTGGAAATTATGATCCATTAATTACAGCACTGCAAACACGTCCAGAGGATGAACTAATGTTTGCCATAGTACAGCAAAAGGTGATTGCTGAATATGAACGTAAACAATATGCAGAAGGGGCTTCCTGTAATTCTTCAGATAAAATGATGAGGACAGTATCCAGAAAAGATTTTAAAAACACTTCCGTGAAATGTTATTTTTGCAAAAGGTATGGACACATGAAAAAGGATTGCAAGAAATACTCAAGTTGGAAAGAAAAACCAAATAAAGTGAATGCAGTTGAACATAAAGAATATATATTTACATTTGACATTCCGTCAAATAGTTGGATTTTAGATTCAGGTGCCACTCAGCATGTAACCAATGACAGAGAGTTTTTCACATCCTTGGATAGATCCTATGTTAATAAAATTGAAGTTGCAAATGGTGAACTAGTTAATGTTATTGGCATCGGGACAGGAAAATTGATGTTTAAGAATAAAAAGGGAGAAGTGACACCAGTTATTGTTACCAATGTGCTTTATGCTCCTAAAGTTGTTGGAAGTTTAATTTCTGTTCGACAGCTAAACTTAAGCAATTTTTCTGTCAACTTCAGTAAAGACTATTGTGAAATATGCAAAGATGGAAAACAGATTGGATTTGCTAAGTCCACTGGAAACTTGTACAAATTGTGTGAGCCATACAAGATCCATGCAGTGTTGGAACACAACAGCAATTGTATTCATACATGGCATCGGAAAATGGGACATCGTGACCCAGAGGCCATAAGGAAAATGTATGCTGAGGGTCTCTTAGATGATTTGAAGATAGTTGATTGCGGTATCCAAATGTCATGTGATATGTGCATGAAAGGAAAGCTGACCAGATTACCATTCCCAAAACAATCTTCAAGCGAGTCTACCAGATCACTTGATTTGATCCATACAGATGTTTGTGGACCAATGGAGACCATTACACCAAGTGGTAAGCAATTTATAGTCACATGTATAGATGATTTTTCAAGGTATACTCATGTATATTTATTGGCAAACAAATCTGAAGTTCCTGATACTTTGAAACATTATGTAGCACTTGTGAAAAACAAGTTTGACAGAAAAGTCAAGATTATTTGATCTAATCGTGGAGGTGAATATCTAAATAAACAATTAAGAACATATTTGGCCAATGAAGGTATCCAGACTCAGTTAACTGCAACTTATTCCCCACAGCAGAATGGCATAGCAGAGAGGAAGAATAGAACTCTGGTAGAAATGGCACGTTGTATGCTGATTGATGCAGGCTTACCAAATCAATTTTGGGGTGAAGCTGTGATGACTGCTAATTTCATACAAAACAGAGTCCTTACTCGAGCAAAGAAATTAACACCATATGAACTGTGGAATAATGAAAAGCCTAAAGTAAAGAATTTACAGATTTTTGGTTCCAAATGTTTTGTTCATGTTCCAACCCAGAAACGCCAGAAATTGGATAATACAGGAACAGAAGCAATATTTCTTGGATATGATGAAGAATCAAAAGCTTATCATTGCTACAATTAAGCTTCACAAAAGGTGATAATCAGTCGAGATGTCAAGTTCAGTGTGGAAGCATATCAAGGGAAACGTGATGATTTAAATAGATCTGAAATCGACATAAATGTTGATTCCAAAGTTAAAATATCACATCAAGAAGTAGAAATTCAGGAGGAGAGTGATAAAGAAAATGATATTCGAAACGCACAAGCCACCCAAGCAGTCATACAAAGGCGGAGAAGGCCAAAGAGAAGATCAACGGGGGTCGTCATGCCTGATGAGGTTGATCCTGACAGACAGGAGTCCCCAGGCAGAGAGGATGACCACTCGAAGATGAATAATGAGGAGAGTGGTGGTGAGTTATCTGGCCATTCCTCATGTCTCAGTTCAGTGTCTGGAGGTAGCGGCGATGCTTCAGCCAGTAACAGCCGATCGGGAACACCTGCACACTCAGTCAAAGATGGCGGTGAAAACGGTGAACTTAATTACAAGAAGCTGTACAAGCAATCCTTAGCAGAGAATGATAGGCTGAGAGAGAAGCTTAAGAAGACTGAAGACGACCTACATGAGGCAAAGACACAATTAGAGAAAGTTTCTGTTGCTAATGTAAAGAATTCCTCAGAGATGGAGAAACGAGAAAGGAGAGCAATGCAAAGGAAACTTTCGGAAATGGAAGAGGAATTAAAGTTCATGCTAGAAGATGTTCGAAGTAAAAGTGGTTCTAGTGAAAGTACTGCAGCTTATATCAGAAGGCCAGTGGAAAGTGCAAGTACGCCTGTCAGACCGTCCTCAGCACCTGTGGAAGCCTCCACACCTGACGCATCTGTTACGTTAGCTCTCCGTCGGCAAACAAAGCCTCCTGATGATAAAGATCAGGATAGAGAAAAATGTAAGGTTGTGTAAACGAGGAGGAGTGTTGGTTATTCTGTAATCGTTTATACAACTTTTGTGTTTTGTTTTTGTAGCTTAGCAACTCTGTTCTTCTGATAGCTTGCCCATGTAACGGCGAAAGTGTTAAATTAAATATCCAGTTATCTTAATTGTGTCGTATCTTTTATATATATTAAAGCTTCCAGTCCGAGAGAATACAAACAACACGTTGATCATGTTGTGTCTAATGCAAATAATGCTAAGATTAGTGCTTGTAATATTAATACTTATATCTCAGATCATTGTGCGCATTATGTTGACTTCATAGGTATAAGTGAGAATGAAAAACTAAAGGAATTGAAAACATTCCATGATATAAATAGCACTTGTATTACTTAATTAATTGGAAAATTAAGTGAAGAGACTTGGGGTGCAGTGTACTCATCCAATAGTGTGAATAAAAAGTGGGATGAATTCTATCATGTCTTCAGTATACATTTAAATATCTGTTGTCCTATAAAAGCAAAAGTTTTACATAGGAACAAAAATGCAAGAGTAAAACTTGATGCCGAAACCATTAAGTGGGAAATATGACATGAAGTAGTTTTACAAACTGTATAAACAGGAAATGAGCACTACAAAAATAAGTATAAGCAGGCAAAACAACACTATTTGGTAACTCTTAATAATCTGAAAGCTAAGGTATATAAAGAAAGTATAAACAACAACAGGGAACATTTTCAAAACAACTTGGGGTATAGTCAATGAAGATAGGCAAAACAAATTCAACTCAAAACATCTTGAACTGAATATAAATAGCTCAGTGATAAACAATCTTATTAAATTATGTAACCATATAAACATATTTTTTTCTAAATGTTGCAGTCCAATCAAAAACCAAATTCCTGTGTCCAATTTTTGCTGTTCGAAAATATATTTATCTTTCTTTATCAATCCTGTGACAACAAATGGAATAATTAATATAATAACTAAGTTACCAAACAAAAGTATTAGTGGCTGGGATGAAGTTAATCCACTAATTCTAAAGCAGTGCAGACATGTTCTTGCAAGTCCTCTTGGGCATCTCATTAACTTCTCTATATCAAGAGGGGAGTTTCCAGATTAAAAACATCTATTGACAGAGCTGTGCATAAAAAGGGTGACATTCATGATATTAATAACTACAGGCAATTAGTGAAAAGTTTTGAAAGAGTTATATTAGAATCACTATAGCATTTTTTAAAAAAATAACATCATTATGAATTCACAATATACTTTTAGAAAGCATTTCTCAACAATTTTTGCAATTATGGAGTTTGTAATTAATATTGTGAAGTACTTACAAAATAAAGAAAAAAACTGTAACACCATTCTTTGACCTTACAAAAGCATTCAGCTGTATAGATCATTGTATTTTACTGGATAAGCTAAATGCATATGAGATTAGGGGTTTAACTAAAGATGCAATTAGCTTGTAGCTTACTGGCAGAAAGCTAGTAACATAAATAAACCACAAAGAGGGAAGTCTAAAAACCAAAACTACATGCAAATTCAAAACAGTAAAGTATGGGGTTCCTCAAGGTTCAGTACTGGGTTCTTTTCTATTTGTTCTGTATATAAATGACATTCCTAGCACAGAAAAAAATAGTTATTTTCTTTGCAGATGATATGATTACTGTATGCTGGGGTATTACAACTGAAGAACTAAATAACAGGATGATGCAAACCATTGAAACACACTTTAAATATTTTAAGGAGAATAATCTAAAAAGCAATATGTCTAAGACTAAGTTAATGCAGTTTAAGCTAAAGAATTAAAATAATGTACATAATACTTTACAATTATTGGATTACAAATATAATTGGTATGAATCATAATTGACTAAAAATTAACACAGACAGAACACGTTCAATATATTTGGAGGAAAATTAGCAAGTCACTGTTTCTACTCAAGCACTTCTCTAACCTTTTAGAAGAAAAAGAGTTGAAAATGATCTATTGTGGGTCATATTTCCTCATCTAATATATGGTATAGAAATCTGGGAGTGCAGTGCAAAATCAAATATGGATTACAGAAGCTAGCAATTAGAATAATATATTGCTTAAATGATATGGATTTGTGCAGGCAATATTTTAGAAAAAAGTAAATTCTTAGTGTTTTATCATTATACATATTGTCTATTAAAACCCTTTCATGCCTGAATTGTTTTGCTACATATGCCGTTCTTCCTCTAATTCGAAACCGGTTTAGATTAGGTGGTCTGGGAGACCTTCAGCCTGCTGGCTTGGATAGCCATGATCTTTAAGGCAACACGTAGTGCACTGGCCATGCACTCAAAGCCTGAGGTCGTGAGTTCGAGTCTCGGCAACCACAGTCAAATGTACCTGTGGTAACGGACGGGGAGGGCCCACGTAAAATAATCGGTGTGGTGGCATGCGTGGATGATGACAGGGTATCATTTGACTGCGGTTGCATGGATTTTGCTTCTTTTCTTAAAAAAAACACTACAATATAAATTGTAAAAAAAATAATTGTTTACAATTCAAACCGTCTCAAATATGTATTTTTAATTGGTGACAGACAGTATAACAAGAATATAGCAGAAAAAAAAATTTAAAACTACTACAAATAGGAAAAAAAAGCCAATGTATCTTATAAGACACACCAGGCATGAAAGGGTTAAGTAATAATATACTGCTCAAAATAACTAGAGGGACAAAATTTTGTTCAAATGTATTTTTGTAGTGGTGACCATACAATAATTGTTTTCTTGAATAACTAACCTTTATTTAGCAATAATATAAATCATGTTTACTTCTCATAACTAACTTGACTACTGTAAGCTGAAATTAAGCAGAGTGTAGAAAACAACAATGGACGATCCTTTCATTGAATCAAAACAACAACAAAAGAAGTCATTTCAGTATGTTCTATGGCCCCCATGGGCATGTTTTATTGCTGCACACCTTCAAGGTATGCTTCCGATCAACCTTCACAGGTCTCTTTGTGGCATGCTGTCCCATTCCAGAGTGAGGACATCTGCAAGCGCTTGAAGAGTCTGAGGAGCTATAGGATGGCTCCGGACATTGCGTTCTAGCATATCTCATATATGCTCAATGGGATTGAGGTCTACACTCATACCAGGCAAGTTTATTGTCTTAATCTGGAGATTCTGTAAGATGACCATAGTGACACCAGGTGAATGGATTCTAGCATTGTCTTGCTGCAATACAAACTTGGGTCCCATCCCAACTGCAACAGGCATCACATGATCCAGTACAATATCAGCAATGTACCTGGCAGTATTTGGTTGCCCTCTGACTACTGCAAGTTCAGTTTTACCATCGACACTGATGCAACTGCACACCATTATTGACCCAGCACCAAATCTGTGAATCTCTTGGACTGAAGCTTCATCATAACACTCACCACAATGACGCCTACACAGGCATCCATTACACTGTGTTAAATGAAAGCAAGATTCATCTGTGAACAGTACATTGCACCAGTGATGAGGCTGCCAGTTCCTATGTTGTTGAGCAAACCTCAATCGATCTACCTTGTAATGACGTTCCAATCAGCAGGCCATGGCTTTAAAAGTTGTTGTTGTGGATTGCATATATTAATTAAATATGACTGAGCAATAATATGTAGTATATGCACCTTCATTACTAACTGGAAAAATACTATGCTCTAACAAAGTCCTGTCCCTCTAATTCTTTTCAGCAGTGTATATCCATTATAAAAAGATAATTTGAGAAATAACAATATTCATCATTATAATACACAACACAGCTAAGACTTTTTTGACAAGGTTTTAGAATGTATATCAGCTACAAAGATCCTAGTGTAAAGGGGCTTTTTCTATACAATAAGCTACAAGGTTTGTTAAAACAACCTTAACATAGTACCTGCTTTCAAGAATAGGTTTATAAGCTATTTAATAAATAAGGCATTATATACATTAAACAAATTGCAGTAGGTGTAAGCCTGTAACTGTAATTATTATTTATTTATGCCAACAAGCTTACTGCTGATATTTTTAAACACACGAGCCATGTGTGGGCAATGTTTAAGAGGTGGAATCAGGACTGAAAAATTCAATGCCATAGCCAGGATTTGAACCACAGATCTTCTGCTAATCGAGCAGCTGCTTTAACCACTAAGCTACCATGGCCAACTTACCAGTACGACATAAAATTCCCCTGCTTAAAGTATTTACAATTGTAAGCTGCCCTTGGGGTATTTATCTCTGATAAAGTACTTACAATCGTAAGTCACCCTTGGGGTATTTATCTCTGAGTGAGATTCCCTTGTGGTCTAACCGGGTAAAAAGTATGAATCAGCTGGGGAATTTAATGTTGTACTGGCAAGTTGGCCATGGTAGCTTAGTGGTTAAAGCAGCTGCTCGATAAGCGGAAGATCCATGGTTCAAATCCCAGCTATGGCATTGAATTTTTCAGTCCTGATTCCACCTCTGTAACTGTAAATTGCAAATCTATCTCAAGAATGGATTATAATCTATATATAAGTATAATATATGTAAGTAGGTATAAATTTGACAATGTCAGAAACTATCCCAATCTATTGACAATGAAATTAATGTTACACAAGTTGACTTACATTGCAAACAGTTCAATAGGTTGTACCACTATATGTTACAGAAAGCTCTGGGTATGAGAAAGCTTTCTACTCAGTGGGTGCCATTTTGTTTAAAATTCACCCAAAATGCATTCAAATGAACATTTCTCAAGAGTTTTTAAACTACTTTAAACTCATTTCCAGTGAGTTTATCTGATATTATATAATAGTAGATTTAACCCTTTGGCTGCCAAGATCCAATGAAATCCGATGCCAATTGTCTTTGAATAATGCCATGATCTGATCCAAGCCGATCCACCGAGGTTGGTTCTTTGTTTTCAAATAATTTACAAATTATGCAACAGATGGCATATGTGTCCACCTCTACCTAATCTACGATATGTAAACTATGTGTTGGTATCATTGTTTGTTTGTTAATCTCTGCATTTGCTGTACAATTAATTTTTCTTTCTGAGGTTGTCATGTGCCAGGCATTTTAGCGTGCTAGAAGACGAGAGCGGTAAACACGTGTTGTAGGTTGTTGCATGCAGAACTTTATTTATTCTATATACAGTGATTTCTCATGGTGTTTGCTTAATGACCATTAAAGAATGGCATACTGGAATAAAAAATCTTTGACAAGACGAAATTGCGGCAGCATTGCTGGAAAGTGACAGCTGTAGTGATATTTTCCTTATTGATGATGACAGTGACATAAATGAAATAATTATGTGTGTTCTATGCAATCTCCTGAAGGAAGTGCCACAGATCAGGATAAAGATAAACTGGATACCAACTGGCAAGATGTAATTAACCATGAACATGAAGCTTTTTGGAACATAAGTGTTCAATGGCATTTGCCAAGAAAAAACTCTAAATTGCAGTTCATATTATTAACCATGCTCATTTCAACAATTTTAAACATAGAAGTTTCAAAATTTGCAATTTTATAAATAATGTAGTGATTAATTGACAGGCAAAAGCAAAATTGGTATGTGATAATAATTATGGTGTCAAAAACAAACTGAAAGTGGAAAATTTAAATTTAAAAATAACAATTTAAAAATTCAAATTTTTTTAAAAATATGAGTACTAGAGTAATGTTCTCAAAAGTGTGTATAAATGTAAAACAACATTTCAGAAGTGACTGCAAAAAATCTCAACTCAACAGATTCAAAATTGAGGTGAGTGGAAAGCTTTGTGTAAAACCTTACATTTCTCCATATTTAGGGCTGGCAGTTTAAGCAGTAGTATAGCATTTAGCTTGGCAGCGAAAGGGTTAACCTGGATTCATAACTACATGTGAGGGAAAAAGAAGTAGTCCACACAATGGGTGTCAATAGGTGAAAGTGTGGCAGCAAAATCGGTTCAATCAGCAGGAAAAGTCATAGCTAAGGTTTTCTGAAATTCTCATGGTGTGGTGCTCTTAGACCATGACTGGGGAGCTGGTACTCCCTGAGTACAGCCCACTCACAGTCTTGCACTGATGCCTGTATGTTTAGCAGATAACAAAAATAAGGGTCTCTCAAGCTATTTTGTGAGTTCCCCAGATCTGTCACAGACTACCTCTAGAAGGAAGGAATCATGACACTTCACTACAGAATCAGTTGATGAAGCTATTCAGGCTAAATATTCCCACCTTGCTAAAAGAAACAAAGGCCTCTTTCATCGTGATAATATGCCTTCACACATGTCTCGGGCTGCTATTGCAAACATGCATGAACTCCCACATCCACCATATTCATTGGATTTGGCTTCCAGTGATTATCTTTGGTTCCCAAAGTTGAAGAAATGCTGAATGGATGAAGATTTACATCGAATGGTGAGGATGAAGCTGAGTCAGATACTTATTTTACACAGTTGGAAAAATCTTATTTTATTAAGGATATTAAAAGGCTGAAAAGTCATTGGACCTAATGTATTTTAGAATCAAATTTCTAAGGCTTTCACAGCCAGTGTCAATACTAGATACAGTGTGATCCAGGCTTGTGAGCTGTGGTCTACTGGCTCCTTCTTCCCAGATGTTTCATCTGCGAATACGGCAGACATCTTCAGTGGCGGCAAGGACGAAATATGCTGGTGGAGATTTCAACAACAACTATGCTGGTTTCTTCATCAGCTGCAGTATTTATATCAGTGGCTGGAGGGGAGGAGTGTTGTGATTGGTCCTAGTGAGCAGTGGGCTTGACTTGTGGTGGCAGTGTGCTGCAGTCTGATTGGCTTGGGTGGAGTTCACTTAGTGCCACCAGCATGAAGGTTTCAGCGGTGCTGGTGGCACTATGTGGATGACATTTCGTCATTTGGAGCCACAGAGACTCAGCCTTGACAGAATTTCTGAATCACCTCAACAGCATCAATCACCAAATACAGTTCATCATGGAAAAAGAACAGGATGGAAAATTACCTTTCTTGCATGTCATAGTAAACAGGAAGGAGGATGGCACACTAGGCCACAAAGTGTACTGAAAACTGACTCATAGGGACTGCTACCTTCACAAGAACTCTAATTGCCATCTGAAATGAAAGCATGCTATGATCAAAGCTCTGGCAGACCAAGCTACATGCATCTGTGAACCACAATATTTACATCAAGAATTTCAACACTTAGATAAAGCACTGCAATCAAATGGCTATACAAAATGAGAAGTCAACAGAGCATTACACCCTAAGAGAAGTTCCACCAGCACACAAATAGCTACAAACAATAGGAAGGGTAAGGTTTTTCTAACATACATCAGATCAGTCACAGACTGCATTGGCAAGTACTCAAATGCCACAACATTGATACCATCTTCAAACCCACAAAACAGATCTGCAATATACTCTGATCAGCCAAAGACCCCAGGGATCCTCTATCCAGTGGCGGCTGGTGAACAAAATTAGGTGTTTGCTACAGTACCGCACAATGATTACACATTTTATACAATTAGTCTTACCTAACGGCGAAATATAAAGTCTATACGGCGCTCCTTCCGGCTGCAGAACTTATCGATCACCCTGGTATTAAACCCCTCCATGTTAGAAGCGATGCTTTTCTCCATGGACAGCATTGCCAGAGCAGTAAGACGATCCTGTGACAGTGTTTCTTAAGAACGTTTTTACGCGTTTTAAGCATGAAAAGCATCTTTCTGGCTCAGAAGTGGTCATTGGCGTTGTGATCAAAAGTTTTAGTAAAGTTGTAACTTCAGAAAACGAATCTTGCAGAATGTTAGAAATTATGTATTGCTATAGTTGCACAGCCCCGTCAATGTTTCTAAAGTCAGGTCTTGCATACAGAACGCTAAGTTGTGTCTTCAGCATTTTCTTGTTCAGTGTTGTATACGTAGTCACAGCAGTTTGAAGTTCATCCTCAGGAAACTGACTTAAAAAGCTGCCAAAGAATTTAGAGTCTAACAGCTTTGCTGCATCGAGATGACTAAGCGACTGAAAACGACGTCTAGCTTCCTCAATGCGGTCACACACTTCTTTGGCTTCTATTTTTAGACATTCTACCTTCTGGCGTTTGCTCATTGATTCAGATGGAATCACAAATATATCATCGGCTACCTCTCGAATGTCACAGATGCACTGAAGGAATGAAGACACAGCATTTCGTACTTTAACAGCCTCAGTTGATCTTGATTGCAGTTGATTATAAAGTACATCAACATGAGGCATTACTCGGTGAAAGAATTTCAACCATGAAAGGAATTTGCTGTCTTCTAAATAACGCCAAAGCCCATTTGCTTCCAGACAAGTCTTATCATGGGCAGAATTTTCCAACTCTGAAAAGCACTGCAGCAATTCTTCCTGATTTTCATAAATGACATTAACAGTTCTGGATCTAAAATTCCACCTAGTTGCAGAACCACCAGGAACTCTTCTAGCCACCGCAGAATCCGGAGCTGCCAAGTGCTGTGGGGATCTCGAGAAAAAGGCAGGAAAAGCAGAGAGATTAAGAAAAAATATTCTGGCAGACTTATTCTGTGAAGCTGCATGTTCCATCACTAAGTTCAGTTGATGTGCATAGCAGTGAATATACTGCGCATTTGGAAACTGAGATTGTACTTTGGCTTGTACTCCACCAACTGCACCACTCATTACTGAAGCTCCATCATAAGTTTGGGCACAAAGTTTATGACGTTTATCTCTGAATAGTTCATTAAGCACTTTTAATATGCTTTCAGAAATTGCTTCTGCGTTTTGTCCCTCTGATTGCAAAAAACCCCAAAATCTCTCATATGGAACACCGTTTTTCTCATATCTAAATACTAATACAAGCTGGGTCTGATGCGAAACATCTGTGGTTTCATCTGCCATAACAGCCACAAAATCAGCTTCTTGCATTTCCTCCAGAATCACCTCACGACAGACTTCTAACATACAATCCAAGAGTTCGTTTTGGATGGTTTTAGAGGTCCCTTTGAATATATGGTTTGAGTCCATGTGTTCCTTCACAGCACTATCAATGTTACTTACTAAATCTATAAGTCCTAAAAACACGCCAGGATTTTCAGAAGATTCAGTCTCATCATGTCCTCTCAAAGCAAGCTCAAATGCACCACAAAACTTTATACAGTCAATTATGCGGGACAACACATACCTGTTATTCTCTACTTGCAGATTATGCTTCAGCTTCGCCTCTTGATAAGCACGGCTTAACTGAGTCACAATATTTGTACTACCTAAAGCACTTAAATCTAGTACATTGTTTAAATGTTTTACATTTTGTTTGTGTTTGTTAATAAGAACATTAATATGCCCTAGGTCTGTCACTCCTGTCATACTCCACGAATCACTGTTCCCAAAAAGCAAGCATGGAAAACAGAAAAGAGCATTTCTTTCCTGATATCCACATATCCATGCATGCTCATAAATTTTGAGGTTAAATCGCCTGGTGTAAGAATTATTTCTCCCTCCTTTTGCAGGTTGCGTGATGTTTAAATTTGGTGTTTGCCTCCCTAACTGCTTCACTTGAACTTTTTCTTCTAGAGTCCTCCTAGAGAATGGATAATTTATTAGGCTGTCCACAGAATTCATTTTAGCATACACAACACAGATATTGCACAGCACACGAAACTGACGTTCATAACCTGAGTTTATGGAGTATTTCGCGGTTATTTGTTGCTGTCAAAAATAAGTAGTGCCAACAGAAATTGCTCCACATGTCCAACTTCCGAGAGTTTTATTCTCTCTGTTGTGTGCAAGGTCTATCACCGGCAACAGATAGTTGTCTCAACACCACATAGATGGCAGAAGTTGCATAACAGCAAACAAAGTCGTTAGATGACATTGCAATCCTGCTATCTAGTGACTTTGTACAGAAGCAGCATGAATTCATGTGCTCCACTTCATAAGAGCACAACGCTAGGTAAATTCAACCAATAGGAGAACAGATTTCAAAATCGTACACCTATGTTTCGCATGCGTGGATTGGTCTATATTCCCTGCAAAGGACTGAAGAATTTTGTAGCACCCAACGCATCACCTATCTTGTGTATGTGAGGCGTGCATCATCTTCGCACACAATGAGCAAAGAACACTAGCGCGCGGCATATAAAATAGTGAAAGTGAAAGAAAATGTGCAATAATAATTGAGTATATGTTTAACACAAAGAAGAAACTATTTTCTGCAAAATAATCATTGTGCTGTAGCACTGTAGCACATATTGACGAGCCGCGCCTGCCTCTATCCACAGCAGGAGTATACAGAATACCATGTTCATGTGGCAAAGTATACATTGGAACCACACAACGAAGCATAAGAACTCGCATTGATGAACAGAAGGAATTGTTGTATGGGTCAGACAGAAAAATCAGCAAATGCAAAACATGCCATACTCGAAGAAGGGGAACACATCATCCAGTATAAAAACACAGACATTCTGTCATCTACATCCCATTATTATACTTAGCTATTCTGCAAAGCCATTGAAATACAGAAACAAAAACATCAATCACAAAGAGGAAAACCTTAAACTAAACAGAATATGGCAAGCAGCACTCACAAAAGTCAAAATCAAGAACTCCACCAAAGCCAACCAGAGACCAGCAGACCATAGCACATCACCAACACAAGTCCACCCGGACCAATCACAACACACCTCCCCTCTAGCCACTGATATAAATACTGCAGCCGACGGAGCAACCAGCATAGTGGCTGTTGAAACCTCCACCAGGCTACCTTGACCTCGTCGCCACTGAAGATGCCTGCTGTAGTCACAGACAAAACATCTGGGAAGAAGAAGGAACTTTTAGAATGCTCCTTGTACAGCAGAAGTGACCAAGGATAGATCTTCGAGCTATTCTCATCTATCATGAAAGTGTGTGAGCACATACCGCAATGCAAACATTCTGTTTCTGGAGGCACTACATCACCATTTGGTTATATGTACTGCCTACTGTTATGATGTAGGAGCTGAAACTTACACTATTTAATTATCCTTAGTAAAATCTGTTGTTGCTGTTGTTGTTGTTGTTAGCTAATGCTGGATTTCTGACAATGAAGTCATTAATCCTCTTGCTCTCCAATATTTTTCACTGATGAATGGGGCACTAGAAGTGGCCGGGCATATTTGAAGGTGGTCTCGATCCATTTCCTCTTGCAGATCACATAGAGGATAGAGTGGTGAAGAATATATCCCAATTCTGTTTAAATGTTTTGCCAGACAATCATGTCCTGTAATCAACCTGAAGGTTGCAGCGGCTGTTTCTCGAGGATACTCAGGAATTACTGTTTGAATGTTTGGTAGTTCCCATCTTTTATTTTTTGATTTTTCATAGTAATATTTTGCAATAATTTTTTTGAATTCAGAGTTGACTAATCTTTTATCTGCATAAAATGGTAGATTAACTATTGATTTCTGCACATTGCCGGTACCCTTTTTTGCAAGAAAATCAGCTTTCTCATCACCACTCAGTCCACAGTGAGCTGGTATCCATTGGAAGACTAGGTGTTTTTGAAGTGCTGTTAGATGGGTAAGGATTTTCCAACATTCTATAATTGTTTGGTTTTTTGGTGACAACTTGGAAGTAATTGCTATAATTGCTGCCCTGGAATCTGAGAGAATAACTGCTTGCTGAAAATGTGAAATTCTGTACAAAAGATTTTGTAGGGCTATTCGAATTGCTTCAATTTCTCCATCAAAGTTAGTAGTTCCATAACTTAAAGATTTGTAATAGGAAAAGAGGTAACATGTGGCTCCAGCACCTGCTCCATCTTGGTTTGATATCAATGATCCATCAGTATAAATATGGAGCCATTCGTGTTCTGGAAATCTAGTATGGATTGTCTCTAATGCCAATAATTTTAGAACACTAGTTGGAGTATCACTTTTCTTAACTTCTTCTGTCAGGTGTAAATAATATGTGATGTCTAATGTTTGTGTCGGATTGACTTTAGATATGAAGTTTTCCTTTGAATTAGGAAGGTATGCATTCTTCTTGATGTCTTGAATTTTGGAAAGAAAGCTCTCCTGAGTCTTTAGTGTATGTGTAAAATCTAAATATCTGTTATGCATTTTTACAGGAAAGCTGTTCGTGCTACACTGGTGTTAGTGCCATTATTTGGGCTGCATTTTGCTATAACTATGTACAGACCACAGAGTGGAACATGTCAGTGGCAGGAACTTTATGTCTATCTAGACATTCTATTGGATGGACTACAAGGAGCTGTAGTGGCTCTCATTTTTTGTTATATCAACAGTGAGGTATGTACAAATACTTTTATGCACATCAAGACATATGCTATTGCAACTCATGATGCACCAGTGCCTACACAAGATATACCATACTATTAACATAATCATTGTTTTGGAGATAAAGGACTGATAAAAATTAGATTCACAACCAAATTATCAAATTTGAAAACTCTAATGTTGCTCACCAACTCCAAAGAGTGATGCACACTAACTAAACTTGTCTCATCTGATTCATACATCCCAGTAAATCTCAAGACAATTAGTTTATATCTGAAAATTGTACTCTCATGCTGATCATTTATAGACTAATGTAAAATATAAATGACTCTAGTAGCAGGAATGTATATATGTATGTATGTCTTTATTCACCATAGGAATTTTTTTACAAATTCATGGCTTTGTCAATTTTTAAATAAGGAATACAAATAATATTGGTTTAAACAATATCATGAATCCAAATAATATATAAACAGAGACAGTATTACAGTAATATGAGTGTAAGCTATATATATATATAGAGAGAGGCTACAGATTAAACACAGATAAAATTATTCAGAGAATGAATCAAAGAACTTCTGCACACTGTAGAAGGTTTGCTCAGTCAGAAAATTTTTAACTTCTTTCCTAAACTTAGTTTGACTGCTACTGTGGACTCTATTTGTGATTTTATTATACATGGGTATGCCTCTATGCGGTATGGAATTTACCTTTTTTGTTGTTCTGGCAGTCTGTATGTGTATTTTATTACTATTTCTGGTACTATGTGTATAAACAGTGTTGTTTATGCTAAATAAGTGAATATTGTTCCTTATAAAACAAACAGTTTCTAAATTATACAGACTTGGCAGTGTAAGAATGTGATTTTGCAGAAAGTATGGTTTACATGATGTTGTCCTGTCCAAATGTTGCATTAGTCTAAGTATTTTCTTTTGCATTATGAATAGCGCACTTATTTCACTGCTGGATCCCCATATAAATATACCATAAGCAAGCACAAATTGTACATAAGAGAAGTAAATCATTTTTAGTGTTTGTAGGTTACTGATGCTTTTTAGGACATATATTACATAATGAACTCCATTTATTCTTGCTGTAACATTCTTAATATGACTTTTCCAATCTAAAATGGGCTCCAGAGGTCCCAGGTTTGATTCCCTACTGGAGGATGGGAATTAAGTCAGAATTATTCCCTGTCCTTCCTAGAATCAGGAACTATGAGTTATAGTGTAAATGTGTGTGTGTGTGTGTGTGTGCGCATGTGCATGTGTGCATGCATGTGTGTGTGTGTGTGTGTGTGTGTGAATTTAGTGTTTATAAAGAAAAACCAATTGTAAACATAAAGATTAACAGAATAGTAAATGAGTGAACATCATTGCTGATGAGCAATTTTTTCAAAAGCAAAGCTACCAATATGACCTTAGGTGTTAAAGGTGGTATAAAAATGGAATATCAAAAAAAAACTCTTCATTATGTACAACCAATATAGGTACTGAATTATAGTAAGCAATTGAAATAGTATTCTAAAAAGTTGCAGTAAGATTCTGCTGACAACACTGAATAAATGAAGAAACTAGTCAATGTGTTACTAATTATTATCCCAAATATTGAGGCAAAACATGTGTAATTAAGGGAAAACAATGGAAAAATCCAAACAACATAAACTAGAATTACTATATTTACTTAGCAAGAAAATCCTCCAAAGCAGTTTTTAGACTATTAACATGCCATGACTGCTTTAAGAAACATCTACACAGGATTTACATACCAGAATCTCATGTGTACCCTTTCTGTGAACTTGAAGACATGGGGAAAAACCATGCACTCCACTGCCCAGCTTTTGGTTAACATACCAACCTCTCATTCAAAATACTGGGGTGCAATAAAGTGAATGGCTTCATTTCCAACAGCTAAACATTAGATACCAACCAATCAACCAAACAACTAACATTAAGGCTAAACTGCTGTTGGACTCTTGCTGCTAAAACTGTTTGAGGATTTTGGTCATCCTATAGGTAATTACATGAAAGTTGTGCTCTCCATTTTTGGGCTTCATTGGCAAAGAGTATTGCAATTGAGGAGCGTTTTTTCAAAACTCAATAGGTGCACAAAATGCATTTCTGAGAAAAATGTTTTTTTTTTTATTGGCAATACTAATTAGTTAGCACAGCAACTATATTAATCATTCAATTCTCCTTCCTGAAACTGTCTCATTGAATGTGAAAAGAAACAAATAGCATAGTTTAACTAGTGCAAATTTGAGGTTTGAAAATGCAGTTTTCTTTTCAAAAACTGATATATGCTGATTAACTTTTCTGTGTGAGCAAGGAATTAACATATGAAATTTTGAGAGGTAGAACTGGAACTTAAAAATTCAATGCCACAACTGGGATTTGAACCACAGACCTTCCGCTTACCGGGCAGACGCTCTAACCACTGAGCTATTGTGACAAACTGCCAGAATGGCATTAAATTCTCAAACCAGTTCGTATTTCTCCTGCTAAACCACAGAAACCTTCAGAATGGTTTACCAGGAGAAATACGAACTGGTTTGAGAATTTAATGCCATTCTGGCAGTTTGTCACAATAGCTCACTGGTTAGAGCGTCCGCCCGGTAAGCGGAAGGTCTGTGGTTCAAATCCCAGTTGTGGCATTGAATTTTTAAGTTCCAGTTCTACCTCTCAAACTTTGCCCACACACGGCTTGTGTGTTTAAAAACACCAACAGTAAGTTTGTTGGCATAAATAAATAATAATTACCATATGAAATTTTGTTGTTTTTGTCATTTATTATTTTTGTTATGTTTTATTTATGTATTTATTATTTTTTATTTTTACCTTTCCATATTACATAATGTGCTATACAACCAACATATTAATATTTATAAGGATTATTTTATTAGGTATAAACTTAGAAAGTAGGTACTGCTACAATCACAATAACAATATATTTTGTTATATTTATATAACAAACATATTGAATACACACAAAGACATTTCAAACAACATGAATAAGTAAATTTTAACCTCTATTAGTGCTTGTGCAGTCTGTACATGGTTCTTAGTTCGTTTCTCTTTTCCACATCTGCCTCTGTCTTAATCTTCATCAATCCCATTTTGCAGGTTGAGCGTGTGTCAGTGTGTGGCATACGGAATGAAAGATTGAAGAAGTTGTAAAATATGTATTTATATTTTGACAATGAGCAGACTGATAGATTTCTTAATCTTCTTTCATTGCAAAAGTTGGTTCACATTTTTCTGATATTAAGTTATGAAGGTAAATATCTTCTCCTTGATTTTGCTCTTCCATAGTAGCTTTCTCTACATCTGTGCTTCTTAATGTCTTGCTTTATAGCAGCAGTAATGCCCTTCTGTAATATTCCTGTTCTGTCACCTCCTCTGGTTTCCTTTGGTGCATTCCCAGATCAGTGAAATTTTCTAGTTAGGAGAGATAATCTATCTCTTGACACCCCTGTGATTCCTTGGAAGCTTGCAGTACATACTGACAATACTTGGTCATCATTACTTCTCACATTGTATTTAATGCTAACAGTCTGGTTTCTATTTGTAGCTTCTTTCTTCATCACTCTGCGATTAGGAGATGTAATACTCATATATTTCATAAGGAATTTATCTTGATCTATTTTGTTCAGCATGGAAAGGTGTTGGTCAAATCCACTTATATCATTAGAAGTCAAATCAGCTGCATCACAATGCTTATGCCCTTTACTGTTAGGATTTCATGGAGTGCACTCGAGACCATGTGAACATATAATTGCTGGAGTATGAGCTTTCCTTTACTTGCATTTTGGTTTCCTTTCCTTGTTTTTGCAATTCCTACCTCCCGTGCATTCTACGACTGGTACAGATTCACAATCTGAGCTCCTGTCTGTTGTGCATAGTCCAGCGCAGTATCTCAACTAAGAATAAAAACACCATGTAAGTATAGAGCAATTCCGCGAATATGTCATACCGAGTGTTAAAATTTGAAATCAATGTTTCACTTTTTTTACTGAGGAAAGATGATGCTAGATACTCCAAAGTATCTTATGAAGTGAAAAATAGATCTTCGTGATGTGAATATGGGTTCAAATTTCACTTCTTACCCATATATTTCCAAAACACTAAAAATAAGCATGAATAACAGTGATTTTCGTATCAATATTTCAGGAGCTATGTACAACTGTTTTAATTTTTTTGTTCTGTACATCACACAATGACTCTTTGTCTTCAAAACGTGTATATGGCTAATAATTTTCGACATTTATAAAAAATCCTTAGAGCCTGTTTAATTATTACTGTGTGTCAATGTCAGTTAGTCACAGTAAATAAGGATAAAGTCCTCTGCAGGGAAAAGTAAGACAGAAAAAAATATCCTTTTTGATTCTGCGTCATTACAGTATAACAAATAAAAAAGTATCAGAAAGTTTTCCTCTATAGTCATTCGTTTTCCTACAAAACACATGACTAATGGACAATTAGTGCCGGCGCCCTATGGTCGTCATACGCGTACAGTGCTTGTGAGACTTCAGTCAGGATAGAGTATCAGTCCGATTCTGACTCCATGGTTAAAACACCAGCCCAAAGACAACGTGAATACAAACAATGTCTGAAGGAGCAAGGCAGTTATGCACAATGGAAGGAAAAAATAGAAGTGACTATGAGGAAAGGAAGAGCAATCTGAAACAGACAAAACAAGGAAGAAAACACCTCAAAGCTGAATATAGGAGACATAAGCAAGCACAGGGGGCAAGACAGAAAATAAGAGACCAAGAAGGGATTGATAAGGATACTCCATCAACATCAGCGGCTTTCAAAACCAGATAGCATTTTGGAAAGTGCAGAAAATGTGTTGAGGAAGCATTGCTGCAATCTCCATGCAAAAGAAAAGAAATGATCCGTAAGTTAGCAGTTGAAGAGGGATTGCATGTTGTAAAACCAAAGTATTCTGTCCCGGTATCAGGAAAACAACTATCACAGAAACTTAAAAGTGCAATCATCAAGTTGTATCAGATGATTCAATATCTTACCAAGCTCCTGGAAGAGATGATTTTATTGAAATCCGTGTTCAAGGAGAAACAAAAGAAGTTTGCATTAGGTATCTAGTGGTAACATTAAAAGAAGCACATGCACTCTTTCTACAAGGCCAAGAAGAAATGTCCGTGGGGTGAATTACGCCCTGCTCACGTGCGTCTTCAAAGTCAGATCCCACATAATGTGTGCACATGCATTATACATGAAAATACGAAGTTTCTTCTCAAAGCATTCTGTAAA
This sequence comes from Tenodera sinensis, assembly GCA_030765045.1. Lineage (NCBI taxonomy): Eukaryota > Metazoa > Arthropoda > Insecta > Mantodea > Mantidae > Tenodera > Tenodera sinensis. The sequence continues at coordinate 190,324,316 of CM060964.1, forward strand.
AATCATGTACTCACTGAGACTGAATTTTGTAAGTTCATAGCACAAGTGGTTTGTGATCAGAAATCGAGTAAGTGTATGCAGGGAGGATACTCCAACTGCCCGGAATTGAGTGGAGCAGACATTTCGGATGAACTCGCTAATTCTCCATGCGAATGGAAACTGTGGAGTTCACTTAATGGAAGAATGGAAATAGAAGTTAAAAAGGGATCTGTAAAAGACTACATTGAAGAACTGACCAATTGCCTGCCACATTTCCTAAATCACGTTTAAGTAAAAAGACAGTAATCCGAGGCCTTTAAGAAGGCTCGGGAAAATGTTGCAATTAATGAAGTTGTGATACAGATCGGCTTCTTTGAGAACTACACATGCAAGGAGCAAAATGAAATTCAAGCTGCCCACTGGAACAATACACAGGTCTCAATATTTACTGCTGTTGCCTGCTACAGGAAAGAAGATATTGGTGAAATTCAGAAACAATGTTTTGCTTTGGTATCTGATTATGTATCACATGACAAATATGCAGTTGATATTTGCTTAAGGAATATATTTTCGGAAATATTGGATATTGTTCTGAATCTTGAACTTGTGAAAGTGCTTTCTGATGGAGCTGCTAGTCATTTGAAGCAGAAATACACATTGAGTCATGTGACATATCTTTCTGAAGTATTTGGAATCCTATCATGGAAAGGGGCCAGTAGATGCGATTGGACAACAAGTGAAGAGGATGGCCTGGACAGCTGCGAAAGCAGGATTCAGAGTGCTGAAGAATTTGTTAATACTGTTAGAAAAAAAACCAAAATATGTCTTCTTGAGGTTTCTCTGCCTGAAATTGAGGAAGCAGAAGAATTTCTCGACAAAAGATTTGAACGTATTTCACCTATGCCATCCACTCAGCGGGTTCATTATGTGAAAGTATTAGGTTTAAATGTTGTGGAATATGTTTTTCTTTCATGTGTGAAAAGTGTCAGAATGATACACAACTTTCGGAAATAAAAACAGTGTAGTGATATGCGCGTGTACAGAGGTATTTTTTAGAGATGGCACGTGACCTTGCTCAGATGTGCGCGAGTGACATCACGCAAAGCGATGGTGGGGGTACAGTTTCCACCAGCAGCCTGCTGGCTAGTGGGTTAGAAGTCTAAGAGATACTAACCAGACGCCCCTTTTATCTTGCAATAGACAAGTGGACTTGACCATCAGTAAACTATACAAAGGACAAGGTTAAGGCAACCCCATGCTAAACACTTTAATTTTCCATAATTCTTAACTGATTCCATTGGAATTTAAAATTCTAAGAATGTTTCCATTGAAGAACACCTTTTTTTCACGTTGTTGCTGCAAATAGTTTAGGAGTTATTAATTATTTTATTGCAAATATCATTCATTGTATAAAGTGTTCCATGCTCAAATTATAATTTGTAGAATTACATATTTCCTCTGAGTAGCTTTAGGTTTTCTTAAGGGACTCAAATTGGTCCTTTCACTTTGTGCGTTTCACAATTTTAGACATTCTTTTTCTTATTCTCCAAAAAAATCACAAAAAGTTTAATTACTCTGTACTTACTGGGCATTATTTCTAAATAGTTCAGATATTTAAACATTGAGCTAATTAGAGCTCTTTATTTTGCTTTTCTTTATTTAGTTACAAAGTTTCAGTGGAATAGATGAAAATTGTTTATTTTATGAAAATTTTATGTAGTGGAAAATTTTGTATGCTTGAAAATTAGCTTTAAAGACAGATGCAATGTTATTTGGTGCTACTAATCTTCATCTCGGTTTGACATTTCCCTCAAAAATTCAATTTTAATGACAAAAATAGGACACTAATGTTAATACAGACTCAGATTATCAAAAGTTGGTACAAATAACAAATGCAAAATGTTGAATTTTCAACCAAGATCTCAGCAAAGGGTTGCATTAAGATTCAAACATAAGTTCACAGTATACTGTGTTTCTTAAACTTGTTTACTCTAGAAGTTCTTTCTTGTAGATTTTGAACCTATATTAGCATAATAAACAAGAATTTGTTTACATGTCTCCAGTTGGTTAACATACTTTTTTTGTCCAGGTTCATGCTTTGCTGAAACGTTCATATCGCAACTTTCTTGAGCTGAGAAATCCAAGTCTAAGCACAGGACAATGCCTAGGTGGAAGCACTGCAACAACCACACAAACAGTTTTTTAAGAGGCTGGTGTTATGTGCATATTTTTTGTTAATATCTGTGATAAGTGCTTCAACACAAAGAGTAGAACGAAATGAGACTTTACTCAAGATATATGCTGAGAGACTTAATGATACACAAGCTTTATTTGGTGAATAATTTTCATGTAAAACTTTATCTCAGATTTGTATTGCAAATGTTTGTTCTTTTGGGAAGGACACAAAACTTATTTTGACTCTTGTTTTGTTTGTCTCTGAGTGCAACTTTGTATTGTAACATTTCTCTTCTATGAATATACATGAAATAAATATCTGTAGAAATACTTTTATTACATATAGTGGGTACGATGGCTTAAGAGATGGTCAAATCTTTTAGGACTATATACTATGTAATGGCTTTGGAGTTCTATTTTTTTTTCAAGACCAGAAGGGGAAAAATATATCTGATGTGTACCAGTAGCGGCTGGCTATGAAAAATATAGGTGAACTGCTACTTCTAAAGATATGCGTTATAAACATGCAGAATTTTTTCAGTCATGCAAAGAGTACATTTTGCTGTGCTACAAATTTAGGTGCCTAGCCTGAAATTTGGGGAGGGGGGATAAATGTTTATATTATTATAAGTTGATCCTCCTATCCTTTAGAGCTGCAAATCTATAGATTATAGCGTCATAAAATGCCTGTGTTTCAGTGAAGGGAAGGGTATGTCCTTATGCAGAGCTACAATGGCTAAAGATGTAAGCCTCTCTGGTGATGGTGCATTCCTAGTGACGGTTTTCAGTCTTTTTAAGCACAAAAACTTCTTTCTACTGAAGAACTAGTAGAGGGTATGGTGAAAATAAAGCAGTACACTTTATATGTCCCTTCAAAAATGTCTTTTTCTATACCTTGTTCCACTCTTAGATGACAGTATGGAGTTGAATGGGATATATCTGTCTCTATCTGGCGCATACAAGTTGCCATTAGCCTCGTCCTTTCCTACCCTCGCGCTGTTGCCAGGTTCCTAATAGCATGGTATAAATATTCAGTTGTTATAAATTTCAGGTTTGAACACATTATCCTATGCAGAATTTTTTTCTCTATCAGGTTCTATCCTTTTTAGAGTCATTATACATTTCTATAGGCCCATATTTCTTCAGAAAACGTTTTTTTCAACAGAAGTCTGATATGTACTGTTTCTATACTCATCACGCACTAACTAACAAACTAGCTGCTAGAATACGTCTATATTTTGTTCCTAGGTAGAGTAAACTACAGTGCTACTACCTGCCTACTTTGAATTCTCTATGTTTATTCTCTTAAGTGTTATAATATTTTAAATTAAATGTTTTCGGAAAATTCTATATCTGTGCACTGCAAAAGTTACGGAGTGTGAAACTTTTTTGTTATTGAGTTTACATCAGGGAACCAGTGAGAACAAATGTTCAGGAGGGTTGGAGAAAGTTTTTAAAAAAAAACCAAAGGCTGTACCTTTTTCTTTTATCCAGTAGGGCAAACAAAAGGTATTCATCTATTCAGCGTATTCTCGCGCCAGGCCTGACACAGAAGATAGTGTAAGGAGCAGCACTATATTATTACTATTATTATTATTATTATTATTATTATTATTATTATTATTATTATTATTATTATTATTATTATTATTATTATTATTATTATTATTATTATTATTATTATTATTATTATTATTATTATTATTATTATTATTATTATTACTATTATTATTATTATTATTAATTATTATTTATTATTATTATTATTATTATTATTATTATTATTATTATTATTATTATTATTATTATTATTATTATTATTATTATTATTATTACAACTATTATTACTATTGTTATTACTATCATTATTACTATTATTATTATTACTATTTTTATTATTATTATTATTATTATTATTATTATTATTATTATTATTATTATTATTATTATTATTATTATTATTATCATCATCATTATCATTATTATTATTATTATTCGTATTCTTATTCTTATTCTTCTTATTCTTCTTATTCTTATTCTTCTTATTCTTGTTGTTCTTATTCTTATTATTCTTATTCTTATTAGTACCTGGGCGACCGAGCTTCGCTCGGCGTTTTTCGCCTCTGTTTTTGTGAAATCTGGTTTTTTGTGGGAGAAGATACTTGTTTAGATAAACCTGAAAGGCAAAACGTTAACTAAATAAAACTACTTGTCGCAATTGTTAAGAGTAATGTCCGAGATGCAAGAGATATAGAAATACATAAAAATATTTCATAAACACCATCATTTCAGCTGTAAAACGTGTACTGCTGAAAGCAGGCCTCCCCCATAGATATCCACCCAGCTTGAGGTTTTCGTCGAGCATTTGTTCCATTATGGAGTTCAGTTCTTTGCTGCTGTGATTGACTCCAGGACGTTAACACGTTGGCCAAGGTCCTTCATACCTCCGTCGAGTTCCTCCATGGCTTCCTTAACCCCGGCCAGTCGCTCGTTAGTATTCTTCGATAGACCTGTCTTCATATTGGAATTCCCGTCTTCATCTTTTCCGTTTCGGAGTTTACATTTTCAATTTGCCTTCCATTTTTGCTCCCATATATTCTATTCCGTAGTTTACATTTTTCCAATTCGGTTTTCATATTAATTGTTTCCTCTGCCGCATTCCGGAATTCATTTCATTTCCCATTATGTCCAGCTTGGCTAACATTTGTTTCATCAACTGTTCGATATCGTGCTTTTCGTCGCACTCAGGACACCAATTGTGATTACTTTACTTTTTTAACTATTTCTTTATTTTTTATTAAAACACCGGAGCGACACTAAGCAAAAGCAATGTTGAAGAATAACAAATAGTACAGAAAGAAAAGCTGATTGATAAAGCCATGTGAAAGTACTATGCATTTATGTTTCAAACATATGGAAACTTGTATGAATTGTTCGTAATTGTTCGTTGAAGAGGGAGTAGTGAAAGAAACGTGATTGTGTTTTACTAAAGAAAAATGAGTAGAAAAACCGTGTGAATGTTATACGTTGAACTTATATTTCAAGTGTATGGAAAAATGTATGGATTGTTTGCAGAAGAGGGAGTAGTATGTTAGGTAAAAGAAAAGGGAGTAGAGAAAACCATGTGAACGTAATACATTGCGTGGTAAAACGGATTGCATAAAAACCTTCGCCATGCAACAAATTAGATATGTCTTTCATGGCGATCGGTCAAACTATTTTGGAATTTAATCACTCTTCAACATAAGATATGTATAGGCCTTGGTATGTATGAAGTTGATAAACCATAGGAATAACATGTGAATTGTAACGTACAACAAAAGTGAGTAGAGAAAGTAATATGAATGTAATACGTTGTATTTGTTTCAAACATATAGCAAATTGTATGAATTATATGTTGAAGGGCGAATAGCGAAAGAAGACTGATTGTGTCTCCTAAAGGAAGAATTAGTAGAGGAAATCGTGTGAATGTACTACGCTGCATTTATATTTAAATCCTAGAATATTATATGAATTGTATATTGAAGGGCAAACAGAGGATACATGAATGCGCTACGTAAAAGAAAAGCGAGTAGAAAACCATTTGAAAGTAATATATGGTGTATTGTTGTGGTAGTGTTTAACGCCCGCTTTTACTACTACGGCACCGCAGGCACTGATGATACATGGAATGAAGATGGAGCACCGGTGGAATGAGATGGCGGGGGAAACCGGAGAACCCGGAGAAAACCCGCCCTGACGCCGCTTCTTCCATCACGAATACCACATGCGGGTCCCTGGGATCGAACCCAGGCCGCCTAGGATATATTGTGTAGTAATATTGTTACCATAAAAACTCTCCATGTAAAAAAAAAAAAAAAAAAAAAAAAAAAAAAAAAAAAAAAATACATATACGTGCCGAATTTCGCGGTGATCGGTTGAGCAGTTTTCGAGATTTACAGTTAGATATATACAAACATTCAAGTTGTATAGATGATATGAATTGTTTGTAGAAGAGTGAGTGGAGAAAGACATGTGAAGGTGTTATCTAAAAGTGAGTAGAGTAAACACTGTTAATGTAACATGCAGCATTTCTATGTCAAACATGCACAAAATTGTATGACTTATTTCTAGAAGAGTAAGTAGAGAAACAGTTATGAGTGTGTTACCCAAAAGCAAGTAGAGAAAACAGTATGAATGTAATACGTACCATTTATATTACAAACATGCACGAAATTGTATGACTTATTTGTAGAAGACTGAGTAGAGAGAGATGTGAATGTGTTACCTAAGAGTGAGTAGAGAAAACAGTATGAATATAATATGTAGCATTTCTATTTCATACACACAGAACATGGTATGATTAATTTTAAAAGTGGGGGTAAAAGTGCTTTTTGGTGCAAAATCACGTTTTTTATGGAAAATTGTTTATAGAAGGGTGAGTAGAGAATGAGATGTAAATGTGATACCTAAAAGTAAGTAGAAAAACCACTGTGAATGTAATATGCAGCATCTCTATTTCAAACATACAGAAAATTGCATGACTTATTTGTAGAAGAGTGAGTAGAGACAGAGATGTGAATGTGTTACCTAAAAGTGAGAGGAGAAAACAGTGTGAATGTAATAGCACTTCTGTTTCAAACATACAGAACATGGTATGACTTATTTTAAAAGTGGGGATAAAAGTGTTTTTTGTGCAAAATCGCATTTTTTATGGAAAATTGTTTATAGAAGACTGAGTAGAGAAAGAGATGTGAATGTGCCACCTAAAAGTGAGTAGAGAAACCGCTGTGAAAGTAATATGCAACACCTCTATTTCAAACATACAGAAAATTGCATGACTTATTTGTAGAAGAGTGAGTAAAGCAGGCGCGGCTCCTCAGGGTAGGCAGGGTAGGCATTGCCTACCCTATCGTAATACATCAACAAATAATGTTTAACTATGATTCTGCATTTTATCATTTGAACCGTCATTTTCCCCTAAATTGCAGTTCAAGAAAAGTTTTCTTGGTTATAATGACCAGCGCATGGTCAAATCCTTAAATCTCAATTCCGATTCATCAAAACTGCGCTGCGTGTTTGAAACGCGCGGCAGAAATGATACGCATGGAACCTGGGTAGGAGCAGGCTAGCTTAACCTCTGCCTGCCCGGCCCCATTTCCTCAGTACGAGGCCCTTGAACAGGGATAAGGAAACATTCGGTCTGTATATGCACTCCGAGCATGCGTAGACGCGTCTGCCAGCAGTCCGAGCACTTGCCGGCCCAAATCCGAATTTATGCGACATTTTCCGAACAGCCATACTCCACGAACGAAGATCTCAGAGATCTGAATCTGTCGTTATCTCTGTGTAATACCAGTATGACCGACTTAATTAGTGAACTATTACAAATTTCGCTTTCGCGGCGCACTTACAATGAAAAGAGGAGTGTTTTAGCTATTTAACACAAAGCTGCAGTCAGACAATTTTTCAATTTCTTAATCTATTTTAGTCATGGGCGTCGCGAAACGGGGGCAAGGGGCGCCACGACTCCCCCTTGGAAGTTGGTTAACTTAATGTGCAGTCAGTTACTGACGTTTAAACTATTATTTTAATTTTGGTGTAAAGAACAATTTTTGTTTAGCACAAATTAATACGGTTATCTGCAACAAATACTATAAATTTTGACAGTAAAATAATGATTTAATATTATATGATTGCAAATTTCCAACATGTGTCCCCCCCCCCCTGGAAAAAAGTCTGCCGGCACTCGTGATTTTAGTTTTGGCGGTAATTCGTCCGTAAGTCACACTCATTCACTCTGCTCTTATTAAACAACCAAACAATATATTGTTTGCGTTATCCGCAATGACTTCGCCCCCTATATTTCGGATAAACGGGGTTTATTATTATTATTATTATTATTATTATTATTATTATTATTATTATTATTATTATTATTGTTGTTGTTGTTGTTTGTTGTTTGTTGTTACTGTTACACTTTGCCTACCCTAAAAT
>CM060964.1:190337445-190379945 GCA_030765045.1 Tenodera sinensis
TATTGTTGTTTATGATTATTATTAATTATTATTATGATTATTATGATGATTATTATTATTATTATGATTATTATTATTATTATTATGATTATTATGATTATGATTATTATTATGATTATGATTATTATTATTATTATTATTATGATTATTATTATGAATATTATTGTTATTGTTGTTATTATTGTTATTATTGTTACTACTGTTATTGTTATTATTATTATTATTATTATTACTGTTATTACTGTTATTACTATTATCATTATCATTATTTTTATCATTATCATTGTTATTATTACCATTATTATTAATATTATTGTTACTATTGTTATTGTTGTTATTATTGTTATTATTGTTACTACTGTTATTGTTATTATTATTACTGTTATTACTGTTATTACTATTATCATTGTCATTATCATTATTTTTATCATTATCATTATCATGATGATGATGATTATTATTATTATTATTATTATTATTATTATTATTATTATTATTATTATTATTATTTTTATTATTATTATTATTATTATTATTATTATTATTATTATTATTATTATTATTATTATTATTATTATTATTATTGTTATTGATATTGTCATTGTCATTGTCATTGTCATAGTCACTGTCATTCTTCTTCTTATTCTTATTACTGTTGTTATTATTATTATTATTATTATTATTATTATTATTATTATTATTATTATTATTATTATTATTATTATTATTATTATTATTATTATTATTATTATTATTATTATTATTATTATTATTATTATTATTATTATTATTATTATTATTATTATTATTATTGTGATCAGGCCGTTCACGTCTAGTTATAGTAGTCCTGTATTTCTGGTCCCTGAGGGCGAGGACAATTTCAGGGTAGTGGTGGACTACCGGCACTTAAGCAAAAAGATAAAGATTGAGGCCCAAACTATGCCGCATTTAAATTCGGCGGCGCATTATTTTGCGGGTGCCAAAGTATTTACTTGTTTGGACTGGAATAGCGCCTACCTTTATCGGAGTCGTCTAAGCCATTAACGGCTTTTGCTGTCCCACGGGCGACTTTATGAATTCCAACGAGTACCCTTCGGAATTGCCACTGGAGCTCAGGTGTTGTCGCGACTATTAGACCAAATATTTTCAGACATCAAATTTAAATACGTGTATAAATTTAAATTATTTTGTTATTTAACGACGCTGTCAATTGCCAGGATCACATCAGCGTCGCCGGTGTGCCGGAATTTCGTCCCGCAGGAGTTCTTTTACATGCCAGTAAATCTACTGACACGGAGCTGTCATTTTTAAGCACACTTAAAAACCATCGGCCTGGGCCGGCTTTGAACCCACGACCTTGGAATCAGTAGGCCAGCGTCTAACCAACTGAGCCACCCAGACCGACTAAATACGTGTATCACTATCTAGATGACGTGGTGGTCTACTCGCCCGACTTTGAAATCCATTATCAACATTTGGCGGAGATCATTGACTGGCTCGAGCGCGCAGGTCTTACTTTGCGCAAAGAGAAATGTAACTTTACTGTGGGACAGATTTCTTTCTTAGGTCATATTGTATCTCCGGCTGGGATAACGATTGATCCGGAGCGTACCAAAGTGCTACGTAACTTTCCTCCTCCCAAAACCGTGAAGGTATTGGCCAGGTACGTGGGCATGGTAAACTTTTTCAGCAAGTTTATTCCGCATTTTGCAGCGCGAGCGGAACCGTGAAACCGCCTTCGGCGGAAGGGAATTCCGTTTCAGTGGGGCAAAAAACAGCAGCAGGCCTTTGAAGACCTCAAACAGGCCATAATGAATCCCCCGGTGTTGGCTTTTCCTGATTTTTCACGTAGGTTCGTCCTTCAGACCGATGCAAGCAGGGGATCGGTGGCTGCTGTTTTACTCCAGGATTTTCCTATGGGGCGTAGGGCTATTGGGTATAGTTCGCGTACCCTTATCCCAGCCGAGCGGAAGTATTCAGTTTACGAACTTGAGGCTTTGGCTGTGGTATTTGGTTTAGAAAAATACCGCGAATATCTGGAGCATGTTGAGTTTATTCTTGAGTGTGATAACCAGGCGCTTACGTGGTCGTTAGCCTCACCGAGCTCTACAGGCAGGTTAGCGCGTTGGGGGGTACGCATTTCAGCGTTTAAGTTCGTGCTGATACATATACGTAGTTCAGAAAATTGTGTGGCAGATGCCTTAACAAGAGTACTCGAAGAGCCGACAGACTGTAAACCCGGTAAGGCAAATGTTTTAGCCGTCTGTGAATTTCCGGAATTGTTCGAGGGTTTGCACATACATCAGAGGAAAGATCTGGATCTGCAGGGCCTTATTGGCCGGCTTGAGGCTGGTGAGGTTGTTCCCCCTTATTGTTTGAAGGAGGGTGTTTTGATGACCCAGGCTACCTTCGACGGCAAAAACAAGGTTGTTTTGCCCCAGGCCTTAATTTCCATGGTGTTTGAATATTTCCATTCATCTCCTGTAGACGACATTTGGGAATAGCCAAGATCAAAGACAAGATTCAGGAATATTTTGTGTGGCTGGGCGTGAATAAAGAAATTGTTTCCCGCGTTAGACAGTGTCAACTTTGTGCAATGGCGAAACCGGCGCAATGTACAGTATGGAAGGGTTTAGCACCGGAGGTGGCAAGTAGACCCCTGGAAAAATTATTTGTGGATTTTGTCGGCCCTTTTCCTTGTTCTACCCAGGGTAATACGCATGCGTTGGTCGTAGTAGATTCGTTTAGTAAGTTTGTATGGATGTTTGCCTTACCGAAAGTGAATACACGAGGGGTAGTTAAGGTTCTTTCTTCAGTATTTGCGCCTTTTGGAGCTCCCCGTTGTCTGGTAACAGACAACGTCACTCAATTTACTTCTTTCGCTTTTAGAAATTTTTGTTTTAGTTGGGATATTAAAACCATAACTACCACCCCTTATTATCCCCGACCTTCCCATGTCGAAAGATTCAACAGGAACCTTAAATCAGCATTAATAGCCTTTCATCATGATAATCACACTAAGTGGGACACTAATTTGTCTCGGTTGCAAATGGCGTTTAATTTGGGTCGACACGAATCCCATGGCGTTACCCCTCATCAGCTTATGTTAGCCTATATACCTAGGTCTCCCCTTTCTAACCTTTGGCGTCTGGATGATTTGCTTCCTCAGAATGTTACTCGCGAGGAAATATGTAGAGTATGGAAAGCCGCTTTTCGGAATTTGAAGAAGTCGCTTGCCCAGGTAAAGAAGCGGTATGATGAAAATAAACGGCCTTCACCTTATGCCGTAGACCAGAAAGTACTGTGTAAGCTGTACACTCAATCTTCTAAGTGAAATGCTTATGCAGCGAAGTTGGCTCCTAGATATGTAGGGCCGTACGAGATTATAAGTAACTTCAAAAATGTTTGTGTGCGCTTAAGGGACGTCCGTACAAATCAAGAAAGGAGAGCTCACGTCTCACAATTGAAACTCTTCCAGTAGTTTGGTTTATGTTTCATTAGTGTGTATGGGTTTCCCTTGTTTGTTTACCTTTTTATGTTTGTTGTGAATATAGTGTTATTGTTTGAGTGTGGGAGTTTGTTTATGTTGGAGTGTGCCTTGTGTGCGGCGGGCTGTATACCTCCACGGCGCTCCTGTAGTTACTTCCTGCCTGACGTGTGGAGTCATCTTGTGCACGAAAGTGTAGATTTCGTTTTCATGTGTCTGTTGTATGGAAACGGTGTAAGATGTTTGGTGTGGTATGTCTGTGGAATGTTTGTGGAGTATTTGTGGGATGTTTGCGGCGTTCTTGGGGTGTGTTTCGTGTTTAATAATGATGTGTGTTCTGTGTTTGTGTTCTTGTGTTGTCTGGCCAGTAGGGACTTTCGTTTTATGGGTATTTACATATACAAGGCCTTATTTATCCCGCTTAACTTATATATATTGTTTAACTGGTTTTAAATTGTTATTTTAATGAAATTATACTTGCTGTTATTGAATTGTTCAAAAGATAATGGTTGAGTGGTCTATTTAATGTCATCACTCTTGCAACAGTCAATTAATTTAAATTGTTGAATTTATTGTGGCTTATGTATTTACCTGATGTCACCCACGATTTTGTGAAAGTTAAAGGGTTCATTCATTTTGATCTACCCCGAGGTGTTATTTTGGCAGCAGCTTATTTGAAGCCCGCGTTTTGTTCCTTTTCTGCTGGGCTTGTTCTCTGATACAGCCTCCTCAGCTCCTGTTCATTACCTGTCCGGAAAGCACCTGACCACCGCAGCTTGGCACTGTGTAATGTTAAGCTTGGCTGTTACAAACTATATCAGGCACGTCAAACATCACTCCCAGGGTGTGAAGAGAGGAGTCCATCCCTCCTTAACTGCAGTAGCACGCGCTAGTAGAACCGGGTTTCGCTTTGTTTTTCTCGTTCTCCGATTTGAAGGGAGGGAAAATAGGGGAATATTTTCACACCTGGCGAGTGCTGTTTGACACGCCTGAACTATATGGAGTGTTACGGCAGTGGTGCGGTCCGCAATGGAGATCTCTGGAGGTCAGGGAGGTGACGATGGAATATGAAGGGGCTTGTGTGCGGCCCGCGTTTTGGGTTTTGGACTCTCTCAGCGCCTGATTGCAACGAGTGGGCACCCCTATGCTCAAAGCCAGGATTGGTGAACTTCTCTGGAACAACGACGGATCAGTACGCCCCAGATGCTGTGCATCGTCTCTCCCGTCCCAGAAGAACAGAATTGTGCTCTCTGATGTGATAGTGGCCAGTGGTGTTTGTGGTGACAGTGTTTGGTTACAGTGCTTTCACAGTGACCTGTACAATGACCTGGTGGTGTAATGTGCATCCTTCCTAACATGATACTTCTCATACCATATTAGTCTTTTCCTTTCCAGAATGGCGAGCGCGTGTTGTCAGATGGGGGCGGGAGTATTGTGCTGATCGCACTTCGTTTGTTTTATGGAAGCATAATTTTTGTTCGCGACTCGGATTTTTCCCGCTGGGAAGTGCTAGTGTTTTTTTTTTTTTGGGGGGGGGGTTCCTCTCGGTCTTACCGCTGTGGAGACAGTCAGTCGTGTGTCTCTCCTTTCTTGTTGCACTGGGTAAGTGGTTCCGTGTTGTTTGTTTTCACTAAGGCTCAAGGCATGTGTTTTAGAATGGCTTTCTGGTCGCCATTGCTTGGGAAATGGCTTCTAGCGCGGATGAATTAAAAGCTTAGGGAAGCAATTCTCGTACCCCGTAAGATATGCACGTAAATCATCAGGGCACTTTCAGATAGGCTCGAATACTGCCCAACTCCTCGTTTTGGAGTTGAATGGGGTAATGGGAAATTATTATTTTTCTCCTGTACTTCTGTTGTGCGTTTCGCTTTCTATTTTGTTTAAAGGTCCACTAGGCCGATAAATCATTCATGTTATTAAATGTATAACTTATTGATCTATAAAGGTTAAAGTTCTTGAAGCTGTTATAGGTCCTTTCTCTTGAATTCCTTCCCCCCTCCCTTTCACAATTGAACCACATGCCTCTATGGTGCATATTTCAAGCATTTATAAACATTTATCAGAGCGCATAGAAGGAGAAGTGTGATCACTGCTGTAGTTCATGTGTTCCGCCGCACAGATGGCAGCGCAGCTGCTAGTGCGGTACAATGCTAATACAAACACTAGCGTTTAGCAGGAGATTCACTGGAAAAGTAGCAAAGGAGAAGAATAGTGTTGTTGAACAATGACTAACTCACGCATACACATTCTGATAGCCATTTAGAGAAATCCAAGGCAATAATGTTACCACTAGGATGCAAAATGGCATTAAAGGAATAAAGTAAAATATAATTTCCTGTGAATGAAAAGTTAACTTTGCTGCAAGAATAGTACAAGCTACGTGTATTTTGTTCTACAGATAAGAATGTACTCACGAATATTGAAATCAGCTGTTAGTAACCTTTGACATTTTCCGAGATGATTTTGCAGCCTTTGATGATTGTAATTCCTTTATTTCCTTGGTGCGGAAAAAGAAGCGACACTTAATGTAATGCAGAATTAATTTGGATACAAGATCCAGTAAATGTTCCTTACAACACCCAATTCCAGAAGCAACACGAATTTGGTTAATACTGTCACAACAATCGAAAAATATATCGCCCCACAAGTTACTTTAATTTGAAAGTTTCTCTGCTAAAACCGTCTCTATTTGCGAAAGAACGCTATATGCAGATTTAGAAGGGTAAGTAAGGCATAAATTATCTGTACCAGTTTTGTGGTCTTTAATTGTAGTTATAAGTGATACGGAGGGGAAATTTGCACACTTACCATGCAGTAAATTAACATATGCTTTGAAAAATTGTGTACTATATACCCACTCAAGTGATAAACCAGGCATTCTTTAGCCATATCCTTCTGAATAATTTCAGGTACATTGTTTTCCCATTCTGGTATATCAGGTTCCTCAATCTCAATTTCGTCCTTTTGCTGTCTATATTTCTTGTAATTCCACTATTATGACTCACTATTTCCTTTGCTAATAACTTAAATTTGGTTAACGAATGATATTAAAGGCAGCTCTTGCCTATACTCACAATTGCCTTCAGATGATATTGCTAATTTATTTGGAACATAATTGACTGTAACATATGCAACTGGAGAAAATCCACTCTAGATGGATGATGATCGGAATATATCTCATTATATCTCACACCTTTCTTTTTAGTTGCCTTTGATCTTTTCAAAATTGTATCAACAACAATTTTTTGTTTTTCAGCTGGGTATTTTGTTCCATCAGATTCATCGATATTGCTACTACTTCCATTTCCTTTCCTTTCAAGTACTTGAATCTTTGCATTGGCTACTTTCAATTGACATGTTAGTCTAATTATATTACGCTGTTGTTGCTTTAACCTTTTCTTTAGTAAGCCTACTTTATTACTAAAATGTCTACTGGTATCCCCCGCGAGGGGAACATTAAATGTCGTATTTTGAAGGCCTTCTGCCTGATTCCCACTGTCTTCTAAATTGGTATTTCTTCCAACCCTTTTTGATAGTCGCTGTGAAGGAGGTTTACGGGAGTCTATTGGTCGTGATAAGTTTTTAGGAAGATTAGGAAAACGATGTGGAACTGCATGAGGCATTGACTTCCATCTTTGCCTTGCAATCTCAATATTTTCTCCATTAACTATAAATTTGTGTACCTTTATCAAAAGTTCTTTTGAAAAATGTGAATCACACACGTAAATATTAGAAGAAAGGCACTTGTCCTTTCTTGGCATGGCCCTCTCCCATTTAGAAAACAGTAGTTTATTTTTTGGAGGTGTAAAGAAATGTTTACCCTTAGATTTGTCATATCCAGATCTATAACCAGGCACGAAACACATAGGCATGTCGATTATTTCTATAGATTCACAGTTTCATAAAAATTAACCACAATTCATCGCACTGTAACAAACAGAGCAACCATACACAACAATACTCCAATGCAATGCCCAGCGAAAAGCACTGTAAATAGCCACACTAACGCCTTTGCTGCCACCTGACGGAGGCGCCCGGTAGCTCTTGTATAATCATATGGAAGAGCAGTGGAGTGATCACACTTTCTCTTTCTATTCGCTCTGCATTTATTTTACAATACATTTCTTAAAGAGTTGCATTCACTTTTATCTTGTGTGCTCATAAATGCAGGCTGTAACAAAAAGGTATGTCAAAAATTTCAGAAAACATTTCTTGCGGATAGAGGAAAAAAAAACATTATATGAACATAGGTCCAGAAATTGTTTATTTCCGTTTTAGATCACTTTTTCTACAGCTGAATCCCATACAAGAATACTCGATGAGAGAACTGTGGGTAAACAGGAAGTCACAGCATATGTGCAAAATGGCCTCTATTAGCTTCAATGCATCCATCAACCCACTGCCACAAGGACTCCGTAATGCACTGAGTTAGGCCTGGACATTTCCAATTGTCTGGCAGTCTTCCACAATACAAGCAGGAAGAGTCTCTGATATGTAACTGCAGTTACATAAACAAGAGATTCCAAATGTCCCAACAAATAAAAATCTAGTGTATTTAAGTTAGGCAAGCATGGAGGCCACAGAATTGGTCCACTTCTTCCTATCCATCTGCAGGAAACCTGCTATTCAGAATTTGATGGACAGAAAGACAGAAATGAGGAGGAGCTCCTTTGTACATGAAGTACATGTCGCGTCCTATTGCCAATGGAGTATCATGCAACAAGACTACTGTACTATAGCACAATGATAACATCACCTCCACCTGACTTAACCAGATGTAAAAGCGAATGTTCACTACCGTACAATTAAACAACTTTTCTGCTATGGGAATATGGCCACAGGACAGCTACGTATTAAACATATCACCGTATAAGCAGAGTTGTACAAAAAGAGCTCTAACAGAGGAATAAATAATTTTTGGACCTATGTCCATATGACATTTTTTCATCCTCTATATGCAAAAAATGTTTTCCCAAGGCTTTGATTTACCTTTGTGTTACACCATGTATAAAACCTACATTGTTCTATTTCGTCTTGTAGATTTTTTTCATTTTTTGTGGCGTTTTTAAACAATGCATATTAATTTTGTTTAAATATAATTTTCAGTTTAAACAAAGTCTTTTGCACTCACATTAATACACACACGTGCACGCATGCACACACGCATACACAGACGTATTACTAAAGTTTCATACAAATGTTTTGCACAGTGCCAATATTAATTTTGTGTAAATATAACTTGAATTTTAAAAGCTTTTTTCTAATAAACTCATATATTTTTGGCTAAACTTATAACAATTTTACTTTAATATCATTTAAAATATGTGTTTCACTACATACACGTATTTACTTCAATATAATAATAGTTAGCTTCTTTATATGTTGTGTATGGGTATTTCATTTAACCTTACTCATATTTTACCTAGTTAGGGTTCCTTTCCTTCTCATATTTTCATAGCAGTCATAAATAGGGTTCGGAAGTTCATGCCCTAAAAATCACTGAAATATGCATGCAAACATGCTCTTAAAAGCTTGAAAATATGCCTAGAAATATGCACTATTTAATTAAAACAATTAATGTCCCTTTGCAGTAGACAAGACGAGTTAATATAAACAATAAAGTTACCTTATTCCTTAGAGGTTGAAGCAGAAGTGGTCCCACTACTAGTATTAACTGCTAAATTTTAGTTCACAACCAACACTTTTCACAAATTTTCAATGTAAAACATCATCTGTTGTGCGCAAAACACTTTTGTAACGTGAAAAACTTCTCTCCACGTCACAAGATGTTATCGGGGCATACTTAGCTTCACAGAGAGTCAAGTCTCTTGGTGTGACAGTTGGTTTTCTTTGGAGGATGTCACGAATATCGCACATCTGTTTATAACCAGGCTTTTTTGAAATTACATAACTCAGTTTCTCTTTCACTTTTTGTCCTATGCTACAAGGAACCAAACTTAGATCACATGTTGTTTTTTCAAAGACAGTCAGTGATTCATGCAAAGGAGAGCTTACAGCTTCCAATGCCGTTATAGCTGTTGGTAAGAAAGAAAAATGGGCAGATATGAAACTAAGAACCTCTTTTAACCCAGTGCCTGATGGAATATTTTGCACAGTTTCTATTGATGAATCATCTTTCGAGTCCAATGAATTAACAACCTCTTCGACTATTTCTATGTGCTCAGCATAATATAAAACTGCATCGACCCATGTTCCCCATCGAGTTAACACTGGTGCAGGAGGAAGTCGGACATTAGGTGCTGTTGATCTAAACAAATTGACTCTTTTAGGAGATTTAACAAAAATTCTCTTTGTACTGGACATAAATCTATTTACCAATGGGAAAGAATCACGTATTGTCTCAGAAATGCGATGAAGAGCGTGTGCCAAATAAGTTACATGAATTATGTTAGGAAAAATACCTTTCACAGTTTGTCCTGATTTTACCATATAAGGACCTGCATCATTAACAAATAAAAGTAACCGGTCGTATTTGATTCCACATGGCCATAGTAATTTCAAAGAGTCCGTCACAAACTGGGTCACAGTTACATTGTCAGTGGCTGACAATTCGCACACATTAAGAAGCTAAGATGCAGTCTTTTGTTCATTATTTAAAGCACCCACGATTATATTAGCAAAAGAACGTCGTTCAGAATCAGGGGTTTCATCAACAGACAACGACACAAACTGATCCACTAATTCATTTTTGTATACTTGACAATACGTTATTGTAACAATGTCCTACATAAGTATTACGCGGTGTACTTTCTTAAGGCACATGTTGTCGAGTGTACCTGCCAAGAAAGTTTTTAAACGTTGGATTATTAATTTTGAACAAGGGAATATTAGCAGCTAAAAATGCTTGGCATAATTCATAGGAAAGTTCAGTAACCTTACTTCCTAAACACTCTACTAGCTGCTTTTGAACAGGTTCTTTGTTTGCGAGTTTTCTGATTAAATTCCTCTTATGTTTTGCTGTGTTTATGTGCTGAACTATTTGAAATATTTTCTCACTCCCTACATTTTCTCACGCGCTCCACAATACAGTACCCTATTATCTGTAGATTTTAAATCACCCGAAAACTCTTTCTGTAAATTAATTAATCTAGCACTCGAAGTTGGTGTTATTTTCGACATTTGAAGAGTTTTTAAACATTTTTTAAGCCTAATTTAATTTGGTGGGAACCAGTTTACATCACTTACGCTTGAAGACCATGACACAACTACTGGTGGGCAGGCAAACGCTGCTATATTCGTGCTGCTCCAAAGGTTGGCCTGCACTCTATCTTTGTTAATATGAACCTCTCAGATAACGTACTGATTATTCTCTACGCATGTAGATAGAATGGAAATAGGGGATTCGCTACATGACAATATGACTCAGCATTAGTTCTTGCCACCTCGCAAGTTGCATCATCATGGGCAATACTACCAATATGAAAAATATTATACAGATGCAAAAAATAATAAAAAAGCATAAAAATCATTAAAATATGCAATATAGGGGCTATAATATTAAAATCGTCGTAAGTTGCATCATGTGCAATAATACCAATATGAAAAATACTATCCAGATGGGAAAAAAATAATAAAAAAGCATAAAAATCATTAAAATATGCAATATGGGGGCCATAATATTGAAATATTGTGCACTTATCAAAAATCAAGAAAATATGCAGTTATATGCACTATAAAATCATGTCCAAATAACTGAAAATTCCATAATTCGTGCACATAATGTAATAGCATACATTTTTAACCCCTATGAAAAAACATGCAAATGCATGAACTTCCTAGCCCTAGTCATAAAGCAGCAAACTATTACTACTGCTACCACCACCAACATTAGCACTGCCACTGCCACTGTAACCACAACCACGACCACCAGAATAGAAAACAAAGTAGAAAAATAATACCATTGTGACAATGAGTTATAACAATTTTATTAGATAATTAATGTATTCAATAGCAGCTACCTTTTTCTTTTTCATTTTGTCTTATTTTCCCACTCCATCCACTCTGCCAACTTCCTCTCCTCCCTTCTCTGTCATTGTGCCTTCATCGTAAGTTGCTTCATGAGTAGGAAATTCATCCACACCGCAGGTACATGCACTTTCCATTATACCAATCCTCCTTCTAAATACTTAAAATTCATTGTACATTTTAGCCACGTTTCCTTTTAATCTGTTCACCAATTCCTGCTGCTTTTTCGTATCTGCTTCTTCTCTTCCAGTTGTTTTTTTCGTTCTTTCCATCGTCCTCTGTATTTCTTATGCCCTTCATTCACATTCTTGCTTTTCTTTCTTCACTGCAACAAACTCCCTTTTCAGTTCCTTCATGTTACTGTCGCATTCTTTTCTCATCTTTTGTTTGATTGCAATCATCCCTTTCTTACACTTTTCTGATGCTGCTTTACTTAGTTCACCGATAACCTTCCTGCTTCTCCGCCATTTCCATTACCTTCCAAATTTATTTTCAAATTCCCCTTCGCAGACCACCTAGATGCAGTGGCAGCTGAAGCATGAATGCACTGGTAGTGCCAAATCACTCTCCCGAAATTGTTTTATAATGCACAATGACAATTGCGACGATGACTAAAGCGCATTCCACTCTTAGAAGACAGTACACGTTAAATGGGGCGCAACGTTGCAACATGTACCATATGCACGTATACCTCGAAGCTCGTCGCTCAGCTGCGAAATGTGATCGACACAACTGAACCTGAATAACACTCCATTGTTTATTCTCTCCCTCTGACGTTTTTCACCCTGCTTCAAACGTGACATATACTTTGTTGCCAGGACCATAAATAATATCAAGAGAAGTATAATCAGCTAACGAGTATTAACGCATTAAACAAAGCAATTATGATCATACTTTCAATAAGTAAATCTGTTAAATCTCTATATATTATATTAACGCATCAAACGTAGCAATTATGATCATACTTTCGATAAGTAAATCTGTTAAATCTGTATACCTAAAACCACACGATATAATATTGTAACAACACTGCCTTGTAGACAGTAATTTTGAACTGCTGGTGTTCATATCGTACCAAGAGGCTCGCCACTCCACATCGCGAAGGCACGTTCAAAGACAAAGACATTCTTCTGAGTCAATGACAGTACCAAATCATCTTATGAATTATACATATCCAAATAGTGAAATATGTATACTGCTATTTAAGGCTATCTACGTTATATCTACCTTAATATCTACGTTAAATTTCAGCCGCATTTCATATATCTCCTTGGTATTTTTGGTACTTTGTACTTCTAAATGCGATTTTACAGACATAAAAATCTATTATCAAACACACATGAAGAAATAAAATGAGAAAAAACTTTAATAAATAATGCTGATTACCTTTAAACTTCCTGGTCCTCCAATAGTGACGCGATTCCGTCCATTTCATTTCCCATTGATCTTGATGGACCGGGTTGTTGTGAATTAAAATCAGATGATGGTGACCCTGAAGGGGCAGTTCTTGTTGACGAAGACGAAGACGACGAAGATGATGATACATTAATCAGAAAAGCGTCTATGTCGTCTTGGATCTCGTCGACTATCCACATATCGCTTTCTACCTTCTTAATTTTGTCCACATAGTTCACCCAATTCTGACTGTAACATGTTTGTATGCCTCTGAGATCAACCGTCTTATTTCTAGTTGTTTAAATGACGTATTGTTCATTTTTATGTAGTTTTTCACTTGTGGCCATACCATTTCGATGGGATTCAGTTCACAATGGTATGGAGGCAAACGAAGAACTTGTCGCCCTGCTGTTTTAAACATTTCATCAACAATGCATTTATCGTATCTCCCTTTATGTTGAGATACAATGAACAGAAGTTCCCGTTTAAGCATATTAGGTTCAAACGGGATCTCTTTCTAAGTAGCCAACCAATTATATTATTTTTCCTCCATGAATTAACAGGCAAAAGCTCACTTTTTTTACTGTGATATTTTGCATTGTCGATTACAATAATGGCTCCCTCGGGGCTATTTGGGAGCAACTGTTCAGCGAACCACTTTTCATAGATTTCCCCCGACATTTCGTCATGTGCGTCGGCCGTATTTTTTGCACAAAAATGCCAGTTCCGCGTTCCTTACGAACCCCTGTTCATTGCCGGCATGGACCAAAACAAATCTTGCTCCGCGACCCCGAGGTGGCCTGAGTCCTGTACTTAGTCCTTCAATTGCTGCTTGATGGGCACTTTTAACTTTGGTATCCCGCCACGCCTTTGTCACTGTATGACCTAAATTTACAAATGACTCGTCTGTATAAACAATTGATTTCCCCTGGTCCCTAAACCTTTTTATGTCATTTAGATATTTATTTCGCCATCTGATGATATCGTCTCTATCTATTAATATGCACTTGTTACCCCTTCTTTCATATTCGAACCCCAAATCATGTAAGAACCGACTAAGAGTGGTCTTTGAGAAATTTGGTTGGGTCTCATCACTGTTGACCCGTGACAAAATTATATTCAGCGTGGGTGGAATATTTGCAAACAGTAAAGAATAAACAATTCGCCGCACTCCACTTTGCGCTATTCGATCAAATTGTGTTAACCTAATGTTTTTTGGTTTTCCCGCCCTTTTTGCTTTCTTTTTCAATGGCGTTCTTAGAGGTCCTTTCATTACTTCCTTTCTAAACCTATACACTACTGTTTCTGAACACCCAATAGCCTTAGCTGTTTCTTTTACTGCCTTACTTACCCACATTTTACTTGAAAAATTATCTAACACCTTCATAATTATTTGGCATTCCTTACTTCTTAATTTACCAATATATCGTCTCTTCCTAGCTTCCCCTTCCATAACTACAAATATTTACGGAAAATATTAAATAAATAACGCGATAACAGCTCACAGATTCCACACAGTTACACACACGACTTCTTTCGAACTAATGCTCCTTATATTATCTTCTGTGTCAGGCCTGGCAAGAGAATACGTTGAATAGATGAATACCTTTTGTTTACCCTACTCGATGAAAGAAAGAAGTTACAGCTTTTTGGTTTATTATTTCTTAATCTTCTTCCTTTGTTCCGCCGAGACTCTTGAACTATCCCTTCAAAACATTTGATATATGGCATTAATGACTTAACATCTTTCAGTTTTTTCTTTCTTTTTTTTTTTTTTTTTTTTTTTTTTTTTTTTTTTTGCTGCAAATTGGAGTAGGTTTGAAATATTTCCTTGATAGCTGGAATGGATTAAGTTTCTGATTTTCTCATCCTTTTCTAGTGATATTTACAGTTCTGAATTCTTCTAAATCAGTTTATTGATATTTCACTTTTAAATGTGATGGCGTACCTTCTGAAAATTGGAACTGAGGTCCATCATCATGTTTGTCCTTTGCAATACTTATCTGCAAAAGTGTCAGATCTATAAAGTCTGCTTACTTCATTTGAACACTACTGATCCCAAGGTCGCGGGTTCAATTCTGGCCCAGACCGATGGTTTTTAAGTGTGCTTAAAAATGACAACTCCATGTCAGTAGATTTACTGGCATGTAAAAGAACTCCTGCGGGACGAAATTCTGGCACACCAGTGATGCTGATGTGATCCTGGCAATTAACAGTGTCATTAACCAACAAAATAATTCTTTAATATTTTATTCATTTTAACCTCTTCACGGATATGGACATGATATGAGGTAAATTTTAAAATACAGGAGAACCGATATGGAAGTCATATGACATCCTGTGCATGCATGCATTTAACGCTTATTTCACCCTAATTGTTTTAATTTTCGTCTTTCATAATAAGTTTAAATTAATTCTAGAATAAATAAAGTCTTACCTTAAAAGGTTACTTTTTGAATGGTGCATATCAAAATATGGACAGACACATAAGGGCACATATCCACATTCATAGCATGTCATGTGAGTCTCTTTACGAACTCCTTTTTTTTTGCGGCACACCAGACACCTTCGAAATGGATGCAACTTTTTTGCTGTCGGTGGTATCCTTTTAGGAAAAATGTTTCCCTTCAAGTCTGAGAGGTGCAGGGGTTGTAAATTTCTTACCCCCTATATGAAGAGGCCTCTGAATGTTATTGTGCTCAATTAGGATAGGAGCTATTGATATGCGGAAGTCCAGGTAGGTCATCATCTTGCATGGGTTTAGAGTTCTCCAAATTACTAAACAATTGTATATGGTGATATCCAGCTGGTGCAAAAATACCTTTTTATACCATTTAACTGTTTTTCGTAAACAGGGATATGATTGCAATACCTGATCTACTAGATCCACACCACCCATATGCATATTGTATTCCTGGATAACACCAGGCCTAAAAATTGACATTTTGGTGTGGGCATCTATTTTTCCAGTGTCAATCATAAAAATTTTAGGGTAGCAATTTGACAATGCCGTAACTATCCTCCTATCTTGCCAAGTAATGTAGGTCAAGGGTGGGAGCTGACGCACCTGCATTTCTCCTCTCCTTAGAATCTTTGTGTTCACATTCTTCAGCAAGCCAATACGATTTGAACGTACTGTTCCACTTGCATTTGTTTTTCTTATGTATAAGGCCATGTATAATTTAGGGGAGCTGTACCAATTATCTAAATATACAGTCCTATCCTTGTCAAGTATAAGTTCCATTAGGTGCATTGTTATGGAGCCAGATGACAAAAGGTTGTCACACAGTGGACATAGAGCGGCAAGGTCCCCTCTAAACAGGCAACCATGCGGAAACTTGCAGTGCCCTATTCTTAACTGAGCCAAACTAACCTCCTGGCAGTGAGAATGGGATAGGAAGTTAACCAGTTTATCGGAAGTTCTTTCATTTCTCTAAGCTTATTACTGCAGAGAGCTGACCACTCTTTGTGCCAGGACGACAGAATGCTCTCTGCACTTTAAGCCTAAAGTCTTCTGAAGTAACAGGTGAGATGGTAATAATGGATTCTGTAGTTGTCGTCTTTGTTGCCAAATCCACCATTTCATTCCCCGGCAAACCTACGCGACCAGGAATCCATGCACACACCACGCAAACGCCAGAAGCGTCTAAAACATCGAGGGCATCCTGTATACGCTGTACAATAGGATGGGGGTTGTACAGCTCGCAAGGCATCTGAAGTGCATTAAGGGAATCGCTCAAAATCAGGCAGTCACCTAATTTGCGACGGCGGACATACAAAACGGCTCTATAAATTGCATAAAGCTCTGCAGTAAAAATGGAAGTGCTATTTGGAAAACCGAATGAATGTGGTTAGGTTCCATAAACATAAGCACACCCAACACCGTTGGTGCTCTTTGACCCATCTGTGTGACCCATTGACGGTCAGTGTAGCCTGACAAACATTCTAAAAAAATACGTGCAGATACTTGAAATAGGCACTGTGGACTTCCGGTATTCGGTCATCCCAAGATCTACATGGGACGTGCCAAATAGCCAAGGGGTAAAGCTTCTCGCCCTTGGCGAACATCCTAGGCAGCTCCATTTCAAGCTTCGCTAGAAGTTCCTGGAAACGAAACCCCGCAGGCTTAGGACTAAGGGTGCTTTTCCTATACCGTTCTCTTAGCGTGGTGATGAAAAACGAAGCAAACGTTGAGTACTTGGGCATACATTCAAGCGCACAACCATAATTTGCCAAGAGAAACTCACGACGATATTGCAGAGGAAGTTCTGCGGACTCGGCGTAAAGGCTCACCACTAGGCTTGTTGGAAAAGCTCCTATTGCCATGCGCATGCCCCTATTAAGGACAGATGGTCGTGCTGACGAATAAACAATATACTTACCCATGGTCTAATTTGGATCGGATCAGTGCGCGATACATTCGCAACAAGATTGTCCGATCCGCTCCCCACGATTTGCCACTTAATACTCACATAATATTTAAGGAACGCTCACATCGTGCTCTTAGCTGTGGAATATGCGACGACTAACTAAGCTTCCTATCAAAACTCAGGAAGCGCGTCTCATCTGCGAAGGGAAGTAAATCTGGACCGAAACGGAGCCAAGGTTGTAATCGTCTCCTACGGCGACAGAAATTAACACAGATTGACTTCTCAGTTGAGAAACGGAAGCCGTTTTTGAGCTCCATTCTCTAAGGTTGTCCAAAAATTGCTGCAGGCACCGTTGTAAGAACGCCGTGCGCTGAGGGGTGCAATAGACAGCGAAGTCGTCTACGAATAGGCATGACAAAACTCCAGGCGGAACACATTTCCAGATGGAGTTAATTGCTATAGCAAACAGCGTGACACTTAGTACCGAACCCTCAGGTATTCCCTCCTCCTGAACAAAAGAATTAGAAAAAATCGAACCGAGCCTTACTCGGAAAAAGCAGTTTTTCATAAACTCCTGAATGAATAGTGGTAGGCGTCCACGCTTGTTCCAGGTATACAGGGAGGTAGAATACCTGCTTGCCAGAACGTATCATAAGCCTTCTCGAGATCAAAAAATATGCCAACGGTTTGACAGTTCTTCATAACTTCGTCCATTATCTGTGATACAGATGGTCTACAGTTGAATGGCGTCGTTCAAAACCACATTGGATGTTAGTCAGTAGTTTACGACTTTCTAACCACCATACCAATCGTCCACTGATCATACGTTCCATCACCTTGCAAAGATTACTTGTGAGGGAAATAGGACGATAGCTGGAGGGAAGATGACAGTCCTTTCCAGCCTTCAAGATGGGAATAACGGTGGCCTCCCCTCCCGCCAATTTTCTGGGAGTATACTGTCAACCCAAACACGATTATAGACCTCGAGCAGGAATGCCTTGCCTTCAGGAGAGAGCTGTAGTAACATTTGAACATGAATACCATGTGGTCCTGGTGCTGATAATCGCGAAGATTTAAGAGCATGTTCTAGCTCCGCCATGGTGAAAAGGCAATTGTAATCTTCTACGTTTCTAGAACGAAACGCGAAGCCTTGAGATTCCACCCGAGTTTTAATTTGAAGGAACACAGGGGAATGGTTTTCCGAGCTAGACACTTGAGCGAAAGCACTGCTAAACGTGTTGGCCACTTAAAATGAATCAACAATAGCTCCTGTGGCTGTTTTCAGTTCCGTAATTGGAATATCGGTTGATCAACCTTCAACACGCCTTAACCTATTCCACACAACCGAGGAAGGTGTGTGTTGGTTAAATGAAGCTACAAATTTACTCCATGATAACTTGTTGCTGTTCTTAATGATTTGTCTGGACATGGCCCGCATTTTTTGTATTGTATTAGGTTATCCAACTTAGGGTGACGTTGGAAAACCCTACGAGCAAGCCTTCGAGCACCAATGGCATTCCGACATTCTTCCGTCTACCAGGGGACGGGAAATCGACGGAGGTGTGAAATCGACCGCGGAATTGATTGTTCAATTATTGTTCCGTGAGATGCTGCGCCAAATCATTCACTTAGTCGTACTCGTTTTACGCAAAGACAGTCAACTGTGTGTAAAGGTTCCAGTTGGCATGGGCCAAACGCCATCTGGGCATACGTGTGGAACATGTATCTTGCGTTAAGAGACTAATAAGACATGGGAAGTGGTCACTAGAGTGTAAATCAGAGATAACATTCTATTGTAAGGAGACTGCCAACTGAGGTGAACAAACTGCAAGATCAAGGTGCGAGAAACTATTGAAAGAGTGAGAACTGAATATAGGCTCTCCAGTGTTCAGGAGAGTTAGATTGTAGCTGTCCAGGAAATCAGCGAGGAGCTTGCCTCCCACACAAGTGCGACTTGAGCCTCAAAGTTGGTGGTGCGCATTGACGTCCCCACCAACAGAAACGGTGTTGGTAACTGGGAAACTAGATCTTCTAAATCAATGTGCGAGAAGTCACGGGACGGAGGCAAATATAAGGTACAAATGGTGATCTGGATGTTAGGCAGTATAATCCTTATAGTAACTGATTGTACATATATCAGAGCGTAATGGTGCAGATTGCATATAATACGTCATCTCTGACAAGCATCAGAGCACCGCCATGTGCCGGAGCACCCTCTTCTTGTGTAACATCACACCGTACTGGGGTGTATCGCCTTAGATGGAAAGCGTCTTGAGCACGCAGCTTGGTCTCTTGCGAACATGCGACCAAAGGTTCGTTCTCTTTGAGCAAAAGCTCAAGTTCTGGTCGTTGCGTTCTAATAGCACGTATGTTCCAATGTAGGATGGCCATATTAATATCTGTGTGGGATACGTATTCCAAGGAAACTGTGCATTACCTTGTAGTAGGCGGTTGTCGATTCATTTTGCCATTTTGTGATCTTTTGGACTTATACTCTTTTCAGCTTTATTCTGCCTCTTTTTCACTGGGTTTCTCCTAGCATAGGCAGGATCTTGCATCTCCTCTACTGAGCAGGTGTGTCTCCCGGTTGCAAACTTCGGTTCAAGAGCCTCGAACCGATTGCTAATGGATACCGGCGAAGATGAAAGTTGCTGGTCTGTATCCATCCCAGAGAAATCCTCAGAAGAGGATCTTCGAGGGGATGAACGCTGGCTCTTCTTTTCCTTTGATTTAATGGGAACAGACACGTTTTCTTCTTTGAGGAAGTCAGATCTTGCATACTGTTTCTTGAATTTCTTCGATGAAGCATCATAAATAACAGGCACATTCTTGCCATTGTTGTAGACTGGTTATTTGGACAGCGACCTTGTAGAGGTGTTCTTTTCCTTTACGGACTTGGCAGGAGACGTAGATTTACCTGTAGATGTTGAAAGCTTTGGAACTATTCTTGCTACGAGAATTTTTTCTGAAATTGTCGCTCCGACTTGATCGCTGGTTTGTGTAGCGATTTCCCGCTTCAGTACCGGGCTAGCTGCAACTGAGCTATAGGTACCGGACTTTGGAAGGGGGGCTGTCGGATATCCTGGATCACCCTTTCCTCCAAAAAACGGGGGAATTCTCGGGAACTAGCTGGATGTGATCGACGCCTCCACAGTTGACGCAGTTAGCTGCTCTGTTGCACAGTTTGCCTGTGTGTCCAAAGTGGTTGCACTTAAAGCACCTGATCGGGTTGGGGATGTATGGCCTTATTTCTATTGCTTCATATCCTGCCTTAATCCTTTGAGGGAGATCTACCCGATCAAAGGCCAGGAACAGGGTATGAGTAGGCTTCAATTCACCGCTTTCTTTGCGATGAACCCGATAAACGCAGGTAACACCTTGTTCTTGTAGGTTTTCCTTAATCTTCTCAACCCTTAGTCCGTCTAATGCACGGGTATTAACCGCACCGCGTGACGAGTCAATGTTTTGTGAAGGTCAACACGTACTGGATAGCTGGCTAACATGTTTGCTTTTTGTATTTTAGCTGCCTGGTCTGCTGAATGGGCTTCAACCAGGAGCGTGCCATTACGAGATCTAGTGCATGACTTCACTGGACCAGCTATCTTATCCAGGCCCTTCTGGATTACAAATGGGCTCACCGATATAAACATTTTGCCTTCCTCAGTTCTAGAAATAACCAAGTAGCAAGGATCACAACACTTGACTACTTCCTTTACTCTAACTTTGCTGGTTTTATTGTTTTGAGTTTTTGAGAAACTCATGGCGATGATATCCTCCACCATTGCAAATGTCTCCGATGGCATGCTCACTTCCTGGCCGCCACCCCGGCTTAGGTGAGAGTCCTGGCCTGGACCTTGCTCACCCTAGGGTCTCACCTCCCACTGTATAGACAGAGGGATCCAATCGCCTTCAGAAGTGCATCAGCTCATGCAATGGGCTCTCCCTGGGACTGACCTTTATCAGCGGATACAATCACATATCCTACATGATAACCAGGGGCTGGGAAGTATGTGGTTACTCAGTCACCCTTTGTGTCTCCCCATCCACCTACAACCCACGTGTAGGTTATCCATAAGACTGTGTACAGGGAGATATCAGGTGGGAGGTCAAACACAAAAGTGGACCAAAGTTGATTTGGCATTTGACCTGTGCCCACTCACCCCTTAGAGGAACCCAATGGAGAGTATGGCTCGGGGCTCCGCGTAGCCAAACCCATACCTACTGTAGTAGGACATCCTGGGGTAGTGTGATTTTTGAGTCCTCTTCTCCAAGATGAGTCATCTACCAAGACTACCGAGCCTCATCAACCCGTTGTGGAATGTTCTTTGCTTCCCCTCACCTCTTGCCTACCAGTAGTAAAAAATGAGTCACTTAGTAGACCGTCTGGATTATCCAGTACTGAGCCCCTCTGCCAAGTCAAGGCAACATTCCTGTAGGGGATATTTATTCTAAGGCGTAAATAGAAATGCCAGCAGAGAGGTTTGATTTCTTTGCAGCTTGGGTGCCGACCACACACACACACACACACACACGCACATGCACACACACGCTATTGCATCATAGCAATAAATAGAATGACAATACCTTGAAGCTGAGAACATTGTGCTTAGCTGGCTATATGTATATACATTTGTACGCACATAATACAAGCCTGACTCACAAATTAGGTACGTTCGACGTACAGAATGACCTTTGCTACAGATAAAAAATTAGTGATATGTAAACGTTTTGTTAATACAGTCTTTCTTGGTTTCTGTGATAGATGTATAGTGTCTTTAATGAGCTTTAAGCCATTGCTTCATTAAAATAACTTTATAAATACTTTATGTACAAAGCATATTTACCTACATTTAACAGTTTAAATGCCTTGAATTGTGTATTGGGTATCCATTACTGGCCGTGCAGCATTTAAATGGCTATTGCTCAAGCGGTTAACAACTGAAAATGGCTTCGCCTTGCAGGAATCTTTAATGACTGTAACGCAGTCATCAGGGTGTACACTATGGACTTTCTGTTCTTAACATGCTTCTTCTCTCAGCCAGAATTTCTTCGATGTTTACATTTTTCACTTTTCCAATTGTTCATATTTCTTAGTTGTTTTTTTTTTTGGAGGGGGGGGGCCCTTTAGGTGCTTTAGTAGGTGACACCTCTGGAAACGTCTTACATTTGTCAGCATCCTAAGTCAAATGAAATATTCAGAATGAGAAAGACCAAAGCCACTTTTAACATATATAATATTCATTAATATGTTATACATGTAGCCTTATTATATTAAAACTGTTACCAGTAGTGCAGTAATTAATAGCAGAAGCATATAGAAGCATAATTTGTTTATTTTAATTACCATGTAAATAATAGTTAACATTATGCAACAACATTGTAGTGTGATACAAATCTAAGCCACAATGTCTTCTTCTTTAAAACATTAAGTATTTTCAACTTACCATGTCATTTTTGGATGAATACAGCTTCCACTGAATGAATAACGTGTATCAAAGCTAGCCATTTCTTTCTCAGAATCTTCTTTTTGGTTACACATGGAAATAATCTCTTCTTTGCAAACGCCACTTTACTGTGTGTTTAAGGATGTTTCACACACGGAAAGACTAGCTCCTTGATGTATGAGAACAATAAGTGTAAATTACTCTGCCATTTAGTGAGTGAACATTAAAATATTTTTGCAGTAGCTTCCCCTGTTGAATAGAAGTTGAGCTAACCCAAAAACATGTTTTGAAAAAAGTGTGGCTTTGGATTATATCATTCTCACCCCTTCATTTGTGTTAGAAAAAAACTACAGATTTCAAATAAGTGTGAAAAAATATGAGTTTGGCTATTTATTGAGGATGCCTTGGCTATTATCACAATTCATCTGACGTGTGTAATAATACATGAAATTTGGTTATGGATATTTGTCGTGAACAATTTTCTGCATGCCAACGATGCTAACGCTCATAACTGATGCACTATCGTAACTTGGGCTATCAATGTTTTCGTATTTTGACCTAGTATGGTTTCTAATAACTTAAAAGTCCCCTGAGAAAGTATATGTGTATCCTTCTGGCACAGTAAATGTCCAAAATCTTTCTGCAGGCCTAGCTTTAACAATGTACTGCAATTATTTCATCGGCTATAATGGCAGTGTAGTCAGCTTTGTTTATTTGTTGAATGACCCCATCGTGATATACCTTTAGCATGCATTCTAAATGTCATTCTGTATAGTTTTAGATGCTCCTTAAAATGCAGTGCAAGGTGACAAGTTTAACTTTAATTCCCTATCCAGCTCAGCACTGACCTGGATTAATTCTCAGAATATGCCTTTATTACATGAGCCCTCTGACTGATCATGTCCACGTAATGTTAATTCTAACTTTCCACAGGATCGTACTTATTTGGTCATTAAATTTAGCTCACACCCATTTCTGTCTACTTGCTGGTTATACTTAAAGTTGAGCTTGGATGTCTGTGCAGCCTAGTACAGTTAAGTTCATCACATTGTTATTATGCTGCTTGAATCTCTCGTGGATCTTAATTTTTTCCAAATGTGAACTAAGTCCACCACACCTTGCTTTAACCAATTATTATCGCCACAAAATATGATGAATGGAAAGCACAATAAAATGTTTTTGATGTCACATCCACAGATCCATTTATTTTTTGTGTAAATGTCCCTATTGAGTTTTCTAATGCGGTTACGCTTTACATTTTCTTGTTCAGTGTATGTGCAGCTCAGGAGTAGGTCTTTCCATGCAGTTTACTTTTGGCTTTTCTTCTAACGATAATGCAAAAAATGAGCTACTTAGTAAAGAACTAAATTTATTCATCTTATTTAAATGAAGCAAACTGCACACTGCACATGTAATCATTCATGCTCTCGACATTGTTTGTGTTTGCTGCTCCTAGCAAATCTTTTCTTCGAATCTGTAGAGCTACTGGCAGCGCAGGCAGCGTTATACAAAACATGGATTCATATAGTTTTAAGTATATAAACAATGGAAAGTGGATGACCATAATAATATAATAAAATAAAATGTTCTGCTTTTACGCAATAGTAGTGATTGATCGCTTATTTCTCATTTCTCAATATGGCACAATTTGTTAAGTGTGCAATAAAGTTGGCACAAATAATTTGCATGTGCTGCCAATGGTAACTGTGAACAGTGGCAGCTCGTGGGGCATTGAATAAAGGTGTGCTGCATACAAAAATTAAAAGAGCTATTAACAATGCACCTTACCTTATTTACAGATTAGTTCTATGCACCTCCTCTGGTAGGTCGTGAACTTCTGAATCACCTTGTTATTGAAGTCCAGGATGTTGTTAACCATAGACTTCTCAATAGACATCATAGCTAACGCAGTCAACCTCTCTTCTCCCATCCTATTTCTGAGGTAGGAGTTTACCCTTTTCAAACATGAGAAGCACCGTTCTGGTTCGGAAGTTGTCATTGGTATAGTGATAGCTATGCGCAGTAATTTGACAACTTCTGAGAATGAGGCTTGTACGTTTTGAGATAGAGGAAACTGCAAGAGCTTGACAGTGCCACCGATGTTTCTGAATTCTGGTCTCTGGTACAATACAGTGAGTTCCGTTTTCAGTCTGTCTTTCTCAAGCATTGGGAAAAGCTTCACACACATATTTAGGCCACTTTCAGGAAACGTTTGATAATTTTCAAATTTATCTTCACATAGAATAGAAGATACTACCAGATGGTCTGTGAACTGGAACTGGGTGTTGGTTTGTGGTACAATAAGATCACACACTTCTTTAGCAGCCACAGCCCGTGTCTGATTGTTATCAACCTTACGGCATTTGCTGAAGTTTTCGTCTTCGCATTCCTCTCCACTCAAATCTACATTGTTCCATACAGTCTGTACGGCATGCTGAAACCTTTATATGCAGTCTTGCACCTTAGAAACATCTAACTGGCGATGTTGCAGTTGGTTGTACAAAATGTCTACATGAGGCATCAGTAAATGAAAAAAGGCGAGCCAGAATTTGAATCCAGAATCTTCAAGAAAATGTATCAGGGCACTTGCATCGTTTATTGTAATGTTGTTTAATGTTTCAGATTCCATTATGGCCTGTAAATATTCCAGTAATGACTCTTTCTTCTCATAGACAACATTTACTATTCTTGTTTTAAAATTCCATCTTGTAGCCCCAGCTGACGGAATTCTCTTTGAAATACATGCATCTAATACAGACTGCCTCTGTCGAGATTGTGAGAAAAAAACAGGAACACTTGACAAATTAACAAAAAATATCTGTGCCCTTGTATTTTGTTTAGCTGCTTTTTCCATTATCAAATTTAATTGATGTACATAGCAATGCACAAAATGCGCATACCTATTTGCAGCAGTCCCTGATTTTTGCTTGTACCCCATTTAATACACCACTCATCACAGCTGCTCCATTGTAACTCTGTCCAATCAGCTTATCTTCCTTGCTTTTAAGAATTACTTCTAACTGCGAAAGTATGCATTCCTATATTGAATTGGCACCTTGACCGGTTGGGTTGAAGAAACCATAGAATCTCTCGACGGCTTTTCCTTCTTTGTTACAACAAGGAAGAACGATCACAAGCTTAAATATTTCTGAGATGTCTGTGGTTTCATCGGCAAGAATAGAGACAAATTCAGTTTCTTCAATCTCAGATAAAATTTCTTCTCTGCTTACTTCCAGCATACATTCAAGGTGCTCATCTTGAATAGTTTTTGATAAACCTTTAAAAGGCGAAGAAGTCTCCAAATGTGACTTAAACAATGAATCAATTTCACCTGTATGTTTAATCAAATTGAGAAATATACCTTGATTGTCAGAATCTGCATTTGCATTATGTCCTCTTAATGCCAACTCATTGATTCCACAAAATTTAATACAATCGATAATTATTGACAACACCTCTCTGTTTTTCCTTACCTCATTATTATGGCGTTCAATGTATTCGTTATGAGCTGAACTAAAACTCTCTTCATTATTTACCCTCCCCAACTTAGCCAAGTTCACAGTGTTGTTTAAATGTTTCTCAGATTTTGCATGTTTATTGACCTTTTCAAGCAGTTTTCTAAGATTGGTTATACCTTTCCGAGTCCAACTGGAGTCCCTACCAAACAAAATACATGGGAAACAAAATAATGCATTTTTAATATCACAGCTGGACAACCATTCAAACTTGTTGTACACTTTGCTGTTAAAACTCCTCATATATTCTTTATGTTGGCTTGTAGATGATTGTTTAATGTCTAGTATGGGTGTAGGCTTTCCGCAATGCTTAATTTCACATTTCTCCTGTAATGTTAATGTCCTGAAGTGAATAGATTGCAAATATTGTACAGAATTATTCATTGTTGGCGACACTATCATAGTTACTACACGCACTTATAACACATGAAACAGCCCTCTAACTGTCCGCTCTCTACTTCTCCAAGCACTGAGTGCTGCATGATTTGCAGCTCATTCCAAAGGTATTGCAGGGGTTCTGGAGGGGGAGGAAACTGAAGGAATGTGGGCAGAGAGTCAACTCTTTTAGCCTGGCAGCATCAGGAGAAGAAATGCTTTCAGCAGTTGCACGGGAGGAAGTAGCTGTCCTAAGCAGTATTTCGATACTAATCGACTGCATTAAACTCAATGAGCGCAACATTTAAAACTATTTTAAAAGCAGAATACGAATCTGTATTACAAAACATAAGGTAAGGCATTGAGTCAGAAACACCTGGGGGTGCTGCAGAACTGCAGCCCCTCATCACCACCCACCACTGACCGTGACAGATACTGACATGAATATGAGCTATTCCCTTTCCTCTCCAGTCTCCGCTAGTGCCCAGACTTAACATTCAGAACACTGTAAATCCGAGCCAGATACGAAGTGGCATGAATCCATAGAATAGCAATATAATAAGGTTGCAAACTTGTAACTCACTGTTGCTTCCTTCACATCTATGGTTTTCCATAGTCAAGACAGGCCATTTAGTTGTACCGTTAAGAGTAATAAGAATGATTTTATTCTCAATGTAACCATGGAGTATACAAACAATATATGTATTTCTTTATTTTATTAAGGTAGTGCCACGGCATGGAGGCACTGCCCTCGGAGTCACCCCTGCCTAGATGCCCTCTTCATGCTTCCACTTACTTTTCTCCGTCCACATGGGCATCGCGAAGGGGGGGGGGGCTGCGGTCCCCCCCCTTGGAAAATAATAACTGCAATGTGCAACCAATTACTATTAGACTATTGCTTTAATATTGATATAAATAACAGTTTTTATTTATCATAAATTAATATGCTTAGCCGCAACAAATACTATAACTCATTGAGAGGTAGAACTGGAACTGAAAAATTCAATGCCACAGCTGGGATTTGAACCACAGACCCTCCGCTTACTAGGCGGGTGCTCTAACCATTAAGCTACTGTGACAATCTGCCAGAATGACATTGAATTCTCAAACCAGTTTGTATTTTTCCCGGTATAGTTAAATAAATAATAACTATAACTCATCTTTTACAGTTTCTAGCAACAGAATAATGAATTAATATTGTAAGATTTGAAACTTTCACGGCGAACGTTATTGATCAATGCTTCACGGGTGATCAGTCGTGTTAAATTTAAGAAGGTCGAGAATTCGGCCATTGTCGACTCCATGGCCATCTTCAGGACTAAAAAGATGAAAAAGACTTAGACATATTTTATTAAGGGAATATTTGCCTGGTGCCGGTACAGTGGGGCCCGGCTTACAGGCTAAAATTTACATGGACATATATTTTACAAGGTTTCATGAACACTCTGGTTTGGCTTGTTTTTCACAAAAACCCATACAGTGAGCAGCGTTAGCTCACCGAGAACAGTTTTTGGGCTTATTTTTACTGTTTGTTTTTTGTCCTTTTGATACACATGTTTTCTTTGTTTATGTACACGGATACATACGCGCACTTACTCCTGAGCATACCACACATGTCCCATCACACACACACACACACACACACACACACACACACACACACACACACACACACACACACACACGCGCTCATACATATTTAGACACACACCCTCATGCCCACTGGGCACACCAGAAAGATGCGTCCCAGCACTTAGAACTTTCACTGCACTATATACACTATTTACAGTTTTCCCGCAGTTTTCCTGTGCGGCCAGGTTGCAGCTCCTGTGGCATTTCCGAGGCACAGGCCTCTACCGTAGTGTGTGGCCTAGGGCCTGGGTTGCATGGGCGCGCATTAGTCGGTGAGCCGTGGTGTCTAGAACATTTTGATTCTAGCATGTTTTCGGTGCTTTGGCTCGCCTTTGCCGATGTTGGCAATCACGTCATTTTGGTGATTCCTGATGCGCGCCCACGCAGCAGAGGCTCTTTCTGTTATTGCCTCGGGAATGGATGGGATCTGGGTTTCCAGGTGAAGGGTTGGGTTAGTGGTTAGGATGGGAGCAGAGAGGATTTTCCGGAGGGAGAGGTTTTGGATCTGTTTCAGGGCGGTTTTTGAGGCGTTTGCCCAGGCCACACACGCATATGGAACCACTGACAGGATGAAAGCTTTGTACAGGACGAGCTTGGACTTAAGGTGCAGCTGTTTGCTGCGGAAGATGGGGGCGCATAACTTTAGCCGCTGTCTGCCTTTGTTGGCGCTATTTTTTATGTGGGTGGACCAGCACATTGTGCGGTCCAAGGTAACCCCTAAGTATTTAACTTTCCGGCGACCTGACCACCGACCGTTAGGTCCATTGCTAAAGTGTGATGCCGCTTAGAGAAATGAATCAGCTGGCATTCGTTGGGATTAATTTTGATTTTCCAGTCATGTTGCCCAGAGAGGAAGTTGTTAGCATAACGGTGCATTTCTTAAAGGCCGAAACGTGGATTTCTATGGTGGTTGTATATTGCAGTGTCGTCAGCATACATGGCGACCTTGCATCTGGCGTCCACTGGGAAGTCGTTAGTGAGTAATATATACAAAAAGGGCGACGTTATTGCCCCTTGTGGGACGCCAGCCCGCATCACGCGCTTCCGAGAGGAGGAGCGGCCCACTTGGACGTAAAACTTCCGTTTTTCTAGAAAATTGTGCAGCAAGTATAGATAATTTTGAAGAGCAGGGAAATTGTGGTGAGTAGTTATAGTCCCTCATTAAGCAATTGTATTAACGATTTTTTGCCGCTAGATGGCGTTAGTGTCGCGTGGCGCTAGTGTCGCATTTTGATGGCGGGAAATTTGAAAATTTCGAGATGGCGGAAAATTTGAAAATTTGAAATTTTTCCCGCCATAGTGGTAGATTTCAAATTTTCAAATTTTCGCGCCATTTAATGTATTTCAAATTTTGCACCATGAAAATGTGACACGGTAAAAAAACTTAAGATGTCGTTAAATTTGAGAATTTGAAATTTCTTTCTGTGAGCGTAGTTAATTTGAAATTTTCAAACTTCCCGCCATCAACGGCGCTCGCGCGCCGTGCGCCACTAACGCCATGGGATAATCGTTAATCCGATTGCTTAAGGAGGGACTGTTGATTAGATTATTTATTTTTATTGACAAGATCCACTGAAAAAACAGTTTAAATTATTGTTGTACGAAAAGGAGTACAAACCTGTTTGTTGGTTGTAGAAAGTTGGTTGCAAACGATGTGTTCCGTGTGGGTTGGATGGGTAATGATGAAAGATGATTTATCCGTTGAGGAGCAAGTGCAAGTTGCCACCTTGAGGACAAGTGCGGGTGACGAAGCCGGAATTTGCAGCAGGAGGAGCCGTGGTATGTCTTGCAGTGTTGGCAGGTCGTTCCTCCACGAGAGCTCGGTACCCAATGAGGGTAAAATGAGACGTCTATGTAGATGAAAGAGTCATCCGGTCTACGAGCTGTGTTTGCGATCGCAGACACACCCGCTGGGGTGGGGAAGGTGTGGGTGGATGGGGTTTTCTGGCACAGGAAAAAACCTTTGATATTTTACCACCAACCGTTGCTATTTGAGATGATTTAGCCGTTGAGGAGCAAGAGAAAGTTGACACCTGGAACATACGTTTGAGTGACGAAGCCGGAATTTGCCGCAGGAGTAGTTGTAGGTTTTGCACAGGGTTGGCATGTCGTTCCTCTATGAGAGCTCGGTCTCAGCTGAAGGCAAGATGAGACGTCTATGTAGATGAAAGAGGTATCAGGTGTAAGCGCAGAGTTTGCGAACACGCCCACATCCGTTGGTGAGGAGGGGGTGGGGGAAGGGGAGGGGGTTGGAGGGGAGGGGGAGATTGCGATATACCACATCCGCAGGATGGGGTTTTCTGGCACAGGAAAAAACCGTTGAGATGTCCCCACCAACCGTTGCTTTTTTTGAATAAAATAATATGATTGGTGGACCTTGAGCGTGTGGATGTTGAATGAGTACTCTCTCTTGACGGGCGCTAAGCATCCAATCGCCGAGAATGTGATCTGTCATAATATATGTCGGTGAAGGGTCCAAGTGCGCTGATAAGCATCTGCCGAGGTACATTCGCTCGAAGTTTTTTATCATTTGCTGCATTTTCACTGCCGAGATGTATTGTTGCTCGTAGAAAACGAAAAAAAGCACGTGATTTGCGGAAGAGAGAAGTGATGTGGTCTTCACGGGTGTTGGGAAGCAAAGAAGGAAAGGATCTTGGAGGAATGGGAAAACGTGATATGCGGAAGTGACATGGGGTGATCTGATTGGATAAAATAACACGAGTTGGGATTGGTCGTTAGGATTCCAAAATGACGATGATTGGTGGAAATAAGGTGCGTTGCCATTGGATGAAAAATGAGGAAGCAACCTTTCCTTATAAAAAAGGGAGAGAAGAAGGAATTGCAGGAATGATAGTATTGCTGATGGTGAAAAAGCATAGTTTAAAAAAAAACGAAAAAAAGTCGGTTAACGGACTTGGATTTAAATCTTTCAAGAACGAGATATTAAAATGTTGCAAAAACCCAACATGGAGTATGTTTCCAAATGTTGTATTTTCTGAAAAAATGGCTTCAGAATTTTGCTTAAAATATCAATTATATTGATACGTATAAGTTGAGTCTTGTTTTTCCTCGTTTGCTTGGTTTCTTTTTCCTTCGTCTTTTTTGTTTTGAACATAGGCTCATATTTCTAACGTATTTAACAGACATGCTTTAATGTTAAGCCAACAGTTAAAATCGGATAAAATGCGCCGACTATGGTTGAACACGTCACACTATCAAATTAAGATAACAAGATAATTCAAGAGCTGATTAGCAAGCTTTTTTAAATGTTTGCCATACCTTTTAAAGAAGGCGCTAATATGAGTCTCTCACGCAGATAGAAAATGCTGGGAGATAATATGCAACTTGCCTTCATACTCACATACACACACAAGCGTTCCGTGGCAATTACGTGCTTTGAAATCGATCTGCATCTTGCTAAACCAGAAGACGACGAGACATGTCGACTGTTTCTCTCGTGGCTTAAGAGGCCAACAGACACGCACCGCATACATGATGGAACTTGTCTAGTATGGATTCGTGCACGTGCCAGATCATCCAGTTACGATAAGATGTTATATATCCCGACAGTTTACCTCGAAATATGTCATATAAGAATAAAAGCTTAAACATCTAGTTGATTGAAACATAGAATAGTTAATGATGTTAAGCAAACACACAGTGGCGCAAAATGAACAAATATATGAATATAACATAGTTCGGAGCAATAATGAATTGTTTGCTTTTTCTTCTTTGCTTGTCAAATCACACACACGGTCACTGATGTTTTTTTTTTTATTGGAGAGGAAAGCGTTAGCAAATTGTTTTCTTATTATTTTAATACTAGCGGAATAAATATGTTATCAATAGCTGGGAAAAGAATCAAGAAGCTTATGAAAAATTGTTAACAACTATGAAAATAAGGATATTGAGTGCAAAAGCCGTTTGAATGATACACATCAGAATTGTTTCCAGAAGTATAGTATTAATTTAGGAGAAATGTTTCTACTTTCACTGCCCTTCCTTCTACAAACTATTTCATACACAAGACGGAGAACAGAAGACAACGCAGAATTATCACAAAAAAAGAAATATAAGGTATTTGAAAATTAAAACCGACAGCAAAGAATATATTGGGAATTGATAATGTTACAAGTGTATTTTGTATCATTTGTGGTTTTTTTTCAGCTTAGCAAGTTTCTGTGTGCCTGTTGCGATTAAAAACGTATACCAAGGAATATACACTTGATTCAAGTTAAGATAACAAGATAATTCAAAATATGCATTATACTAGCTGAAATGTGCATTGTTACCCCTAGTTTGATGATTTATCCCTACAACTATGAGACGTTGAACTTTGGTTGTGCATGCACATAGCTTAAACAAAGATTTAATTAAAAACTCTTATAAAACAGAAAGTAAACAAAATAAACACACCAGGAAAACACAATCCAAAACAAAAAACTCTGTTGCACAAACAGGGATCCAATTCTCTTTACACACGCACAGTACATGGGGGGAAAAAGTTTTCGCTTGACACGGAGAAAGATCCCATGATAGTCGTCCAAGCAACTGAATAACACTGATGAACGAGGCAAGATGCTAGTTTTAAAAACGCTGAGAAATCAAGAAAAGATTTCTGCTACGAAATATGACTGTTGGCATTTTAAACGATCTTGGAAATGTTCAAGAAAATACCTGAAAATGCAGTTTTTGGCCGACAGTTGGGGGAAATCGAATGACGTGGCAAGATGCTAGTTTAAAAAACCTGAAGTAATAATTACCAGACTTCCGGTATGCAATATGACACTTTTCTTGGAAAAAAACTGAACTTGCGCACGAGCTAAGCGTCATGCCGAGGCAAGGTGGGAGGTGGAGGGGTGGGGGGGGGGGGGAGAGAAGCGAAGTCAGGTTGTGGCGTGTGCAGGATTTGTTTAGCTATGTCAGAAAGTCACGTAGACTACTTTTCCTAGGAAGATGTGAACCGATGACTGACCGGAAGTGTCACGTTTACTTGTGCATAAACAGAGGGCGTATGATATCTCTTCAGCGGTTCTATTTGAGTGCGTCTAGGAGAACATTGCGACACCTGTTTTGTACGTGTGTATATGTGAAGTGAACGGTTTGCTTTCAGAGTTCATAGGGCAAGAACATAATTATAGCTCGCTGTACTTGATAATGACACATTTAACGGACTGAGCAACCGAAAATTGTGGGTCGCGATAAGCAGTCCTTTGTTTTTGTTTTTTAAAAAAAGAGTGAGGTGTTTAAGCGGTTTGTCGGAGAGCGAGTTGAAAGCGATCTGGGTTGAAATTATACGGCTATTATAACTTTATAACATAAAATAACACCTTATACGAATTTTTTAAAAACATGTTTTTTTTTTTTTTTTGCAGAGCGCATCCAAAGAGTTTTGGAAAACTGTGTGTGTGCTTAAAAACAAAAAGAAAAGGTTTTAGATGGTATCGCAACATGGAACCGGAACCGGTGGTAAGTCAAGACCTATGCAAATCAAAAGTGAATTGTGACGTCAATTATACAACGATGAGACGCTCAGAATTTCTGCAAAAACCAAAGACCGACGCTCTGTGCGAGCGCGTGGGAAAAGGTAACGTAAGCTGCACGATAGATGACGTCAGAAGCTTTGATATGGAGTTAAAAGGTTACTCTGTGACTGCGTTTGGCGATCATACCGGCAAAAACGTGCTGTACGCGTCCGATAAGCAATGGGATAAACACATTGACGTTATGTTTCACGAGGGACACTTTAACGCCATTGTCGACCTTAACAAGTGTTTCAAATGCAGATACTATTGCCGTCAATGTCACCATCCCTCGGCACACAAAAGAGAATACCATAGTTGCGACGCCAAGTGCTGTAAATTTCACCAGCAATGCGATGCACGATTCGATGCTTACATACACTGTACTGCGTGCTACAGAGACTTTAAGGGGCCTACGTGCTATTCGAATCACACCAAGAAAGGCGCATTTTATCCCAAACAGCTATCGGTGTGCGACGTGGAGAAGGTGTATGCGCCTTGCAATAAGCTGGTGAATTTGAGATATAGAAAAACCTCACACGAGTGCGGGGAAACATACTGCAAACATTGCAAGACGCACGTCGATTCTAATCACTTGTGTTTTATGCAACCGTATGCTTGTAAGAACAAAAGAAAACAATATGTCTTTATGTTCTTAGACCTCGAATGTACTCAAAACGTGCCCTATACCGGTAAACAACACACCTACGAGCATGTGCCTAACTTGTGCATGTTATACCAAGCCTGTCCGCTTTGCATCGACGAACGCCACAAGATGGCGTACTGTACCGAGTGCGGCGCCAAAGAATGGGTATTTACGAATGACCCTGTAAAACAGTTATTCGAGCATATCGCGCAGCCGAGATTGGAAGCCTGAGACGTCATTGTGGTGGCTCATAACCTCAGAGCCTACGACGGCCAATTTTTATTAAAGTACATGGTGGGGCATTTAAAATGGGCGCCGGAGCTTATCATAAACGGCGGCAAGATATACCGAATGAGATACGGTGACGTCACCTTTATCGACTCGCTCAACTTCATACCCATGCCACTATCTCGCTTTTCGAAGACCTTCGACTTGAAGAAATGCAAAGGCTATTTTCCATATTTATTTAACACCAAGCAAAACGAGCACTACGTCGGTCCCATTCCCGATCAAAAGTATTTCTGCCCCGAAGGCATGTCGGTAGAGATCCAAAGAGCCTTCGAGCAGTGGCACGACGAAAAGGTTGCCTCCGAGTACGTCTTCGACATGAAGGCGGAAATGGTGACGTATTGTAAAATGGACGTCTTTCTCCTCAGTCGGGGAGTTTCCAAATTCAGAAGAGAATTCTTAGACGAGAACGGCATAGATCCGTTCAGGGAATGCGTCACCATCGCTCAGGCTTGCATGTGCGTGTACAGGAAGCGCTTCATGCCGCCGAAAAGGATTACCCTATTACCCGTGGGCGCGTATCGACTAGCAGACAGGCAGTCTCGCATAGCATGCATATGGCTGACTTAGATAGAGTCACAAAATAATAGTGTTATTCAGCACGCTATGAGAGGACGCGAAGTCAACATTGCCGGCCACAAGGTGGACGGGTACAGTGAAGAAGCCCGAACCGCGTACTTCTTCCACGGATGCTTCTACCACGACTGCCGCCGATGCTTTCACAATCGCCACGCCGCCATATACAACACTGCCAACGAAACCATGGCCTCCAGGTTGGAGAGCACAGAGAAGGTCGCGACCAAAATCCGACGGGCCGGCTACGCCGTGGTGGAAATGTGGGAGTGCGAGTTCAACGCCGTGATGAAGCCCGACCGCGAGCTCGAGCGCCACGCTAGAGACTTCCCGGTACCCGAACCCCTGAATCCCAGAGACGCCTTCTACGGAGGCCGCACCAACTGTACCAAGACGTTCCGAGGGGGACAGGAAGATCTTCTATTACGACGTGTGCAGCCTGTACCCGTTCGTGAACAAGACCAAACCCTACCCCGTCGGCCACCCGAAGATCCACGTGGATCGCTTTCCGCGCTTGGAAGACGTGCGTGGCGGGCTCATCAAGGCCGTGGTTATACCACCGCAACACCTGTACCACCCGGTGCTGCCGGCGCGCTTCAACGGCAAGTTCTTGTTTCCGCTATATCGCGCTTGTGCGGAGTCGGATAACCAAGACGAGTGCGAACACCGAGAGCACGAGAGGGCCCTGAAGGGCACCTGGGTGGTCGACGAAGTCAAGGTAGCCCTCGAGGAGGGGTACCGCCTCCTCCAGGTCCACGAGATCTGGGAGTACGACGTGGTGCAGTACGACCTGGCCACCGGAGCCAAGGGACTGTTCGAGGCCTATGTCGATCAGTTCCTGAAGATCAAGACGGAAGCTTCCGGATGGCCCTCGGGCTGTGACACGCAGGACGCGAGAGAGCGGTACCTGAGAGAGTTCTCGGAGCACGAAGGCGTCGCCCTAGATCCCCACGCGATCGCACCGAACCCCGGTCAGCGCGAGCTCGCCAAGCTGATGCTCAACAGCTTCTGGGGCAAACTCGGGCAGAGGGACAACCTCCCCACGTGCGAGCTCGTCGACAGGTACCATCGACTCCTGGAGCTGCTCAACGACCCGAGCGCCCAAGTGCAGACCTACGTACCCATCACCGACGACGTCATGTACGAGGTGTGGAGGTGCTGCGAGCAGAGTCCCAAGGTGAACCCCATTGCTATAGATAGCGGGTGTTTCTGGACTCCACATGCATTCGCAGGTTGTT
Source organism: Tenodera sinensis (assembly GCA_030765045.1). Taxonomy (NCBI): domain Eukaryota; kingdom Metazoa; phylum Arthropoda; class Insecta; order Mantodea; family Mantidae; genus Tenodera; species Tenodera sinensis. The sequence goes on from CM060964.1 coordinate 190,373,917, forward strand.
TTGACACGTTAAATAAGGCGCATTGGACAACGCGAACCTCATTCCCCGTGCCATCATGGGTAGACACAGGTTGAGCATTGCCAAATTGAGCAGTCCGCTCGTAGCGAGACAGCACGGAAATTTGACGGCCTTAGCCAGGGCGAAGGCGCCTCAGCGCAAAATATTGTTAAAAAATGCCGACGGATATCTGATAAAGGCCATTTGCGAATGTATGCTCAACGTGTGCAGAGGTCACGTGCAACTTCCGCAGAAGTGCCTAAATCGCTTGAAGAGAAGTAAGGCGTCTTGGAGGAAGTTGGTAGATAAGCGTGTTCCCTTAAAGAAAAAGAAGAAAATATTAATTCAAAAAGGAGGTTTTCTACCGGCGTTTCTGCTCCCCGTATTAGCTTTGCTTGGTAGCGCTCTCGTGTCCAGATTTGCAGCATGAAGTACGGGAGACAGGTCGTGGTGGCGGCCCCGTTGCCGAAAACCGCGGAAAAGCTTCACGTCAAAGACAAGAGCATTTCTAGTCTAGCTAAAGAAATGGAGAACGTACAGCGAGCCAAAAAACAGTCTGCCGACGAAAAGTTGCGTCTGGTAAAATATAAATTGGGGAAGTATCTGGATCTGGTGTCACAAGTGAGACAACCCTTCCTTAGCAATCGCAACGACGACGACGATGCTTACGAGGACGTGGACCGAGACGTGCGGGTGAAGCACGAGTTCGCTCCTAGGACCATCAAACGACACCCCCTATCCCCTCGCAAGAGAAAGAAGTCAAAGTTGCCCACCTCCACGTATCAATTGCGCCCCCTTCGTTGGGTGCCCCTGTAACAAAAAAAAAAAAAAAAAAAAGCGATGAAGGAATGGACTGCGTTGAGGCGATTGTATGCCAAACCGGAACATTATGCCGGCCTGGGAACGGTGAAGTCCCTGCGAAAAGCCACCTGAGAGTCAAAGACCAACATTGAGTCCTTCCTTCGAACCCAGAAAAGTTATACCTTGCACAAGCCCGTGAAAAAGCGGTTTCCCACCAGATACTATCACGTGACCAATATGGACGATCTCTGGGAAGCCGACCTCAACGTCATGAGCAGCGTCAGAGAACATAACAAGCCGTATGCTTACATTCTCACCGTCATCGACGTATTCTCCAAATACGCGTGGGCCGTTCCTCTGAAAACGAAACTTGGCGCCGAGGTGGCGGAGGCGTTTCGTTCCATATTTTCTCAGCGAGTTCCCAGGGTCCTACACACGGACAAGGGAACCGAGTTCACCAACAAGACGTTTCGCGACTTTCTAAAGAAGCACAACGTGCAACATTACACCACCAAAAATAACGTGAAAGCCAGCGTTGTGGAACGGTTTAACCGAACCCTGAAGACCAACATGTGGAGATATTTCACTCACAAAAACTCTTACAGGTACGTGGAGGTTCTCCCGGCCCTACTCGAGTCGTACAATAGTTCGCATCACAGGTCCATAAAGATGGCGTCCAAGCAGGTCAACGAGTCTAACATCTTGCAGGTGTACCGCAAGTTGTACGGAGGCAGGCGTCTGCCGCGGCCTAGCAGACCCAGATATATCGTTGGCGATTACGTGCGCATTTCCAAGGAGAAAATGAAGTTCGACAAGGGGTACGAGCAGAACTGGACGGGTGAGATATTCGAGATAGCCGAGGTGGTGCGTGGTCGACCCGTGGTATATAAGTTGAAGGATCTGGCCATAGACGGCGTATTTTACACCGAAGAGCTGCAAAAGGTCGCGCTCCCCGAAACCTTCAAAATTGACAGCATTTTGCAAACTAAAGGCAGAGGGCGCAACAAACAGGTGTTGGTGAAGTGGAAGGTATATCCGGCCAAATTCAACTCGTGGGTCCTGGCTTCGACCATCGATTCGGCATGATCAAGACCAAGCTTTTCTCCCTCACGCTGGCGAGCATTGCTTCGATGTATCACCTTACCGATAACACCACGGTAAGATTCTCAAACGTCTTGCCCGAGAGGATCGTCCTACAGGGAGAATGGGAGGTGGCTCTGCAGAAGGTCAGGTATCCGGTGAAATTCTACAACGTCGCCCCTGAGGGAAGCCCGCGTCACGGGCACCAAATACACCATGAAGCACCTTCCCACGCATTCCGAGTTCAGCTTGCCAATCCCTCGAGGCATCGTGCACCATCCTAAAGACCTGGTGAAACTCGTCAACGACGTCATTCCCCAACATTTGTCGGTAGAAAATGTCTTCCTCTTCGACGAGAGCAAGAACGCGGCAAGCGTGAGTGCAACGGTCACACGATTGCACCACGCTTCCTTCGAAGGGTACGTGAAGAACGTGGTGCGCACGGCTATACCGTACGTTCCCTCCGAATACGAAACCTTCAACGACGAGCCCTAGCATAAACGCGAAGCCGAAATCCAATCTCACCCAGTCGAAAAGCCCTCGGGAGTAGCGCAAAATGTTGGAAAACCCAAAACTCTTACGATTTCTTCGACCCAGCCACCACCACCCCACACTCCCTCCGCGCCACACAGGGAAGGCCTTCCACCACCAAAGAGGTCCGGCGAGCACGATTCTGATCCCCTGCATCGCATTCACAGTTTGATGCTGACTCCGACGTTGGCCAACATGTTAGGCTTCGAACCCTATACCAACGTCATTCTCCAGGCAGGACCCAAACATCCTGTAGATCCATATATGTGGTTTCCTTGCGAAATGTTCATCTATTGCAACCTAGTCGCACCGCAAGTGGTGGGAGATACCTTCGTCCAGGTGATAGAGAGCGTGGCGGTGGAATACGAGAGAAGCAATAACACTTACATGACCGACGAAAAGACGTTCTTTCCCCAACATTGAGTGCCCCTCGTGCAACAGGACTTCAAGACGGTCAACATAGATTTAAGGAACGGTTATGGCGATCTCTTGCCATTTACCGACGGATTTTCCTCTACTATAGTTTTCGCTTTCCGACCCAAACCGCAATAATGGATGTGCAGACCGTCACACAGTACTATCTTAATCAGGACGATCGCGATTTCATTCTGTACAGGGGAAAGCGCTTTCAGAGAGGCAGCGGACTATTTTCTGCTCTTGTAGGACTCTTCAGAAGGGTACTGCCCTTTCTAAAGAGCGGTGCAGAGGCTGTCGGGAAGGAAGCACTTCAAATCGGGCGCTCACGTGCTGTCTGATGTCGCCGCGTCCGGAACATTGCCGTAAGGAGGCCCTGAAGTGGAGGCTGAAGGAGGCCGGGTCCAATTTAAAGCGAAAGGCCGACGAAAATATCGATGCTATGCTCGGTTCCGAATTGAGACGCATCAAAAGAATAAAACGAACCAAACGCAGCCGTGGCAAACAGTCGAAGCCGAAACGCGGAAGGCGCAAGGTTCAGGACGTCTTCTCATAATGGCAGACGAAGCCGTGATCATGAGTTCCGAACTGGATCTCTTTAAGGATGTCCCTGTTCAGATGAGAATCGAGGAATCTCGAATCATATTCCTAAATCCTCAAAACACGTTAATGAAGAATGCGCCAATTACCTTTCATTATTCGGGAAATGCAGACGATTATCTAGACCTGACTTTCGTCGTGCTCGAACTCGCGGTGAGCATCGTAGACGATCAAGGAGTAGACATCGAACCGGAAGTGAACGCCACTTTCGTCAACAATGCATTAAACTCCCTGTTTCAACAAATCGAGGTATCGCTGAACGTCATCGTTTCCATACCTCAAGCCGGCTACCCCTACAGAACTTATTTCGAGACGCTTCTCAATTACTCCGAAGATGCCATGAACCCCAAGCTAGAATCTTCCCTGTGGAAGAAGGACACGGCGGGCATCATGGACTCTTTCGTCGCCAATGCCGGGTTTCAGTGGCGTCACGGCTTCACCAAAGGCAGCAACGTCGTTCAACTCATAGGCCCACTTTCCAACGCCCTATTCAGACAGGAGAAGCTCATGCTGAACAACATCAGCATGACCATCAAGCTGACTCCTGCCTCGCCGCAATTCTATTTGTTTTCCAACGACTCCACCTTTAAGGGCTACGCCAAAATCCAGTCTGCTACCCTGCGTCTAAAAGCAGTACGACCCTCGCCAACCATCAAGCTTGCGCACCAGGCCGTGCTGACCAAGAGCAATGCAAAGTATCACCTCAGGGATGTCAGCTTTCACGCTCTCAGCATTCCAAAGGAATCCAGAGCGATGACGTTCAGCGACGTCTTCATAGGGAAAATTCCCAGAAGGGTTGTCGTGGCCATGGTCACCGACAAGGCTTATTCCGGCGATGTCACCAAAAACCCATACAATTTACAGCACTTTCAGCTCTATGTCAACAGTCAACCCGTTCCATCCCAACCGCTCCAACCCGACTTTTCAAACGGCCACTATCTGCGATGCTTTCAGACCCTGCAGGTCGGTCTAGGAATTCACTGCAAAGATGAAGGGCATTCCATCTCCAGACAAGCATACCCCGCAGGATATACGGTAATGGCCTTCAATCTAACGGCCGACATGAGCGCCAACGAATATCATATCTCGGGGCAGCGCCACGGTACCGTCTCTATAAGCATCGGTTTTGCCAAGACCTTGACAGAACCGGTTATACTTTTGGTGCTGGCGGAAATTCACCGCACTCTCGAAATAGACGCTAGCCGCTCCATTTTGGTATCATGAACACCTTTCAAATACAACAATTTTTATCGACATGCCCCTCCACGCGTCCTCACTTTTCGGGCGTCCACCCCTCCGACAAGCTTCCCAAAATTCATACCATTAGAAGGCTCCCCTTGGCTCTAGTCGCCAACACGGATCCTAGCACGAAACCGGGCAAGCACTGGGTTTGCATCTTTGTCGAAAAGAACGGTCAGGGAGAATATTTTGACAGTTATGGAATAGACCCCATCTTGCCCCATTTTATTCAATTTCTGAACAACCTCTGCCGTCCCCGATGGTCCACTAACTCCAGAAGGCTGCAAGGTCATGACAGCACCACCTGCGGTCATTACGTCATCGGCTATCTCTCCCACCGCTGTTCCGGTCTCTCTAAGGTTAAATTCTTTTCCAAATTTCTCGTCAGCAATTTCGCCCATAATGATGACGTCATTCTCAAAACCTACAAACGCGTATGCCAAGCAAAGTGCTCTAACGTTCAACAGTCCTGCCAACCTCTGCAGGTAAGAAGCTGACGCATTTGAAACGCCCATAGATCACGACTTGGTATTCGCATGTATCATCACCATCTCTCTTGTCTGTGCTTTCAGAACACGCTTCCGTTGCTATAAAACTCTCAGTCGTACCGTCCGTCGCAGTCAGTCATGGAAAACGCGCAGGGAGGCACGCCAACCAGGTGAGTGCTCAACCGCCTTTTTTCTTTCTTTTTTTCATTTGGTTTCTCTCTCTCGTTTGACATGCATTCGAAACGGTTCATTTCTGTCTCTCTCTCTTGTTTCAGTGCAAACAACGACAAGTGCCATACAAAAAGGAAACTTCGCATCCACGATGCCAACATTATGCAACCCGTGGGCAGCGTTAGTCCCGCTCCAACAGAACAAGAAGAGGTTAACCACCAACCCAGCACCGTAGTCGGACCTCTGTCGGACATCTACTTCCTAAATCCAAAACATAGCAAATTCGTGTGTGTGGGTTTTTCGCCCGTGTCGCCGCACCAGCTAGTGGCCACAATTGCAAAGTGCGGGCAGCGCAACGCAGTGGTCCTGGGTTCGATACAGTGGCAAAATCTCGCCGATATTAAGGCTATCATTCAACGCCGTTTTGAATCCGGACAGGGCCCTCTCCAATCCTACCAACTCAGCAACGGCGTCCTCGTTCTCACCAACGAGTATTTGGAAAGCTAAAGACCGTTCTCAAAGATCTGCAAGGGGTCACCGTCACGATCAATCACCAAGAGTGGATCGTGCTGGATAGCCTGCAGGGAATTATCACAGACATTCTGTATCACAAAAAGAAAGAGGAGGCCGACGTTCAAAATCAGATAATGGCATACCGCAAGTACATGCTTCACCATCATGCCTCCGGTGTGCCCTTTGGCAACATGA
>CM060964.1:190384945-190554945 GCA_030765045.1 Tenodera sinensis
AAAATAGCAGTCCCTCCCCCTTGTCTGTCAATTCTGTCGTTCCGAAAGATTTGATACCCCTGGAGCTTGAAAATGTGCTCTCGTTGTAATTTTGTTTCGCAGATGAATGCGATATCAATTTTGTTACGCCGCAGGTAGTTTTCAAGTTGGTGTTGCTTCCTGTGGATGATCTGCATTCCACAAGAGTGCACGAGTTAAAGTTATGCCTCCCCTTGAAATTGCCATTTACTCGACGAGAGTGGTAACCAAACATATGATGGCTTCCAGCTTCTCCATGGTACTGTTGCAGCTTTTTAATCTTGCGATTATGGGCCGCAACTTTGTTAGAAGCGCCGGGAGGTTTAAGTCCTTGAACAGACTGAAAATTTCTCTTAAACCTTCCAGGTCGCTGGTGGGCGCCTGTGTGGGCTGGGGTTGTGGAGGGGTACCATTCTGTGGTTGCACGAGTGCATTTTGCCCTCCAGCGGCTCCTGCAAAGGAGATGCCATTTTTGACCTGGGCCGGGTAGAGGATGGGGCGTGGCCCTGGTTGAGTACCAGGAGAGTTCCTGGCTTCAGCTGCCAGTTGACGGCGGTGTCGTTCCATCTTAAATGTCTCACACCCCCTGTAGCTGGCAGGATGCGCCTCCCCACAGTTCGCACAGTGGGGTACAACGTCCTGCTTGGCCTTTCTTGGGCAGTCAGCTAGGCGGTGGAGGTCACCGCAAAGAACACACCGGGAGGTCATATTACACATTTTGAAAGTGTGTCTTAATTGTTGGCAGTTAAAGCACTGCGTAATATTTTGGAAGCTTTTTAAGACCTCCACGGTAACCATCATGTGGCACACTTCTCTTTGCTGTAAAAATTTTTGGTTGTCAATGGTTCTGTTCAGGCTTACCTGGTAGTTCGGGAGAGGCCTGCCGCGGGACACCATTTGTCGTACCTGAACGCCGGTGTAACCCTTCTGCTCCAGGCCCTCTTTGATGTAATCTACCTGCAGGTCTGCAGGTAGAGAGGCTCCAGAGGCAGTTCGAGTCGAGCGGGGAAGTTGATTCCCCGACCGAGTGTCTTTACCGCAGTACCTAACCGTCATACGTCTGCAGGTAGTCTGACTGACTGACTACCAGATTACAGGCTGAGAACAGCCCGAGGTGTGTCATTCGTGTACCTGCCCTTTTAGGGCTTAACCACTATATGACGGGAATAACGATGTTGTAGGATGGCTAGTGAAGAATGGGGATACGAGACTACTGCACGAAGCCTCGTCCCTCCCGTATGTGGAGGACGAACTGCACGAAGCCTCGTTCCTCCCGTAATTGGAGGACGAAATTAGGCGCCGGGCAACTGAATTTTACGACCAGTTTCCACAACGTCGGAGCGCCCTGGTTAAGTCTCTTGGGGACTACATCCCTAGAGAACGCACACTTGTGCGACACCGGGTTCCTCGCATGGCTTGCGGGCACCCCCGGTAACACAGGAGCTACCCCTTCCAAGAGAAGCTTGGAATTCTAAATTTCTCTATCCATATTTGGATCACTCACCAGCAGTGCCCAACGGTAGTTGCACACTGAAATTAACTTCCGACGAGGAGTACGGACTTCCCGCGGGTACGGACTTTGTGCGGTGTCGCCGGTTGGGGTGTCTTCCTGCCCTAGCCAGAAACTTCGAGATCGTCTGCAGCTGCTTTGAAGAGCCCTCCAAGCTTGCTTAAAAGCGTGAAGAAGGGATTCCGAGTGATCTTCCAGTTCAGCGAGCGTAGTGCGCAGGCCGCCACTCACGCTCCCAGACGCCCGGCGATTGCAGCTTCAGTTCCCGCCAGCTAGAACCCGCCTGTGCAGGCACACTAACAGCTTAGCTGGGTAGAAGTACAAGTCTGTAGCCAACAGTCACCTGACTGGAATCTAGGCGCCTTAGGGCAGGACCTCTGTACTTCGGGCTTTTTAGCGCCCACTAACTGCTCTTTCTCTTCTACTCAACTATTTTCCTCTTTACTATTTAGTTTTTAAGCTCCCCGTTAGGTCCCCTCTAGGCTTTTACTTCTTTTTCTTTTCCGAAACTCTTCCGAGGTCAAGTTAGGGATTGTTAGGGCATATAGTTTATTTATTTACTGTTCTCCACTCTATAACTTCCATCTCTCCATCCCAGTATGACCAAGTCCAAGAAGTTCTCAGTGAAGCGATCTCCTGGCGAGATGCGCACGACCCGTGGAAGGGTCACTAAGCGACAATTGAACGTTGGTGGCCCCTCAGCCCCTGAATCTCCCCCACCTAACCCCATCCCTACTTCCCACCCAGTGACACCGTCCGTGATCCCCCCAGTCGCAGTCCAGGCGGTAAACGGCCTGCCGCGACGCCTGAGCTCGGCCGGACTCCCACACCGAATCCTTCTGCCCTGAATACCCCCCTCCCTAGATCCCGCTCCTCTTCCGCCGTGTCAGTCCCCTCTCTGCCCCCTACTCCGCCTCCTCTCGTCTCCCCTCCTGGCTCTAACCACTCCACACCACCACCTCAGTCAAACCAACAACCTGCTCCCTTGGCCCCTTCCGCAAGCCCCGTAGCCGGCCCCTCCACCAGACCAGACCCGGTTGCGGTTCCTGCCCCTACTGCCCCCCCCAAGCACCCAGGATGCAAGCGCCAATCTACGTCTCTAAACACCACGTCACGCTGTTTCAGACCCTGCAAGAGTTTGACTCCCAATATGCCAATGAAGGCTACACTGTGACCAGGGCCCCGCTGTCGCGGGACTTCCTGGTGCGCATGTCGTCCCCCGTGGACTATGCACACATGTGTGCCTTTCTGCGGCAGAAGGGACTCAACATTCAGCTCACGAGGCAGCATGACGAGCAGCAATCCTTCCGTGCCGTGATAAAGCACGTTTACTATGATGGGGCGGAGGAGGCCATTAAGGCTGAGTTGCGTGCCGCGCACTTTTCAGTGCTGCGTGTAACGCAACTTAGGTGTTACGACCAGGCCAGAACACCTCTTCCGTTCTATCTGGTGGACCTGGCGACGGCGGACGACCTGGACCGACTAAGGCAGGTTGAATGTATACTCCACTTTCGAGTGAAGGTGGAGTTGTACAGGCGACCGGTCATACCGGTCCAGTGTAGTAAGTGCCAACAGCTCAGGCACACAGAGGCGAGGTGCTCGGCCGCGGTTAGGGTGTGCTCCAAGTGCACCGGTGACCACGATTCTCGTGGCTGCGATGTTCCGCCCCCCCCTGAGAACGTGCGCGCTATGCCTGCGCCAGGGCCACGGGGCCAGGTACCGGGCTTGCCCCGAATACCAGCGCCATGTGGCGGCGGCACGTAACCTCCAGGGGACAGGTAGACACGCGGCTGTGGGATCTGGAAGCCGGGCGCGGGGAGTATTGCCCGAGCGGGCTCCACCAGTGCCAAGTGTGGCTGATGTTGTGGCACAAGCTACGGTCGCTGAGGAACCGTCAGGTTCCAGGACGCCCCGCCAGCCCCGTGGAGTGCCGCGCATGGCACGCAGGGACCAGCCAGATCTACAGAAACGACCCCGAGAGACCCGAGACCCACGACTACACCACCAGAGACAAATGTACCGGCGCGTCCTGAGCACCGGCATGGAAGACGGCGACCTGAGGGAGACAGCGGGGCACATCCTCGGGTTGCTGATGGAAGCGGAATTGTCGGAGGTCCGCTCCATACTAGCGTCGTATAGAGACTTCTTCCAACTGCTGGTGACACCTGGTTTCATCTAAGTATCAAGATGGACTATAAAAATTATCTAAATTATCATGGAACGCTAGGGGACATAGACGCAAAAAGACAGAGTTCAAGGAATTCCTCTCCCGTAACAATATTCATATAGCCCTTATCACAGAAACTCTCCTTAAAGACAACCATAGATTAAGCATTCCCGCATACACGACGCACCGAACAGACAGAGACGGGCGCGGGGGTGGCACCGCGGTCATTATTAAACACGATATACAACACGACCTGACCTTCCCTGCTCAACTCCAAAATTTGGAAACCACCAGCGTGCTAATTACCCTCGACAACAACAAAGTGCTCATAACGGCGGCCTATGCCCCCCAGGTACTTTAATAACATCCGATATAACGGACTTAACGCAGCAGCACAATAGGGCCCTAATTGCCGGTGATCTCAATGCGAAACACCAAATTTGGGGATGCAACGAGACAAACAAAGAGGGACGAGCTTTATTACACCTCGAAAACAACTCCGACCTCTTAATCCATACTCCAGAGGAACATACTTACGTTCCATATTGCAGGACACAAAGATCTGACGTGCTAGATCTAGCCCTGTCCAAAACCATAACACGCAGAACACATCTCAAAGTTTTGAATGAGCTGTCATCCGACCATCTGCCCCTCATAATTACACTAGAGGGCAATGCAGCTCTAATCCCGCCAATTATACGCCCAAACTATAACAGAGCGAACTGGGACAAATTTGCAGACACTGTAAGCAAAAACTTGCCCACTGTCCCATTAAACACTAACGAAAGCACCAACGAAGCGGTCATCCAATTGGAAAAGGCCATAAAAATAGCCACAGCTGCCTCTGTGCCTATGAGCCAGCCCAGGCAACATCAAACTAAACTCCCACAAGACATAACCTCTCTAACAGCCGAAAGGAACAGAGCCAGACGCAAATGGCTAAAAACGCGGCACTTAACACACCTCGAGTACGTTAAACACCTAAATAGCCTAGTAAGCGAAAGGATCGCAAATCACGTCTCGAGGCAATGGCAGAACACACTGGAGAATCTCGATTATGAACGAGACTCAGTGTGGAAAGTAGCTCGCTGCCTAACACGCGATAAAGTGCAAATCCCTCCACTCCATACAAATCAAAACATAGCCACCACCGATAAAGAAAAAGCAAATGCACTCGCGGACGCACTACAAGAAACATTAACCCCAAACACCACTCCCTCATGCCCACAATTCACCGCCGAAACCGAAGAAGAAACGCGCGAATATAAAGACCAAATAACTCACAATAAAATAAGAAAAACATGTCCCAGCGAAATCAAATGGCTCATTAAACATCTACCGAAACGAAAGGCCCCTGGGCCAGACAGTATCCCGGCAGTAGCCTTAGCTAACCTACCCGAAGATGCCATCAAACTACTATCCAAAATCTTCAATTATGTGCTAGAGAAAGGGTACTACCCTGACAGATGGAAGTCAGCTATAGCCGTACACTTTCCCAAGAAGGGCAAAGACCTCTCGAACCCATAGAGCTACAGACCAATTAGTCTACTAAGCATACTGGGAAAACTACTCGAAAAAGTAATACTAAAACAACTAAATGCACAACTAATCAAACAAAACATAACTATAAACGAACAATTCGGATTCCGCGCTCGCCACTCCACAACCCTGCAACTACTGAGAGCCACAGAACACATCACGTATGGGTTCAACATCCGAAAATCGACAGGCGCACTTCTACTTGATGTAGAACGCGCGTTCGACAGAGTTTGGCACGCGGGCCTGCTCAAGAAGCTCAAAACACTAAATATACACGACTCTCTAATTAAACTAATCGCAAACTATCTACACAATCGGACATTCCAGTCCAGAGTTAACAACCACCTCTCTTCGCCCCGCCCTATAAAAGCGGGAGTCCCACAAGGAAGTATATTGGGGCCGATTATCTTTAATATAACAATGAACGATATCCCGAAAACACACAACACGAACTTATTCATCTATGCAGATGACACGGCAATCGTAGCGCAATCGGGGAAAGTCGAGTTCATACACAGGAGGCTACAAAACGCCCTTAACGACCTACAGGATTGGTTCACCAAATGGAGAATTAAGGTGGATGCCAAGAAAACGCAGGCTATCATATTCACCAAAAGAGTCAACCATAGACAAGGAAAACACCAGCTTCCACCACTCACCATATTTGGAGAGAACATTGAGTGGAAAAACACAGTCACCTGGTTCGGGCTTAAAATGGACCAGGGACTCACATGGAAGCAGCATATATTCCAAATAAGAGGAAAAGCGAACGCCCAATTAGGCAAACTATATCCCCTTATAAACATGAACTCGCAACTAAAACTCAAAATGGGACTAACATTATATAAGACGCTTATCCGCCCTATACTCACTTACGCTGCTCCGGTTTGGGGTTATGCCGCAAAAACACATATTATGCGCCTACAAAGGCTACAAAATAAAATACTGCGAATGGTAGCAAAAGTGCCCTACACGGCAATAGCGGACCTATTACACGACGAACTAAAAATGCACACGATAGAGCAATTCATTAAAAAGCTCTCACACGATACGTATAAACACTTGCATAAACATCACAACCCTTTAGTAACGAACCTAGGTAACTATACCATGGAAATTTACAAACACGCTAGACCGCTAGCGCTTTTCGACAGAAATTTAACTTCAAATAACAGGGAAGTAGAGGAATTCTTGAACAACCTACTACACGACTAAATGAAACTTTGACAGAGGACTGTTCCCTCTCACCTCACAACTACACCTTCCTTATTCCCTGTTTCAGACCGCAGCCTGCCACAGAGCCCTACAAGCCCTCGGCAATGCCGAGGCGGATCGGGAGAACTAGGGCCTCCCACCAGTGTCCTACGTGCGCGGTGAAAGCGGGCCACCGTATGATGGTGTAGGACACTCCGACGACACGGCGAGACCAGGACAAACGCTTTTACAAGACCTGTCTGCCTAGGGCAGACAAGAAGAAATCAAGCACGATAACACTTATATAAAGCATGTGTAAAAATCACAGACAATTAGTTGATTCTAACGACTTGCAAGTACATACCTGTGCAACACTAGACATAAGCCTAATTATTGCAAGAAAATATCTTTTCACTCTAACACTAACATTAGCTTATCTCACAACGACTTGCAGGTTTCACCTGTGCTTCCCTAGATATAAGCTCAAATATTGCACGATTAACTTCAGCTACACTAACTCTAACATTAGCAAAGATTATAACGACTGGCAGGTAAACACCTGTGAAACACTAGATATAAGCTGAAACATTGCACGAATAACCTCAGGTATGCTAACACTAAAATTAGCAGAAAGTATAACGACTGGCAGGTAAATACCTGTGCAACACTAGACATAAGCTCAAATTGCACGAATAACCTCAGGTATGCTAGCTCTAACATTAGCAGATATCATAACGACTTGCAGCTAAATACCTGTGCAACCCTAGAATTAAGCATCACACAAATTACATCTTGACTAACAGGCCTATGTCTGTGCAACCTAATCATAAGTAAGCGTAACTGCGTCTAATATCAACACAAATTTAACAATGCATTTTATCTCTCTTGGTCATGTCCAGGTTTCATGGGCATTACCAAAAAGCAACAATTGACTCGCTCGCATGAATTCATGCTAGCTTAAAGCTTTCAATTACTAACCGGGGTGCTATGCGGGACCCGACTAACGCACGATGATGCAGGAAACCTTTAGCAATGTACGAACTAACACGTGGAGGGGTTTTTTAGTGAGTAACCCTCCCCCTCCAGGGCGCAGGGACCCTCACACTGTTGGCCTCAGCATGTTGGCCTCCGCCTGTAACGGGTTTTTCCCCTCCACGGTAAAAAAAAAAAAAAAATTCCTGCCCTATAAAAGCGGGAGTCCCACAAGGAAGTATATTGGGGCCGATTATCTTTAATATAACAATGAACGATATCCCGAAAACACACAACACGAACTTATTCATCTATGCAGATGACACGGCAATCGTAGCGCAATCGGGGAAAGTCGAGTTCATACACAGGAGGCTACAAAACGCCCTTAACGACCTACAGGATTGGTTCACCAAATGGAGAATTAAGGTGGATGCCAAGAAAACGCAGGCTATCATATTCACCAAAAGAGTCAACCATAGACAAGGAAAACACCAGCTTCCACCACTCACCATATTTGGAGAGAACATTGAGTGGAAAAACACAGTCACCTGGTTAGGGCTTAAAATGGACCAGGGACTCACATGGAAGCAGCATATTTTCCAAATAAGGGGAAAAGCGAACGCCCAATTAGGCAAACTATATCCCCTTATAAACATGAACTGGCAACTAAAACTCAAAATGGTACTAACATTATATAATACGCTTATCCGCCCTATACTCACTTACGATGCTCCGGTTTGGGGATATGCCGCAAAAACACATATTATGCGCCTACAAAGGCTACAAAATAAAATACTGCGACTGGTAGCAAAAGTGCCTTACACTGCACCAGGGGACTTACTACACGACGAATTAAAAATGCACACGATAGAGCAATTCATTAAAAAGCTCTCACACGATACGTATAAACACTTGCATAAACATCACAACCCTTTAGTAACGAACCTCGGTAACTATACTATGGAAATTTATAAACACGCTAGACCGCTAGTGCTTTTCGACAGAAATTTAACTTTAAATAACACGGAAGTAGAGGAATTCTTGAACAACCTACTACACGACTAAATGAAACGTTGACAGAGGACTGTTCCCTCTCACCACACAGCTAAACCTTCCTTATTCCCTGTTTCAGACCGCAGCCTGCCACAGAGCCCTACAAGCCCTCGGCGATGCCGAGGCGGACCGGGAGAACTAGGGCCTCCCACCAGTGTCCTACGTGCGCGGTGAAAGCGGGCCACCGTATGATGGAGTAGGACACTCCGACGACACGGCGAGACCAGGACAAACGCTTATACAAGACCTGCCTGCCTAGGGCAGACAAGAAGAAATCTAGCACGATAACATTTATATTAAGCATGCGTAAAAATCACAGACCATTAGCTGATTCTAACGACTTGCAGGTACATACCTGTGCAACACTAGACATAAGCCTAAATATTGCACGAAAATATCCTTTTACTCTAACACTAACATTAGCTTATCTCACAACGACATTCAGGTTTTCACCTGTGCATCGCTAGATATAAGCTCAAATATTGCACGATTAACTTCAGTTACACTAACTCTAACATTAGCAAAGATTATAACGACTGGCAGGTAAACACCTGTGAAACACTAGATATAAGCTGAAACATTGCACGAATAACCTCAGGTATGCTAACACTAAAATTAGCAGAAAGTATAACGACTGGCAGGTAAATACCTGTGCAACACTAGACATAAGCTCAAATTGCACGAATAACCTCAGGTATGCTAGCTCTAACATTAGCAGATATCATAACGACTTGCAGCTAAATACCTGTGCAACCCTAGAATTAAGCATCACACAAATTACATCTTGACTAACAGGCCTATGCCTGTGCAACCTAATCATAAGTAAGCGTAACTGCGTCTAATATCAACACAAATTTAACAATGCATTTTATCTCTCTTGGTCATGTCCAGGTTTCATGGGCATTACCAAAAAGCAACATTTGACTCGCTCGCATGAAATTCATGCCAGCTTAAAGCATTCAATTACTAACCGGGGTGCTATGCGGGACCCGACTAATGCACGATGATGCACGAAACCTTTAGCATTTTACGAACTAACACGTGGAGGGGTTTTTTAGTGAGTAACCCTCCCCCTTCAGGGCGCAGGGACCCTCACACTGTTGGCCTCAGCATGTCGGCCTCCGCCTGTAACGGGTTTTTCCCCTCCACGGTATTAAAAAAAAATCCTGCGGATTCCGCAGAAAGTGCCAGCAACTATTCCATACCCACTTAGAGTGTCAGGCCCCAATTAACGTATGCGCCAAATGCAAAGGCCCTCACCCCTCTTATCAATGTAGAGTTCCTCCTCAGGAACGACTGTGCGCACTGTGCAACCACACAGGCCACGGGGCAACATGGCGCGGTTGCCCAGTCTACCAGCTGGCACTTAACTCAAGGCCAAGGGAACAGCCAAATAGGGCCCCCGTCCCCAACCTCAGAGACAGCAAAACACTACTCAGGCTGTTCCCACTAATAACGAAGGGTGGTTCATCCAGGACCGTCGCGGCCGCAACAGGCCAGCCCCCGAAACCCGCCCTTCTACTGCCAGGGATGACCGAGTCACCGCCGGGCAGACCCTGGCCACACGAGAGCGCACCCCAATCACTAGGGACCGCAACAACACAAAACAACCAACACACACACAAGCACCCCCAACACCGCTGGAGGATTCAATTTTCTCTCCAGTAGCGCTCACCACTCGCGAAGCTTTTGTAAATGGAATGGCCTTGAGGGAGCTTCTGGCTTCACTAGGAGTCTCCAGGGAAGTAAGCTACGAAAACTTCCTTAAACACACAAAATGGCTGCTGGAGTTAATCACACACCAAGACGCAGACCCACTTTACCTCTTTAACTATCTTGCCAGATATCTCCTTGTACTTTCATCCCACAGCCAGTAATGGATAGTACATCTACACTAAACGTATTATACTGGAACTGCAACAATATCAGACGAAAACGTCAGGAATTAACGGACTTCCTGATAAGAAACTCGATCCAAATTGCGCTTCTAAACGAAACACATTTAGGACCATTGGACTGCTTCTCCATTCCGGGTTACAGTATATACCGCAATGACCGAAATAGAAGAGGCGGAGGCACGGCAGTAATAATACTGAACACTATCAAGCACCACCAGATACAAGTGCCAGAATTAAACCGGTTGGAGGCCACAGCGGTAAATGTGCAATTGCACCGCGCCGCGGTAACGGTAGTAGCCGTATACAACCCTCCACTGAATATTGATATTGAGGATGTCGACAAAATAATGCGAATGGACACCAAGGTAATTGCGGCTGGCGACTTCAATGCCAAGCATTACCTTTGGAACTGTCGAACAGCGAATCCGCAGGGTACCCAACTACTAAATTTTATCAACCGGGAAAACATCCTCCTAACGGGTCCAGAAGAGCCAACCTTTATCCCGCGAGCGGCCAATCAAATGCCCGACATCCTCGATATCGCCCTACTAAAGGGAATACCATATGACACCGAAACTACGGTACTAAACGACCTCACATCAGACCATTTACCGGTAATAATGGAGGTCGCGGCGCCCGTAATGTTCAAACCAGAACAGCCTAGGCGCAACTACAAACACGCCAACTGGCCCGAGTTTGAAGCGTTAGTTGAAACGCAACTCGAACAAAACAACCCTGTCATTAGCTCACAAGATACTCAAGAGCAAGCCGTAGAAATAATTACCAGAACTATTCACCATGCGACCGAAAAACATGTTCCCTTAACTAGGCCAACGAATAGGGCAACCACACAGTTCCCTCGGGCTGTAAGACAGGCAATGCAGGACCGAAACAGGGCCAGGCGCAAATGGCAGCGAACGCGAAACCAAATACATCGCAACGAATATGACAACCTCAAAGTCGCGGCCGATATACTAATGGCCGAACACATAAGGGAGCAATGGAACGCCACACTGGAGGACGTTGATCCTCATAACAGAACAGTGTGGCGAATAGCGAAGTGCCTGACACGTACTCGCACAAACATTCCGCCCCTACATATTGACGGGCAAATAGCCGAAACACCGGCAGAAAAACCAGAAGCTTTCGCGACCACACTAGAGCAGGTATTCCAACCGAATGCTGAACCATGCGACAGACAGTTCGCAACAGCAACGGAAGACCAAATTGCTGAAATAGGGAATATTCCAACGCACAACAAACTTCGAAAGACCAGTGCAAGCGAAATTAAATGGCTAATAGCACACTTGCCTACTCGCAAGGCTTCAGGACCAGACAACATTCCCAATATAGTCCTGAAACATCTACCGCCCAAAGCCTTAAAAGTGCTGGCGGATATATTCAACTACGCGCTGGAACACGGAAAATTCCCAAAGCGCTGGAAGGAAGCACGAATCCTTATGTTTCCTAAGCAACATAAAGATAGGTCCATTCCTACTAATCACAGGCCAATTAGCCTCTTAAGCACACTAAGTAAACTGCTAGAGAAAATAATACTTAAACGCCTCAACTCATTCCTAATCAAAAACAACGTGATAACTGACGACCAGTACGGCTTCAGGGCCAATCACTCTACAACCCTACAGATACTTAGGCTTACCGAAAGTATCACCAGGGGATTTAACACTAAACGATCGACAGGCGTGGTCCTATTGGACATAGAACGCGCTTTCGATAAAGTGTGGCATGCGGGATTACTCCACAAACTCATTCACATAGGGGTACAAGATTCAATGGTCGCCCTAATAAAAGATTACCTCAGTGGAAGGAGTTTCAGAATCTCAATTGAGAATACCGAATCCTCATTGCACCCCATAAACGCGGGAGTCCCACAAGGAAGTTTACTCGGGCCTACACTATTTAATATATATATATATATATATATATATATATATATATATATATATATATATCAATGATCTACTACCACTAGTACGAGTAGATAAATACATATACGCGGACGACACGGCACTGGCCACGCAATCTACTCAGCCACGCATCATACACCTGCGGCTCCAGAATGCTCTAAACACATTGGAGCCCTGGTTCACGAAATGGCGGTTAAAACTAAATGCAAGAAAAAGCCAAGCAATCATTTTTACCAGGCGAAAATTACACAGGCAAAGGAGGCGAGCCCTCCCACCCCTCACCCTAAATCAGGAACCTATCGGGTGGGAGACATCCGTCACGTACCTAGGGGTTAAGATGGACGAATATCTCACATGGAGAGAGCATATTAACTCAGCCAGAGCAAAGGCCAATGGCCAACTCAACAGACTGTACCCGCTCATAAATCTTAACAGCAGCCTTAAGCTACGCATGGGACTTACGCTCTATAAGACGCTGATCCGACCCATGTTAACTTACGCCGCCCCGGTATGGGGATATGCGGCAAAAATGCACATAAAACGCCTCCAAACGATGCAAAATAGAATACTGCGAATTATTGCTAAACTACCGCCAGAGGCTCTGACGTACCAGTTACATGAAGAGCTAAAAATGCTCACAATCGAGCAGTTTATTAAACACCTGGCATGCAACCTATACGCCAAAAAGAATAAGAACCACAACGAGCAAATACGAATGCTCGGGGAGTATGATATGACTCGCGACAACCACCTCCGCCCTCTATCATTGTTCGATCGCACTATAAGCATAGGCGAACCTGAACTCAACATACAGGAATACCTGAATAATTTAGTACCATGAAATTACTGGTTAGGGGATGAAGGGAAGCATACAACAAACACACAACACTATAAAAACATACACTTACACTCAAGCCCTCACAAGTCCTTGTGCTACCTAGCCAAGGCGGACCCCGGGAGACGAGGGCCTCCCCGGTAGTGGCACAGGCTCGCTCCTGCACTTCAGGCAGACAGCCCGCCATGTGTGCACTTATACGACCAGGTAAGATCAGGTACACGATTAATGACGAAGCCTCCGGCTTAATCACACCCTAGTAACTAAGATTAAGTGACACAGTAGAAGTTATCTCTACAAGTTGTAAATCTGATAAATATCACCATAACTGCACCTAGTTATATAAGCATTTCTTAAAATACTACTAGCATAGATTATAGGACGCAATATAAATTTAAAAAAAAAAAAAAAAAAAAAAAAAAAAAATAATAATAATAATAATAATAATAATAATAATAATAATAATAATAATAATAATAATAATAATAATAATAATAATAATAATAATAATAATAATAATAATAATAATAATAATAATAATAATAATAATAATAACAATAACAATAACAATAATAACAATAACAATAATAATAATAATAATAATAATAATAATAATAATAATAATAATAATAATAATAATAATAATAATAATAATAATAATAATAATAATAATAATAATAATAATAATAATAATAATAATAATAATAATAATAATAATAATAATAATAATAATAATAATAATAATAATAATAATAATAATAATAATAATAATAATAATAATAATAATAATAATAATAATAATAATAATAATAATAATAATAATAAAAATTACGCTAAGGACAAGAAACGAAACCTTCGGGTGGAGTTTTAAAACAAAACATGCTCATTCACTCATCCCTCACATCCATCTACACCTAACGATGCCAAATGGCTGAAACACAAAAAGAACACCATCAACTATCATACACATCACCATTATTTACTACCAGGGGGCACTCAGGGCTTAAGTCATGTTTGCCCTCCGGCACATCAGTAATACTCGCTGTTACTGCCACTGGCAGGCAGCTTCCATCTCTCACCACAGAATGCGCAGGTGCTTTATGCGGTGCTGCAGCATAGAGGCCTTGACCTCAAGACTTCCGGTGGGGTTTTTTAGTGAGTAGGCTGCCCGGGTTCGAAGCCAGGGTAGGAGTCTTACACTCGCATGCATGCATGCGGTTAGGGCGTAAGTAGCCTTTTTCCCCACCACAAAAAAAAAAAAAAAAAAAAAAAAAACCGCGCTCGCTATTCCACAACACTGCAACTACTGAGAGCCACAGAACACATCACGCATGGGTTCAACATCCGAAAATCGACAGGCGCACTCCTACTTGATGTAGAACGCGCGTTCGACAGAGTTTGGCACGCGGGCCTGCTCAAGAAGCTCAAAACACTAAATATACACGACTCTCTAATTAAACTAATCGCAAACTATCTACACAATCGGACATTCCAGTCCAGAGTTAACAACCACCTCTCTTCCCCCCCCCCCCCTATAAAAGCGGGAGTCCCACAAGGAAGTATATATGGGCCGATTATCTTTAATATAACGGAACGATATCCCGAAAACACACAACACGAACTTATTCATCTATGCAGATGACACGGCAATCGTAGCGCAATCGGGGAAAGTCGAGTTCATACACAGGAGGCTACAAAACGCCCTTAACGACCTACAGGATTGGTTCACCAAATGGAGAATTAAGGTGAATGCCAAGAAAACGCAGGCTATCATATTCACCAAAAGAATCAACCATAGACTAGGAAAACACCAGCTTCCACCACTCACCATATTTGGAGAGAGCATTGAGTGGAAAAACACAGTCACCTGGTTAGGGCTTAAAATGGACCAGGGACTCACATGGAAGCAGCCTATATTCCAAATAAGAGGAAAAGCGAACGCCCAATTAGGCAAACTATATCCCCTTATAAACATGAACTCGCAACTAAAACTCAAAATGGGACTAACATTATATAAGACGCTTATCCACCCTATACTCACTTACGCTGCTCCGGTTTGGGGTTATGCCGCAAAAACACATATTATGCGCCTACAAAGGCTACAAAATAAAATACTGCCACTGGTAGCAAAAGTGCCCTACACTGCACCAGCGGACTTATTACACGACGAACTAAAAATGCACACGATAGAGAAATTCATTAAAAAGCTATCACACGATACATATAAACACTTGCATAAACATCACAACCCTTTAGTAACAAACCTCGGTAACCATACTATGGAAATTTATAAACACGCTAGACCGCTAGCGCTTTTCGACAGAAATTTAACTTCAAATAACACGGAAGTAGAGGAATTCTTGAACAACCTACTACACGACTAAATGAAACGTTGACAGAGGACTGTTCCCTGTCACCACACAACTAAACCTTCCTTATTCCCTGTTTCAGACCGCAGCCTGCCACAGAGCCCTACAAGCCCTCGGCGATGCCGAGGCAGGCCGGGAGAACTAGGGCCTCCCACCAGTGTCCTACGTGCGCGGTGAAAGCGGGCCACCGTATGATGGAGTAGGACACTCCGACGACACGGCGAGACCACGTCAAACGCTTATACAAGACCTGCCTGTCTAGGGCAGACAAAGAAGAAATCAAGCCAGATAACATTTATATTAAGCATGCGTAAAAATCACAGACTATTAGCTGATTCTAACGACTTGCAGGTACATACCTGTGCAACACTAGACATAAGCCTTAATTTTGCACGAAAATATCTTTTTACTCTAACACTAACATTAGCTTATCTCACAACGACATGCAGGTTTTCACCTGTGCATCGCTAGATATAAGCTCAAATATTGCACGATTAACTTCAGTTACACTAACTCTAACATTAGCAAATATTATAACGACTGGCAGGTAAACACCTGTGAAACATTAGATATAAGCTCAAACATTGCACGAATAACCTCAGGTATGCTAACGCTAACATTAGCAGATATTATAACGACTGGCAGGTAAATACCTGTGCAACACTAGATATAAGCTCAAATTGCATGAATAACCTCAGGTATGCTAGCACTAACATTAGCAGATATCATAACGACTTGTAGGTAAATACCTGTGCGACCCTAGACTTAAGCATCGCACAAATTACATCTTGACTAACAGGCCTATGCCTGTGCAACCTAATCATAAGTAAGCGTAACTGCGTCTAATATCAACACAAATTTAACAATGCATTTTATCTCTCTTGGTCATGTCCAGGTTTCATGGGCATTACCAAAAAGCAACAATTGACTCGCTCGCATGAAATTCATGCCAGCTTAAAGCATTCAATTACTAACCGGGGTGCTATGCGGGACCCGACTAATGCACGATGATGCACGAAACCTTTAGCATTTTACGAACTAACACGTGGAGGGGTTTTTTTAGTGAGTAACCCTCCCCCTTTAGGGCGCAGGGACCCTCACACTGTTGACCTCAGCATGTCGGCCTCCACCTGTAACGGGTTTTTCCCCTCCACGGTTAAAAAAAAAAAAAAAAAAATTCTGTACTACTAGACAAGCTACTGGAAGAGCCCGTCTAGCTGTTTGGTACAGCGAGAAGAAGGGATCAGAGCCAGCTCTACAAGACCCAACTTCGCCGCGCCGGGAGAGGCTTCACTGGTCTCGGCCAGCACAGCATCGACTGCCGGCACACGCGCTACGCATTTGTCGCACCGGTTAGCAACTTAGTTGCTGACTGCAACTACACTTAGCCTTTTTGGACAGGCAGAGCAGCAAGGCCTTAGCCACCATCCATCTGGATTGGTAAAGACGCACCTAGGTGTCCGGCCCCCTGCTGCTCGCGTCTTTCGGCACCTGCCAGAGACTCTTTCTCTACCACTATATCCTTCTTTCCTCTTTTCTATTAGGCTAAGTCCCCCCAGCCCCCTTAAAACCTACTCTACTTAAACTTTTCAACACACTGCGACTGACTCATCTCTCTGAGATGGGTAAGACTAAGACTAGACGGTCCCCGACTTCCCTACGGACGACGCGACGTAACGTGACGCGTACTAACCTTGACTTTACCGGCTCGCAACCTAGTACTCCCACCCATCCCTCCAACCCTAATCCCACTGCCCCTGTCGCCCCCTCTCCTACTCCCACCGCCGAGCTTCAGAAAACTCCTCTGCCGCCATCCCGCTCCTCTTCCAGAGCCTCCACTTCATCGCGCTGCTCCCTCTCCAACATCCAAAATCCACCAGCAGCCATTTCTCCTCCCAATACCCCTCCTAGGCTTCCTACGCCCAAGTCCCATACCACTTTTAACTCCAAAACCTTCCTAGATCCAAATGCCCCATCCAGCGCTCCGCAGCTCGGCTCCCCATCCCTGCCCGCTCCCCCTCCTACCGCCCCTTCCCATCCCACCACCCAGCCTGCTCCTTCAACCCGGCCCGATCCCCAACCTCTCCTTGATTCCCAGCCCAGTCCCAGTCCCTGGCCCCTCAACCCGACCCGATTTTCAACCCCTCCCTCCAACCTGCCCAAACCCCCAAACTAGCGCTTCAACCCTACCAAACCCGACCTATGTTCACGTTACAAAACACCAGTCCCCCATTTACATTGATCAAAGACACTCGACGGGCATAAGTAAACTCCTCACTGACTTCACGAGACGGACTGGTATAAGAGACTTTGAGGTACGGCGGGCCTCTCTGACTCATGACTACCAAGTAAGGACCAAAACCCCAGACGATTACCGCCGGCTGTGTGATCACCTCGACCAGGCCAACGTCTCATACCACGTTGTGACGCCCAGGCAAACCCAAACCTGTAGAGCGGTTATTAAACGCATCTACATGAATGGCGCAGAGCACGAGATCAAGGAGGAACTGGCGGCCTCCAACATCTCGGTGGTAAAGGTGACGCAGCTGCGCCGCTTCAACAGGGAAAGGACCCCTTTGCCCCACTACCTTGTTGAGCTGACATCCCTGGAAGATCTTTCAAGACTATCCCGAAAGACGTTCATCCTTTACTCTAAGGTGGTGATTGAGGATTACTGTCCTCCTCGCTTCCCCAAGCAGTGCGGCAGGTGCCAGCGATTGGGCCATTTGGCCCCCAATTGCAGGGTCGAAGCAGCCTGCTCGAGGTGTGTGGGGAGGCATGAGTCGCAGTCATGCAACGTCCCTCTAGAGCGGCGCAGGTGTATACTATGTGGTTCGCAGGGACACGGGGCACGCTTTCGTGGCTGCCTGGTGTACCAGCGACACCTGGCCCCGCTACGGACGTCAAACCCGGGAGTACAGGCACCAGCACAGACACAAACACAGACACCGGCTCAGACACAGGCGCAGACACAAACACAAACTAATGGGAGGAAGCCGGGACCACCCGCCAACCGGGGAGCTCCCACTGCAAACCCTGGCACGAGCACAGGGACCAGTGCGCTTCCTCCAAAGACGGCGGCAAGAGCTCCCAACAGCTCGAACCGCGACGCCGTCAGGCCACCCCCCAAAACCAGACAAGCCCAGGACCACTCCCGCGACAGTCACTACCCCACACGTCTCTACGTTAATAGCCCAGAGTGGTTTCACAACATAGAGATGTGTTACATGGCCCTGGACAGACTACAAATCAAGCCTGACGAGACTATGGACACACTCCAGGTCTAATACAACTTCTTCCAACGACTTTTTGACGTGACACATAATGGACGTTAATCCCACGACTAACTTAATGACCTGGAATACACATGGACTGAGACAAAGAAAACATGAACTTCTTGACTTTCTAGACATACACGACATACCAATAGTCCTTCTGGCAGAAACTCACCTAAGCCCTCGTGATAGACTTAACTTACCCGGATATTATCTTTATAGAAACGACAGAGATAGGCGTGGCGGCGGCACAGCCATAGCTGTCCGCAGAGACACAGCCCATCATCAAATACCAGTTCCACCCTTGCACAGACTTGAGGCAACAGCTATAGCTACCACAATAATTAACAACAACCACATAATCATCGTCTCAGCGTACAACCCACCAGGCGACATAGTCACAACAGATATTAACTCGCTCCTGCAGTTAAACCCAAGTGTTATAATAGCAGGCGATTTAAATGCCAAACATCCACTATGGAACTCAACCAACATGAACGCGGCAGGCCAAACCCTATTACGCCATGAAAACAGATCTGATTATATAATACACGCACCCTCAGAACCGACATACGTTCCGTTTCAGGCAAACCAAACGCCTGATATTCTAGACATAGTACTAGAAAGGCAAGCCGGCGCCCCCGTCTCGCTCAAAGTTTATAACGTGCTATCGTCAGACCATATACCGGTCCTTATCAAACTTGAAGGCCCTCTCCGGAGTGTGCCACCCAAACCAAGGCGAAATTATAACAAACCTAACTGGGACAACTTCTCAGAAACCGTAGATGCCCAAATGTCGGACATCAAAGTTGACTCAATTGAGGATATAGATGCTGCTACCGAAAAGGTGGAGAAAGCAATACAGTATGCCACAATGGTGGTAGTTCCACTACAGCGGCAAAAGAAAACAATCGTACGCCTGCCAACAGACATACAACGTCTTACTAAACAAAGAAATAGAACCAGGCGACAATGGCAGCAGCACCGACATCCCACACTTCAGAACCAACTCAAAACACTGAACCAACAACTTCGCGAGCGAACATCCACTGTTATATCCACCCAGTGGAATGATACATTACAGACACTAAATCCGGGCACCAACACAGTATGGAGAATAGCAAAATGTCTCACCCGAGACAAGATCTCCATTCCCCCTCTTCACGTAGGTCAACATATCGCAACCACGGATGAAGAGAAAGCAGAAGCACTGGCAGATGCACTAGAAAATACACTCAAACCAAACATAACGCCATCACCGCCAGTGTTTGTAAACGAAACTGAAACCGTAGTTCAAAACATACATGAAAGGCAAACGCACGACAGAATTAGAAAAACACATGCCTGCGAAATCAAAGGGATCATCAGACATTTACCGAAAAGAAAAACACCAGGGCCAGACAAAATCCCGAACATTGCGCTGCAACACTTACCGGCCAGCGCACTCGAAATACTAACGAAACTATTCAACCTCTGCCTTTTGCACGGCTGCTTCGCAAATAGGTGGAAAACTGCAAATGTGCTACACTTCCCGAAGAAAGGCAAAAATAACGCGGACCCACAAAACTACAGGCCTATTAGCCTGCTTAACACGATGAGCAAACTTCTTGAAAAAGTAATACTAAAACGTCTTAATGCATTTATTATAAAGCATAACATTTTAATTCCCGAACAATTTGGCTTCAGGGCCAACCACTCAACCACACTGCAACTCCTGCGTGCCACCGAATACATTACGAAAGGCTTCAATTTCAATAAGTCAACGGGAGCCGTTCTACTTGACATAGAACGTGCTTTCGACCGCGTGTGGCATGCAGGACTGATACGAAAAATGATAAACACTAAATTCCCGGACACAATGATTAAACTAACAGCGAAATATTTGCGCGGGCGATCTTTCTCCTCGCTAGCGAATGATGCAAAGTCCACACCCCCCCCCCCCCAATACTGGCGGGTGTCCCTCAGGGTAGTATACTGGGGCCGCTTTTATTTAATATCTATATAAACGACATCCCGAAAAGCGCGAACACAACATATCTCCTGTATGCTGACGACACGACGATTATGACTCAATCAGGTAAACCTGCATTCGTACGCAGAAACCTCCAGACATCAATGGATCAACTGGAGCCCTGGCTCGCCCACTGGCGAATAAAGGTCAATGCCACTAAGAGTAAAGCTATAATGTTCACAAAACGCAGAAAACACTACCACCCGAGGCATGGACTGCAACCGCTAAAACTTTTTAACAATGACATCACCTGGACCAATAAAGTAACGTACTTAGGCTTAGTGATGGATCCGGGTCTCACCTGGCGCCCTCACATAGAGGAAGTGCGCAGAAAAGCCTATGCTCAATTGAGCAAGCTGTATCCCTTAATCAACTACAGTAACGCCCTACAGCTCGACATGGGCCTAACACTTTATAAAACGCTTATACGGCCCATACTGACGTACGCGGCGCCGGTCTGAGGCTACGCGGCAAAAACACATATGAAAAGAATTCAACAACTACAAAATAAGATACTACGTATAGTAGCAAAAGTCCCATACTTAGCACCATCCAAAAAAACTACACGAGGAGCTACACATGCACACGATAGAACAATTTATTAAAAAACCAGCTTTCAACTTATACAATAAAATCCCATCACACCACAATACACTCATCACTACACTTGGACAATACGAAACAACCATCGACAAACACAAGAGACCAATGTCCCTTTTTGACAGAAACTTAACCAACCCAGACATAGACGACGCCATAAACGATTACCTTGACAACCTCATACATTAAGCTAATCCACTGACTTTGCCTCTATGTTACAGACATACCACGTGACGTCCATCTCCCACAGTGCCCTCCAAGACCTTGCGCTACCTAGCCAAGGCGGTCCCAGGGGAGAGGGCCCCCTCGGGAGTGGCACTGGCTCGCACCTGCACTTCAGGCAGACTGCCCGCCAAGTGTGCACTCCAGACGACCAGGCGACACCCGGAAACGCAAAGAAAAAAAAACAGACGCGGCACCCATCGAGGATGCCAAACACTGACACGGCTCCCAATGTGGACGCCAAGCACAGACGAGGCTCCCACTAGGGACGCCTAACATAGAATAAGTAAAACCACTATAAAGTTTGTTATAAGTAAATCTACGACGAATTTCATTATCACTGTCACCTCCAACTCCCCAGGCTGTGGCCAGGACTTGATCATGACTGCAGCCCGGGATTTCATCGTTGACGCGCTCGCATGCACTGCATGCCAGCATGAAACTTTACGTCACTGACCGGGGTGCAAATGCGGTACCTGACTATCATACCCACAATCACTCATAAAATTCTCCCCTGCAAGACAGGGCATTTCTTCTGTAATTACCAGCTGTTACTGCCCCCGGCAGGCAGCTCTCATTCATCACCATTGAACGCGAAGAAGCCCTAATACTGCTCTGCAATGAAATGTCTTCCGGTGAGTTTTTTTAGTGAGTAGGCTGCCCGGGTTCGAAGCCAGAGTAGGAGTCTTACACTCGCATGCACGCATGCGGTTAGGGCGTAAGTAGCCTTTTTCCCCACCACAAAAAAAATCTGTACAAACGTAACACTGTCAGTCTGTTAGTCCTGCTAACAACTTAATTAATACACTTACTCCCCGATGGTGCTACTCAGACCTAGGTATGAGTATCACCTGGCACAACATATACACGATACATGTGTTGCATACTAGTACATACGCTACACTACCGGGGTGCTATGCGGAACCCGATAACATACTTACCACTACTCTAGCACCCTGTCCCCCTGCTTGTGCATGAGCATGTGCATGGGGAGGCGATGTAGCTCCTCTGGATGATCGCCACCGAGGACGGCGGGTTGGGGCCATCCTTTTTTTAAAAAAAAACCATTAACAGATGTACCGGCGCGTCGCTAACACCGGCATGGAAGACAGCGACCTGAGGGAGTCAGCGGGACACATCCTTGGGTTGCTGATGGAAGCGGAATTGTCGGAGATCCGCTCCATACTGGCGACTTACAGCGACTTCCTCCAACTGCTGGTGACACCTGGTTTCCTCTAAGTATCAAGATGGACCATACAAACTTCATTCACATCATGACATGGAACGCTAGGGGACTTAGACGTAAAAGACAGAGTTCAAGGAATTCCTCTCCCGTAATAATAAACATATTGCCCTTATCACAGAAACTCTCCTTAAAGACAACCATAGATTTAACATTCCGGGATACACGACTCACCAAACAGACAGAGACAGGCGTGGGGGTGGCACCGCAGTCATTATTAAACACGATATACAACACGACCAGACCCCCCCTGCGCAACTCCAAAATTTGGAAACCACCAGCGTACTAATTACACTCGATAACAACAAAGTGCTCATAACGGCCTCCTATGCCCCTCCCGGTACTTTAATCACATTCGATATAACGGACTTAACGCAGCAGCAAAATAGGGCCCTAATTGCCGGTGATCTCAATGCTAAACACCAAAATTGGGGATGAAACGAGACAAATAAAGAGGGGCGAGCATTATTACACCTCGAAAACAACTCGGAGTTCTTAATCCACACTCCAGAGGAACATACTTACGTCCCTTATTGCAGGACACACAGATCTGACGTGCTATATCTAGCCCTGTCCAAAACCTGAACACGCAGAACACATCTTAAAGTTATGAATGAGCTGTCATCTGACCATCTGCCCCTCATAATCACCCAAGAGGGAAATGCAGTTCTAATCCCGCCAATTAAACGCCCAAATTATAACAGAGTGAACTGGGCTAAATTTGCAGATACTGCAAGCAAAAACTTGCACACTGTCCCACTAAACACTAGCGAAAGCACAAACGAAGCGGTCATCCAATTGGAAAAGGCCATAAAAATAGCAACGGCAGCCCCTTTGCCTATGAGCCAGCCTAGCAACACCAAACTAAACTCCCACAAGACATAACCTCTCTAACAGCCGAAAGAATCAGAGCCAGACGCAAATGGCAAAAAAACGTGGCATTTAACAGACCTCGAGTACGTTAAATACCTAAATAACCTAGTAAGCTAAAGGATCTCAAATCACGTCTCGAGGCTATGGCAGAACACACTGGAGAATCTCGATTATGAACGAGACTCCGTGTGCAAAGTAGCTCGCTGCCTAACACGCCATAAAACACAAATCCCTCCACTCCATAATAACCGGACCATAGCCACCAACGATCAAGAGAAAGCAAATGCGCTCGCGGACGCCCTACAAGAAACATTAACTCCAAACATCACTCTCTCTTGTCTACAATTCAACGCCGAAACCGAAGAAGAAGCGCGCGAAAATAAAGACCAAATAACTCACAATAAAATCAGAAAAACATGTCCCAGTGAAATCAAATGGCTCATTAAACATCTACCGAAGCGAAAGGCGCCTGGGCCAGACAGCATTCCGGCAGTAGCCTTAGCTAACCTACCCGAAGATGCTATCAAACTACTCTCTAAAATCTTCAACTATGTGATAGAGAAAGGGTACTACCCTGACAGATGGAAGTAAGCAATAGTAGTACACTTTCCCAAGAAGGGCAAGGACCTCTCGAACCCACAGAACTACAGACCAATTAGTCTACTAAGCTTTCTGGGAAAACTACTTGAAAAAGTAATACTAAAACGCCTAAAGGCACAGTTAATCAAACAGAACATAACTATACCCGAACAATTCGGATTCCGGGCACGCCACTCTACAACCCTGCAACTTCTGAGAGCCACAGAACACATCACGCACGGGTTTAACCTCCGAAAATCGACAGGCGCACTCCTACTTGACGTAGAACGCGCTTTCGACAGAGTTTGGCACGCGGGCCTGCTCAAGAAACTGAAAACACTTAATATACACGACTCTCTAATAAAACTAATCGCAAACTACCTACACAATCGGACATTCCAGTCCAGAGTAAACAACCATCTCTCTTCCCCCCGCCCTATAAAAGCGGGAGTCCCAAAAGGAAGTATATTTGGCCCGAATAGCTTTAATATAACAATGAACGATATCCCGAAAACACACAACACGAACCCATTCATCTACGCAGATGACACGGCAATTGTAGCGCAATCGGTGAAAACCGAGTTCATTCACAGGAGGTTAAAAAACGCCCTTAACGAGCTACAGGATTGGTTCACCAAATGGCGAATTAAGGTGAATGCCAAGAAAACGCAGGCTATCATATTCACCAAAAGAATCAACCATAGACTAGGTAAACACCAGATTCCACCATTCACCATATTTGGAGAGAACATTGAGTGGAAAAGCACAGTCACCTGGTTAGGGGTTAAAATGGACCAGGGACTCACATGGAAGCAGCATATACTCCAAATAAGGGGAAAAGCGAACGCTCAATTAGGCAAACCCTATCCACTTATAAACATGAACTCGCAAGTAAAACTCAAAATGGGACTAATATTATATAAGACGCTTATCCGCCCTATACTCACATACGCTGTTCCGGTCTGGGGTTATGCCGCAAACACACACATTATGTGCCTACAAAGACTACAAAACAACATACTGCCACTGGTAGCAAAAGTGCCTTACACAGAAAAAGTGGACTTATTACACGACGAATTAAAGATGCACACGATAGAGCAATTCATAAAAAGCTCTCACACGATACGTATAAACACCTGCATAAGTATCACAAGGCTTTAGTAACGAACCTAGGCAAATATACTATGGAAATTTATAAACATGCTAGACCGCTAGCGCTTTTCGACAGAAATCTAACTCTAAATAACACGGAAATAGAGGAATTCTTGAACAATCTACTACACGACTAAATCAGACATTGACACAGGACTGTTCCCTTCTCTCTCACACAACTAAACCTTCTTTTTCCCTGTTTCAGACCGCAGCCTGCCACAGAGCCCTACAAGCCCTCGGCGACTGCCGAGGCGGACCGGGAGAACAAGTGCCTCCCACCAGTGTCCTACGTGCGCGGTGAAAGCCGGCTACCGTATGATGGAGTAAGACACTCCGACGACCAGGCGAATCTATGATTAACGAAGACACGATAAGACCTGCCTATCTCAGGCAGACGAAGTAGAACTCTAGCGCAATAGCATTCATGAAGCACGTATATAATCACTAACCAATAGCTGATACTAATGACTTGCAGGTACATACCTGTGCAACACTAGATATAAGCTCAAATATTGCACGAATAACATATGTTTTTGTACGCTAATACTAACATTAGCACATATCATAACGACTTGCAGGTTTACACCTATACATCGCTAGATATAAGCTTAATTATTGCACGAAAAACATCATTTCACGCTAACACTAACATTAGCACATATCATAACGACTTGCAGGACTATACCTGTGCAACACTAGATGTAAGCTTAAAGAATGCACGAATAATACATCTTTTCACATAGAGAATCATCTACACTAGCATGTAACACAACGACTTGCAGGGCTATCCCTGTGCAACAATACAACAACCTATCTAAAGCTAATAACGTAGTCACGACTAACGGGCCTATGCCTGTGCAAGTTTATTCATAAGTAAGCACAAATAGCGTCTCATATTAACACCAAGTTAACACAACACATGTAATCATCTTAGTCCTGTCCAGGTTTCATAGGCATTACCAAAAAGGAACTATTGACTCGCTCGCATGTACTACATGCCAGCTTAGAGCTTTCAATTACTACCCGGGGTGCTATGCGGGACCCGACTAACGCACGATGATGCACGATAAAATTAGAATTGCACGAAATAACACGTGGAGGGTTTTTTTAGTGAGTAACCCTTCCCCTTCAGGGCGCAGGGACCCTCACACTGTTGGCCTCAGCATGTCGGCCTTCGCCTGTAACGGGTTTTTCCCTTCCACGGTAAAAAAAAGAAAATCTGTTGGTGTTTCTGATCCCTATTGTCCACGAGGAACTTAGTTTAAGTCCGCCATCTCTGTTGTAATTGTTGGGGTGTAATTTGATGCGGGTGGCCTCCTTGATGAGTCTGTCCCAGTAATTTTCTGCGTGTTCTAGAACTTTCGTGTCTTGGAAGTTTATTTTGTGGACCTGTTCTATGCAATGTTGGACCACTGCTGATTTTTCCGTCTGGAGAAGTCTGATGTTTCGTTGATGTTCTTTGCATCTTTCCTCTATCGTGCGTCTTGTTTGACCCACATACACCTTCCCACACTCGCAAGGAATCCTGTATATTCCTAGGACCTTAAGCCCAAGTGGTTCTTTCACCGGCCTGAGAAGTTGTCGGATCTTCTTGGGGGGCGTGAAGAAGGTTTTGATATTATGTCTCGCGAGTATACGGGAAACCTTGTTGGAGACAGAACCGTAGAAGGGTATATAGGCCTTCTCTTGAGGGCTATCCTTCCCTTGCGTGAGCAGTGGTGGGTTCTTCCTGTTGCGTTCTACTTTCCTACGGGCCTTATTGATGTCCTGGTTACTATACCCATTCTTGCGTAAGGTATCCTGTGGGTATTGAAGTTCTAGGTGTAAGTGGTCCTTGTCTGCGATGTCAAACGCTCAGTGAAATAGAGTGGAGATGATTGTTTTCTTCTGAGTGGGATGATGGTGACTGGAGGCATCCAAGTATCTGTTGGTGTGTGTGGGCTTCCTGTAGACTGTGTGTCCCAGGCTGCCATCCGGTTTTTTGTACACTAGAACATCCAGGAAGGGAAGGGAGTTGTCGTTCTCCACTTCCATGGTGAATTTGATGTTTGTATGTAGACTATTGAGATGGTCCAGAAAAAAGCTAAGTTTTTCTGTCCCGTGTGGCCAGATGACAAAAGTGTCGTCGACGTACCTATAGAAGGCTTTTGGTTTGTGTGCTCAAAGTTTTCTATGAAGAAATTGGCAATGGCCGGTGATAATGGTGAACCCATGGCCACTCCATCAGTTTGTTCGTAAAAGTGGCCGTTGTAGCAGAAGTAGGTGGACGTGAGAGTGTGTCTAAAGAGTTGTGAGATGTCCTCTGGAAATTGTTCCGCTATGAGATGTAGTGAGTCTTCTAGAGGCACTCTCGTGAAGAGGGCTTCAACGTCGAATCTCACCAAGATATCCCCCGGATCCAATCTCAGGGTTGAGATCTTTTGTATGAAGTGGCTGGAGTTATTAATGTGATGATGACAGGAGCCCACTAGTGGATTCAATAGGGTGGTGAGGTGTTTGGCTAGCTGGTACGTGAGTGAGTTTATAACGCTTACAATGGGTCGGAGTGGTATTGCAGGTTTGTGGATTTTAGGAAGTCCGTAGAATCTGGTTGGAGTGGCTGCGTGCGGAATGGTGCTTTTTTGGGCTTCGGTGGTTAGGCTGGAGTGTTTGGTGAGGTTGGTGGTGATCTTGGTGATCCTGGCCGTCGGGTCCTTGTCCAGTTTGTTGAAGGTAGAGTCTTCGAGTAGTAGCTTGATTTTCCGTTCGTAGTCTGTGGTCTCCATAATCACTGTGGCATTGCCCTTATCTGCTGGAAGTACAGTTAGGGACGCGTCTTGTCGTAGTGTTTTTAGTGCTCAGGATTCTGCAGAAGAAATGTTTGATCTGGGTTTCTTGGCTTTCATCAATGTGAGACTGCTGTTCCTAATTCATCGGCTACGTCCGCCGGAAGGCGGCTTAGTGCTTGCTCTGTGCCACTGATGAAGTCACGAGTTGGTATTGACTTCGGTGCCGGTGCGAAGTTGAGTCCTCTTGAAAGAACTGAGATGGTTGGTTGATCTATTGTCCGTTCGGTGAGATTAATCACCAGCTTGGACGGGTCCAGTGGAGTGTGGTCCTGTTCTGTGTAGTGGATATTGCTGAACTTCTTCACGTGTCTATCTGTGGTTTTCTTCTGGTGGCGCCAGTACTGTGCTGCTATGGATGCGTCAATCCATTCCCTGTCTAGACTCCGTAGCGAAGAAAACACGCTGAGATGAAGTGTTAGAAGTTCCCTGGAGATACGGTCCAGAAGGCAATAGGTGTAGTGTATTATTTCTCTTACCAATGCGAGACTGGCACGTCGTAGGATATGTAGGATGTACGGGGAAGATGCCTACCTGAAATTACGACGATATGAACGTCTACAGACTAAGAGAGCTAGTGCTTTATGCACTTTAGCCTTTCTGAAACGCTGCCGAGACCACTCAGTTGTTCCACACTTCGCCGAAGTATATCATCACATCACCACAAGCCGGACACAACACAATTTCCGGAGGACATCTCACAACTCTTTAGACACTCTCACGTCCACCTACTTCTGCTACAGCGGCCAGTTTTACGAAGAAACTGATGGAGTGGCCATGGGTTCACCATTATCACCGGTCATTGCCAATTTCTTCATAGAAAACTTTGAACACACAAACCAAAAGCCTTCTACAAGTACGTTGACGACACTTTCGTATCTGGTCACACGGGACAGAAGAACTTACCTTTTTTCTGGACCATCTCAATAGTCTACATACAAACATCAAATTCACCATGGAAGTGGAGAACGGCAACTCCCTTCCTTTCCTGGATGTTCCAGAGTACAAAAAACCGGATGGAAGCCTGCGAGACACAGTCTACAAGAAGCCCAAACACACCAACAGATACTTGGATGCCTCCAGTCACCATCATCCCACTCAGAAGAAAACAATCATCTCCACTCTATTTCACCGAGCGTTTGACATCGCAGACAAGGACCACTTACACCTAGAACTTCAATACCTACAGGATACCTTACGCAAGAATGGGTATAGTAACCAGGACATCAATAAGGCCCGTAGGAAAGTAGAACGCAACAGGAAGAACCCACCACTGCTCACGCAAGGGAAGGATAGCCCTCAAGAGAAGGCCTACATACCCTTCTACGGTTCTGTCTCCAACAAGGTTTCCCGTATACTCGCCAGACATAATATCAAAACCTTCTTCACGCCCCCCAAGAAGATCCGACAACTTCTCAGGCCGGTGAAAGAACCACTTGGGCTTAAGGTCCCAGGAATATACAGGATTCCTTGCGAGTGTGGGAAGGTGTATGTGGGTCAAACAAGACGCACGATAGAGGAAAGATGCAAAGAACATCAACGAAACATCAGACTTCTCCAGCCGAAAAAATCAGCAGTAGCCCAACATTGCATAGAACAGGTCCACAAAATAAACTTCCAAGACACGAAAGTTCTAGAACACGCAGAAAATTACTGGGACAGACTCATCAAGGAGGCCATCCGCATCAAATTACACCCCAACAATTACAACAGAGATGGCGGACTTAAACTAAGTTCCGCGTGGACAATAGCCATGAGAAACACCTACAGAAACAGCAACACCATGGATCCTGAACAAAATACGTACCCGCAGCAATTTTCTTTTTCTTTTTCTTTTCTCTTTTTTTTTTTTTTTTTTTTTTTGTGGTGGGGATAAAGGCTACTTACGCCCTAACCGTATGCAAGCATGC
Organism: Tenodera sinensis; assembly: GCA_030765045.1. NCBI lineage: Eukaryota > Metazoa > Arthropoda > Insecta > Mantodea > Mantidae > Tenodera > Tenodera sinensis. The sequence continues at coordinate 190,415,119 of CM060964.1, forward strand.
GAGTGTAAGACTTCTACACGGGCTTCGAACCCGGGTAGCCTACTCACTAAAACACCCCACCTGAAGACCAGAGGTCGAAACCTCGGTGTTGCAGTACCGCAATTGCACCTGCGCATTCTATGGTGAAGATGAAAGCTGCTTTCCAGAGGCAGTAACAGCGTGGCGATGCTGAAGGCCAGGAGACACTCATGACCTAAGCCCTGAGAGCCCCCTGGTAGCAGTCATTGATGATAATTGTGAGTGGTGTACTCTGGATTCGTGTGGTGGAATGAAATGGCCATGATTGGTGAATGAATGATGATGATGGCTGAATCCTGGTGAGAATCAATTGGGGTGTGCCGTGCACTTCATCACACGACACAGCTGCGTGCAGGGGCGGCCATCATGGATATGGAAGCCCTTGCGTTGGCTCTTGCAGACAGGAACTGCGGTGGTTGTTGTTGAGCTTGTGGTGGCTCCTTAGTGCGGCGAGTCTGTGTTGCGACCTCCCTGGTGGTGGTCGTGTTGGCAGTTGGGATCTCGAGCCGGCTAAGCGTCTGCTTAATTGGCTTGAGAGCCTCAGCGACATTCTTCTGGATTGTACCACATACTGCGGCGGAGATTGTGCCGAGTGTCTCCTCAATAGCAGTCAGGCGGGTGCTGACGTTCAGTAACTCCGCGTGGAGGTCCTGAATCACATCCCGTAGCTCCTGGCTGACTGCGGGGACTGGTGATGCTACCGGCGGTGTTGTAGACACTGGAGCTGGTTGAGTTGTGCTGGTGGTTTTTGGTGCTGGTCGTTGGTGCTCACGTTGTTGTGGAGGTGTGCTGTTCCGTTGTGAAGTTTTGCGTGGATGGAGAGGGCACTGTGCCTAGCCTGTAGCCATTACAGGTGGCACAGTACCGGCGGCGGTGTCTAAGGTCGTGACCCTTGCACTTCGCTGTTAATACTCGGGCACCACAGTAGTGGTACCGCGGGCTAGCGGAGCAGGTCTCGGCCTGGTGGCCGAACTGGCAGCAGCGACGACATGGGACCAGACGATCCGTTCTACTGGCCTCTATGCGCAGGCGTCGCCCTAACAAGGGCAGCCCCGCTGTCAAGGCAGCTTCCCGGTCGGCCTGGTTCGCAAACTCCAGCTTTACCGTCATGGTAGGGCCGCGGTCCGTGTAAATTCTCGTGGCCCTGACGCTGGACTGCCGCAGTTGCCTGGCGGCTGACAGCAAGTAGCGGCACGGAAAGTCTCGTGGAACTCCGCACACTACTGCACTATGCCGCCAGGAGGAAGCTGTGGGTGACGGCGGCGTCGGCGTCGCCTGGCGGTGCTGGGTTGGCGGCGTGTGCGCTGGCTCCGCAGCGACTGCTCGTGGCGGAGGCTCGTCCACGGTTGGTGAGACTGGGCGGATGGCTGGTAACGGCTGTCGCTCTGACTTGGAGCGCTCTGGCGGCGAATGCGGCAAAGTTGTCTGCGGCATGTCGCCTCGCGCCAAGACCGAAGTCTTTTGCGCGGCTTTTGTGCTGATCTTCGCCGTTTTCTTTCTTCCCATGTTGAAGTTCTGGTTGAGCTCCTTTTTTTACCGTGGAGGGGAAAAACCCGTTACAGACGAAGGCCGACATGCTGAGGCCAACAGTGTGAGGGTCCCTGCGCCCTGAAGGGGGTGAGTTACTCACTAAAAACCCCTCCACGTGTTAGTTCGCGTAATGCTAATTTTATCGTGCATCATCGTGCGTTAGTCGGGTCCCACATAGCACCCCGGTTAGTAATTGAAAGCTTTAAGCTGGCATGTAGTATATGCCAACGAGTCAGAAGCTACTTTTTGGTAATGCCCATGAAACCTGGACAGGACCAAGAGGATGGTTGAGCTCCATCCGCAGGAAGTTTTTTTTTCTTTTACCGTGGAGGGGAAAAATCCGTTACAGGCGGAGGCCGGCATGCTGAGGCCAACAGTGTGAGGGTCCCTGTGCCCTGAAGGGGGAGGGTTACTCACTAAAAAGCCCCTCCACGTGTTAGTTCGTGCAATGCTAATGTTATCGTGCATCATCGTGCGTTAGTCGGGTCCCGCATAGCACCCCGGTTAGTACTTGAAAGCTTTAAGCTGGCATGTAGTTCAAGCGAGCAAGTCAGAAGCTACTTTTTGGTAATGCCCATGAAACCTGGACAGGACCAAGAGGATGGTTGAGCTCCATCCGCAGGAAGTTTTTTTTTTCTTTTACCGTGGAGGGGAAAAATCCGTTACAGGCGGAGGCCGGCATGCTGAGGCCAACAGTGTGAGGGTCCCTGCGCCCTGAAGGGGGAGGGTTACTCACTAAAAAGCCCCTCCACGTGTTAGTTCGTGCAATGCTAATGTTATCGTGCATCATCGTGCGTTAGTCGGGTCCCGCATAGCACCCCGGTTAGTACTTGAAAGCTTTAAGCTGGCATGTAGTTCAAGCGAGCAAGTCAGAAGTTGCTTTTTGGTAATGCCCATGAAACCTGGACAGGACCAAGAGGATTACATGCGTTGTTAACTTGGTGTTAATATGAGACGCTATTTGTGCTTACTTATGATTAAAGTTGCACAGGGATAGGCCTGTTAGTCATTATGGTGCGTGCTAATGTTCGTTTTAGCGTAAAATGTTGTTATTCGTGCAATGTTTAAGCTTACATCTAGCGTTGCACAGGTGTAGACCTGCAAGTCGTTATGGTATTACCTAACGTTAGTTTAAGCGTAATATGATATTTTTCGTGCAATCCTTTAGCTTATATATTGTGTTACACAGGTATTTACCTGCAAGTGGTTATGATATTTGCTAATGTTAGTGTTAGCGTAAACTGATGTTATTCATGCAATTTTAGAGCTTATATCTAGCGATGCACAGGTGTACACCTGCAAGTGGTTATGATATGAGCTAATGTTAGTGTTAGGGTACAATAGATGTGTTTTTCGTGCAATATTTAAGCTTATGTCTATGTTGCACAGGTATGTACCTGCAAGTCGGTAGTATCAGCTACTGTTTTGTAACTATTACGTGCTTGATGAATGCTATCGTGCTAGATTTCTACTTCGTCTGCCCGACACAGGCAGGTCTTGTCGTATGTGCGTTTATCCTGGATTGGCCTGCTCGTCGGAGTGTCCTACTCCATCATACGGTGGCCCGCATTCACCGCGCACGTAGTACACTGGTGGGAGGCCCTAGTTCTCCCGGTCCGCCTCGGCAGTTGCCGAGGGCTTGTAGGGCTCTGACAGGCAGCGGCCTGAAACAGGGAAAAGGAAGGTTAAGTTGTGTGATAGAGAAGGGAACAGTCCTGTGTCAATGTTTGATTTAGTCGTGTAGTAGATTGTTCAAGAATGCTACTACTTCCGTGTTATTTGGAGTTAGATTTCAGTCGAAAAGCGCTAGCGGTCTAGCGTGTTTATGAATTTCCATAGTATAGTTGCCTAGGTTCGTTACTAGAGGGTTGTGATGTTTATGCAAGTGTTCATACGTATCGTGTGAGAGCTTTTTAATGAATTGCTCTATCGTGTGTATTTTTAATTCATCGTGTAATAAGTCCGCTGGTGCAGTGTAAGGCACTTTTGCTACCAGTGGCAGTATTTTGTTTTGTAGCCTTTGTAGGCGCATAATGTCTGTTTTTGCGGCATAACCCCAGACCGGAACAGCGTATGTGAGTATAGGGCGGATAAGCGTCGTGTATAATGTTAGTCCCATTTTGAGTTTTACTTGCGAGTTCATGTTTATAAGGGGATAGAGTTTGCCTAATTGGGCGTGCGCTTTTCCCCTTATTTGGAAAATATGCTGCTTCCATGTGAGTCCCTGGTCCATTTTAACCCCTAACCAGGTGACTGCTTTTCCACTTAATGTTCTCTCCAAATATGGTGAGTGGTGGAAGCTTGTTTACCTAGTCTATGGTTGATTCTTTTGGTGAATATGATAGCCTGCGTTTTCTTGGCATTCACCTTAATTCGCCATTTGGTGAACCAATCCTGTAGCTCGTTAAGGGCGTTTTTTAACCTCCTGTGAATGAACTCGGTTTTCACCGATTGCGCTACAATTGCCGTGTCATCTGCGTAGATGAATGAGTTCGTGTTGTGTGTTTTCGGGATATCGTTCATTGTTATATTAAAGACATTCGGGCCCAATATACTTCCTTGTGGGACTCCCGCTTTTATAGGGCGGGGGGAAAAGAGATGGTTGTTTACTCTGGACTGGAATGTCCGATTGTGTAGGTAGTTTGCGATTAGTTTTCTTAGAGAGTCGTGTATATTAAGTGTTTTCAGTTTCTTGAGCAGGCCCGCGTGCCAAACTCTGTCGAAAGCGCGTTCTACATCACGTAGGGGTGACCCTGTCGATTTTGGGAAGTTAAACCCATGCGTGATGTGTTCTGTGGCTCTCAGAAGTTGCAGGGTTGTGGAATGGCGTGCGCGGAGTCCGAATTGTTCGGGTATGGTTATGTTTTGTTTGATTAACTGTGCATTTAGTCGTTTTAGTATTACTTTTTCAGGTAGTTTTCCCAGAACGCTTAGTAGACTAATTGGTCTGTAGTTCTGTGGGTTCGAGAGATCTTTGCCCTTCTTAGGAAAGTGTACGACTATAGCTGACTTCCATCTGTCTGGGTAGTACCCTTTCTCTAGCACATAGTTGAAGATTTTGTATAGTAGTTTGATAGCATCTTCGGGTAGGTTAGCTAAGGCTACCACCAGAATGCTGTCTGGCCCATGGGCCTTTCGTTTCGGTAAATGTTTAATGAGCCATTTGATTTCGCTGGAACATGTTTTTCTTATTTTATTGTGTGTTATTTGGTTGTATATTCGCGCGTTTCTTCCTCGGCTTCCGCGGTGAATTGTGGGCAAGAGGGAGTGATGTTTGGAGTTAATGTTTCTTGTAGCGCGTCCGCGAGCGCATTTGCTTTTTCTTTATCGGTGGTGGCTGTGATTCGATTAGTATGGAGTGGAGGGATATGCACTTTATCGCGTGTTAGGCAGCGAGCTACTTTCCACACGGAGTCTCGTTTATAATCGGGATTCTCCAGTGTGTTCTGCCATTGCCTCGAGACGTGATTTGAGATCCTTTCGCTTCCTAGGTTATTAAGGTATTTAACGTACTCGAGGTCTGTTAGATGCCGCGTTTTCTGCCATTTGCGTCTGGCTCTGATTCTTTCGGCTGTTAGAGAGGTTATGTCTTGTGGCAGTTTAGTTTGATGTTGCCTAGGCTGGCTCATTAGCACAGAGGCTGCCATTGCTACTTTTATGGCCTTTTCCAATTGGATGACCGCTTCGTTGGTGCTTTCGTTAGTGTTTAGTGGGACAGTGGGCAAGTTTTTGCTTACAGTATCTGCAAATTTTGTCCAGTTCGCTCTGTTATAATTTGGGCGTTTAATTGGCGGGACTAGAGCTGCATTGCCCTCTAGGTTGATTATGAGGGGCAGATGGTCAGATGACAGCTCATTCATAACTTTAAGATGTGTTCTGCGTGTTAAGGTTTTGGACAGGGCTAGATCTAGCATGTCAGATCTGTGTGTCCTGCAATAAGGAACGTAAGTATGTTCCTCAGGAGTGTGGATTAAGAAGTCCGAGTTGTTTTCGAGGTGTAATAATGCTCGTCCCTCTTTATTTGTCTCGTTGCATCCGCAAATTTGATTTTTAGCACTGAGATCACCGGTAATTAGGGCCCTATTGTGCTGCTGCGTTAAGTCCGTTATATCGGATGTGATTAAAGTACCGGGAGAGGCATAGGCCGCCGTTATGAGCACTTTGTTGTTGTCGAGTGTAATTAGTACGCTCGTGGTTTCCAAATTTTGGAGTTGCGCAGGGGGGTCAGGTCGTGTTGTATATCGTGTTTAACAATGACCGCGGTGCCACCCCCACGCCTGTCTCTGTCTGTTCGGTGAGTCGTGTATCCCGGAATGCTTAATCTATGGTTGTCTTTAAGGAGAGTTTCTGTGATAAGGGCAATATGTTTATTATTACGGGAGAGGAATTCCTTGAACTCCGTCTTTTTACGTCTAAGTCCCCTAGCGTTCCGTGTCATGATATGAATGTAGTTTGTATGGTCCATCTTGATATTCAGAGGAGACCAGGTGTCACCGGCAGTTGGAAGAAGTCCCTGTATGTCGCCACTATGGAGCGGACCTCCGACAATTCCGCTTCCATCAGCAACCCAAGGATGTGTCCTGCTGACTCCCTCAGGTCGCTGTCTTCCATACCGGTGCTAGGGACGCGCCGGTACATCTGTCTCTGGTGATGTAGTCGTGGGTCTCGGGGTCGCCTTTGAAGGTCTGGCCGGTCCTTCCGCGGGGCTGGCGGGGCGTCCTAGAACCTGACGGTTCCTCAGCGACAGGAAACTGCGCCACAACCTCAGCCACACTAGGCACTGGTCGAGCCCGCTCGGGCATTACTCCCCGCGCCCGGCTCCCAGCTCCCACAACCACGCGTCCACCCGACCCCTGGAGGTTACGTGCCGCCGCCACATGGCGCTGGTACTCGCACGTTCTCAGGGGGGTCGGAACATCACAGCCACGAGAATCGTGGTCGCCGGTGCACTTAGAGCACACCCTAACCGCGGCCGAGCACCTCGCCTCCGTGTGCCTGAGTTGCTGGCACTTGCTGCACTGGACCGGTATGACCGGTCGCCTGTATGACTCCACCTTCACTCGAAAGTGGAGCACACATTCAACCTGCCTTAGTCGGTCCAGGTCATCCGCCGTCGCCAGGTCTACCAGATAGAAGGGAAGAGGAGTTCGGGCCTGGTCGTAACGCCTAAGTTGCGCCACTCGCAGCACTGACAGGTGCGCGGCGCGCAACTCAGCCTTAATGGCCTCTTCCGCCCCATCGTAGTAGATGTGCTTAATCACGGCACGGAAGGATTGCTGCTCGTCCTGCCTCGTCAGTTGGATGTTAACTCCTTTCTGCCGCAGAAAGGCACACTTGTGTGCATAGCCCACGGGGGAGGACATGCGCACCAGCAAGTCCCGCGACAGCGGGGCCCTGGTCACTGTGTAGCCCTCATTGGCATAGAGGGAGTCAAACTCCTGCAGGGTCTGGAACAGAGTGACGCGGTGTTTATTTACGTAGATAGGTGCTTGCATCCTGGGTGCTTGAGGGAGGGCAGTAGGGGCAGGAACCGTAACCGGGTCTGGCCTGGAGGAGGGGCCGGCTACGGGGCTTACGGAATTTTTTTTTTATTTTTTTAAATGGACTGGCCCCTCCTCCGCCAGCCCAGATGACGATCATCCGAAAGGGATCTACATCGCCTCCCCTACCATGCACTATCTACGCTACAGTGAAGGGTAGGAAAAGTGGTAAGTGGTGTCCGGTACCGCCGAAGCAAACCGAATGTTAGTGGGTGATTTCTAAATAGGCACCTGCATACAAGAGAGTATGCAGGCAGAGTGGGGATTAGGTACTGATCTTGACCGGAGCCCAGATCAGGGACCTTATTGTTAGTAGTGGTACTTCATGCTCATGCAGAAAGAGCGGTTTTGAGGTGTCATGCTTACATGTTATTGTGGGTACTTATCTGAGTCTTGTGGCTTCAACTGGAGTGGGAGTTGACTTCGTGATTCCTCAGCTGGTCGCTGTTGGTCCTGAAACACACAGTGTCTGGGGGGGGGGAGCATGTACAGAGGGAGATTGGTTGGGACACAGTGCATATTTATTCATATTTACACTTTGTACAAATCATATGTTAATGCTTATTTCTAAGTTCTGGCAATGCTACAGCTGGTCGCTGCTGGTCCTGTAACAAACTAGTGGGGACAACATATACATAGGGAGGGGGTTGTCTACGTGCTACAGAATATATATGTTTATATGTGTTTTAAATGTTTAACATGTATATACTATTTTTTTTTAATTATGATTTTTTTTAAATTTATTTTTTTTTTCTTTTCACTTTTTTTTTCTTTTTGTTTTCTTTTTCCTAAGCTAATTATTCCGTTCAAGTCCTTCTATTTTGCCAGGTCATCATGGTGTTGGGGGGCACCCGAGACCCCCCGGTCCGCCCAGGGAGGGGATGTCATCCTTCCCGGGACTTGCGGGCAACTATGGTGGGACTAAGTTATTAAGGTACTGTCTGATGGCTTCGTCGTCATCTGTACTGTGCCTGTTCAGGGGGATGGTCCTGTCAAACAGCGATAGTGGTCTTTTATGTTTATCTGCGGAGTGATCGTAATTGCCTAGTGTGCTTATGGCCGCGTTGTGACTTGTTTTTGCTTGCTTGTACATGTTTGCTGCGAGCTTTTTAATAAACTGCTCTAATGTGTGCATTTTCGTGTCCTCGTGGAGTATGTCCAATGGGGCCGACCTGGGCACTTTTGTAATTATTCTTAGAGCTTTGTTTTGCATTAGTTGCAATTTCTTGATATGAGTCTTAGCGCAGTGGCCCCATGCGGGTGCTGCGTAAGTCATGACTGGCCTAATTAGGCTCTTGTATAGGGTCAGCCCCATTTGCTTGCTTAGTGCACTTTTTCGATTTAGAATGGGATATATTGCGCCAAGTTGCTGGTTTGCTTTTCTCCTCACGTTGGTGGTGTGTTCGTTGAATGTGAGCTTGGAGTCCAGCGTAACTCCGAGGTACTTTGCTGTATTTTTCCAGATTATTCTTTCTCCGAATAGCATGATATTTGGCGCTTTGTTTGCGTGGGAGTGTTTTTTGATGAAGAATACGGCTTGTGATTTGGCTGTGTTTACTTTTATTCTCCATTTTTTCAGCCATGGTTCTAGGACTGTTAGCGCGTTCTGCAGTCTGCGGCCTATCGCGGCGGGCCGCCATGACTGGGCTGCAATTGCAGTGTCGTCCGCGTAGATGGAGAGTTTTGTATCCGGGGTTTTGGGTATGTCGTTTATATATATATATATATAACAGCGTGGGCCCCAGTAAACTACCTTGTGGGACCCCGGCCATAATTTCTCGTGCCTGGGTGCTTTTGCCTTGGAGAGTTACCGTAAAAGTTCTACCGGTAAGGTAGTGCGCGATCAGTTTGACCATGACGTCTGGGAAATTCAGATCTTTCAGCTTGCGTATTAGGCCTGCATGGTACACAGTATCGAAGGTACGTTCCACAACTAGGAATATTACCCCTGTTGATTTGTTTTCGTTGAAACCCCTTGTTATATACTCTATTTTTCGGGTTAATTGCAGCGTTGTGGAATGATTTGCACGAAACCCAAATTGTTCCTCTATTATAATGTTATTCTTTTTAATATGTGAGCTCATGCGTTTCTGTAGCACTTTTTCCGCTACCTTGCTTACCGTTTTTAGCAGGTTAATTGGCCTATAGTTGTTTGGTTCAGCTCTGTCTTTGCCTGGTTTTGGGAACATAAGCACATTTGCTTGTTTCCAGCATGTAGGATAGTAACCTTGTTGCAGGCAGTAATTGCATATGTCGCTTAGGAGCTGTAGCGCTTTGGTCGTGATGTGTTTTAGTACCAAATTTGCTATTTGGTCTGGCCCTGGAGCTTTGTGGTCTTGAAGGTGTTTGATTATCCACCTCAGCTCTCCTGGGTTGGTTTTCCTGCACCTGTTATGTGCTGGGTTGGCAAGCGTGTCTTTCATTTCGCTCTCCAGAAGGGAGTAAAGTTGTATGCCTTGCTGACCGTCATTGGGTGTGCAAGTTCTTTTAAGGGTGTCGGCCAGCACGTTGGCCTTTTCCTCGTCGCTTTCAGCGTAGTTATTTGTGCCCGATTGCTTGAGTGGTGGGATGTTTATTGGTTCTCTTTTTAAAGCCCTTACTAGCTGCCATACCTTATGATTGCCGGGCTGTAGCCGGGCTAGTGTTTGGTCCCATTGATCTTGGGCCTGGGCATTTATACGCGTTTTTATTGCACTGTTTAGTGTTGCCATGTTTACTTTGTGGACTAGGTTTCTGGTTCGCTGCCATCTTCGCCTCTCATGGTCTCTTTCGTGGATGAGAACCATGAGATCCGGCGGGTACGTAATTACGTGTTTCGCCGGGGGTTTTGGTGGCACTGCAATATGAATTGCAGCTTGGATGGCCTCCTCAAGCAGTTCAGCGGCGCGGTCCACTGCTTGATGGCTCGTCAGGGCTACAGGGAGCTCTAGAACTCTGTCTAGGTGTATGGCAAACTTTTCCCAGTTGGCCCTGTTGTAGTTTAATAGTATTGGAGGAGGTTGAAAGATTGGTGGCGCTTCGATGTCTATTTGGACCGCAAAGTGGTCTGAGGCAAGTGCTTCTACCGTTTTCATGGTGTAGCAAAAATCTGTATTTTTAAAGAGGGCGATGTCCAGGGTGCAAGTTGCGTGATTTGGTTGTTGCGGTATGTACGTCGGTGTCCCTGGATGATCTATGATGTAGTCATTGTTCAACATATGGTTGAACAATGCTCTCCCTGCAGTATTTGCCGCTTCACAACCCCAAGCTTGGTGCTTAGCATTGAGGTCGCCTGCAGCCACGACTATATTGTCTATTTGTAGGATGATCTCTAAGTCTCTGAGGTTTAGGTTCGTTGGCGAGAAGTATATACTTGCCAGCGTGACTGTTCGGTTTTGTATGGTAAGGGAGATAGCCGTGGCTTCCGCTTCTCTTAGTGGTGGAACGTGTTTGTGTTTATGTGTTAGGTTTTCATGGACCACTATCGCTGTGCCTCCATGAGGTCTTCCGTCTTGTCTGTCATTTCGGTATATTTTGTAGCCTGGGATGCGGAATCTTGCTTTTGGTGTTAATAGTGTCTCGTTTAGTAGTGCTACTGTTATGTTGTGTTGATATAAGTATTGTTTGAGCTCATTAAGGTGTCGCCGCGCCCCCCTGATGTTCCAGTATGTTATTTTATGTGTAGTTGTTCGTTCATTGTCTGTTGCGTGTGCCATGATTCTGATTAGTGTGTAGGGTGTCTTTCTCTCCTTTTTTTTTCTTTTTCTCTCTGGTTTTGTGTTTCTCCTTTGGCCCTTTACTTATTGCTTGTGGTTGGCTTTAGTGGATACATAATGCATTAGTTTTTTTTTACGGAAGGGGCCAAGGGAGCAGGTTGTTGGTTTGACTGAGGTTGAGGTGTGGAGTGGTTAGAGCCTGGAGGGGAGACGACAGGAGGCGGGGTAGGGGGCAGAGATGGGACTGACGAGGCGGAAGAGGAGCGGGATCTAGGGAGGGGGTATTCAGGGCAGACGGATTCGGTGTGGGAGTCCGGCCGAGCTCAGGCGTTGCGGCAGGGCCGTTTGCCGCCTGGGCTGCGACTGGGGGCGGGGGGGCTCGCGGACGGTGTCACTGGGTGGGAAGGAGGGATGGGGTTAGGTGGGGGAGATTCAGGGCCTGAGGGGCCACCAACATCCAATAGTCGCTTAGTGACCCTTCCACGGGTCGTGCGCATCTCGCCAGGAGATCGCTTCACTGAGGACTTTTTGGACTTGGTCATACTAGGAAGGAGAGATGGAAGTTATAAAGTGAAAACAGCAAATAAATATACTATATGTCGTAAACAATCCCTAACTTAACCTCGGAAGTGTTTCGAAAAAGAAGAAGAAAACTTAGAAAGAAAAGAAGCTTAAAACTATATAGAAAAGGGGAAAATAGTTGAGTAGAATAGAAAGAGCAGTTAGTGGGCTCTAAAAGGCCCGAAATACAGAGGTCCTGCCCTAAGGCGCCTAGATTCCAGTCAGGTGACTGTTGGCTACAGACTTGTACTTCTACCCAGCTAAGCTGTTAGTGTGCCTGCACAGGCGGGTTCTGGCTGGCGGGAACTGAAGCTGCGATCGCCGGGCGTCTGGGACCGTGATTGGCGGCCTGCGCACTACGCTCGCTGGACTGGAAGATCTCTCGGAATCCCTTCTTCACGCTTAAACAAGCTTGGAGGGCTCTTCTAAACAGCTGCAGACGATCTCGTCATGGTCAAGTTCTCCTCCCGCAGGAAGACACCCCAACCGGCGAAACCGCACAAAGTCCGTACCCACTTCAGCCGAGGATACACATACCTCACGACAGCAGGAGATAACTGATAATTGACGACCAGTTCGGCTTCAGGGCCAACCACTCTACAACACTACAGATCCTTAGGCTTACCGAAAGTATAACCAGGGGATTTAACACTAAACGATCGACAGGCGTGGTCCTATTGGACACAGAACGCGAATTCGATAATGTGTGGCTTGCAGGATTACTCCACAAACTCATTCTCATAGGGGTACAAGATTCAATGGTCGCCCTAATAAAAGACTACCTCAGCGGAAGGAGCTTCAGAATCTCAATTGAGAATACCGAATCCTCATTGCACCCCATAAACGCGGGAGTCTCATAAGGAAGTTTACTCGGGGTAACGTTATTTAATATATATATATATATATATATATATCAACGATCTACCACCACTAGCCAGGTAGATAAATACATATACGCGGACGACACGGCCCTGGCCACGCAATCTACTCAGTCACGCATCATACACCTGCGGCTCCAGAATGCTCCAAACGCATTGGAGCCCTGGTTCACCAAATGGCGGTTAAAACTGAATGCAAGAAGAAACCAAGCAATCATTTTTACTAGGCGAATATTGCACAGAGAAAGGAGGAGAGCCCTCCTACCCCTCACCCTAATTCAGGAACCTATCGGGTGGGAGACATCCGTCACGTACCTCGGGGTTAAGATGGATGAATATCTCACATGGAGGGAGCATACTAATGCAGCCAGAGCAAAGGCCAGTGGCGAACTCAACAGACTATACCCGCTGATTAATCTCAACAGCAGCCTTAAGCTACGCATGGGACTTACGCTCTATAAGACGCTGATCCGACCCATCTTAACGTACGCCACCCCGGTATGGGGATATGCAGCAAAAACGCACATAAAGCACCTCCAAACGATGCAAAATAGAATAGTGCGAATTATTGAAAAACTACCACCAGAGGCTCCTTCGTACCAGCTACACGAAGAGCTAAAAATGATTATATGGAGCAGTTTATTAAACACCTGGCATGCAACCTGTACGCCAAAAAGAATAAGAACCACAACGAGCAAATGCGAATGCTCGGGGAGTATGATATGACTCGCGACAAACACCTCCGCCCTCTATCATTGTTCGATCGCACTATAAATATAGGCGAACCTGAACTCAACATACAGGAATACCTGAATAATTTAGTATAATGAAATTACTGGTTAGGGGATGAAGGGAAGCACACAACAAACATATAACACTAAAATACATATATTTACAGTTAAGCCCTCACAAGTCCTTGTGCTACCTAGCCAAGGTGGACCCCGGGAGACGAGGGCCTCCCCGGTAGTGGCACAGGCTCGCTCCTGCACTTCAGGCAGACAGCCCGCCATGTGTGCACTTATACGACCAGGCAAGAAGAGGTACACGATTAATGACGAAGCCTCCGGCTTGATACCACCATAGTAAGTAAGATTAACAGACACAGTAGAAGTTAGCTCTACAAGTTGTAAACCATGTCACCATAACTTCACCTAGTTATATAAGCGTATCTTAAATACTTCTATTATAGATTATAGGTCTTAAATATATATATATATATATATATATATATATATATATATATATATATATAAAATAGTCTAAGGACAAGAAACGAAACCTTCGGGTGGAGATTTAAAACTAAACATGCTCATTTCACTCATCCCTCACAACCATCTACACCTAACGATGCCAAATGGCCGAAACACAAAATAGATCACCATCAAATATCAAACACATCACCATTAATTACTACCAGGGGCACTCAGGGCTTAAGTCATGTTTGTCCTCCGGCACATCAGTAATACCCGCTGTTACTGCCACTGGCAGGCAGCTTCCATCTCTCACCACAGAATGCGCAGGTGCTTAATGCGGTGCTGCAGCATAGAGGCCTCGACCTCAAGACTTCCGGTGGGGTTTTTGTGAGTAGGCTACCCGGGTTCGAAGCCAGGGTATGAGTTTTACACTCGCATGCGTGCATGCGGTTAGGGCGTAAGTAGGCTTTTTCCCCACCACAAAAAAAAAGAGAGAGAGCTGCATTAGCTCACAAGATAACCAAGAGCAAGCCGTAGAAATAATCACCAGAACTATTCACCACGACCCCCCCCCCAAAAAAAGCCCCCTAGGATATCGTCTGCGACTGCTAAGAAGAGCCCTCCTAGCTTGGTTAAGCGAGAAGCAGGGAGTCCGAACGAACTTCAGCGAGCGCAGTGCGGAGGCCGCCACTCGCGCTCAAAGTCGCCCGGGGATCACCGTTCCAACTCCCGCTTGCCGGCTGCACCAGGAAAGGTAACTATACACAGCAGATTAGACGAGGGATAGCAGGACCACAGCCAACAGTCTCTGACTGGTACCTAGGCGCCTTAACAGGTTCGGTCCTCTGCTAGCCACGCTTTTTAGCACTCGCTAGCTGCCTCTTTCTCTCCGACTATCTCTATTTTCCTCTTTTCTATCTAGTTTTTAAGCTCCCCGGTTAGGCCGCCACTAGACTTTACTCTCTTCTCTTTTCCTTTTCTTAGGTTAATTTTAAGCTAACTGCCCTCGAGGCACTTCACAAGAGCTAGAGCAAGTTGAAACCTACCTGCTATCTGTCTTTTTAAAGACCGAAGTAGGTTAAATAAGTAAGACCTTCCGTCTTTTAAAACAGACACCTAAAACTACTCACACTTCACACTCATTCAGGGAACCCCAGGTAATCGGAGACATGGGTAAAGTAGGCAAAACTCTCTCTCTCTCTCTCTCTCTCTCTCTCTCTCTCTCTCTCTCTCTCTCCCTCGTCTCTCTCCAAACCTAATAAGCCGATCAGAGCCACCACACTTATCACCACCAAAACAAAAACACTTAAACACACCACCCCAACAACACCAAAAAGACCACGCACACGCTCACACAAACAGACTACACCACCAACACCACAAACAAACACACCAATCACATCAGATACAAACATACCAACACTAAACACAAACACTGACAACACAAGCATACCTAGCACAAGCACACAAAACACAAACACATCAAAACAAAACACAAACATACCAAGCACACCAAACACACCCAGTACACCAAGCACACTGAACGTCACAAGCACATCAAATACACCAATCACAGACACGCCAAAAACAAACACTGACACAGGAGACAAGCCACAACAAACACTGGAAGAGGACACAAACACAACCAACACAAAAACACCCACACATACACCAGACTCAGATATCGAGCTTCCTACACCACCCCCTCCAGTACAAACACCCATCAAGGACACCTATGCTGACGTCAGCACAAGGCCACCCACCCCCAAAACAAACAGTTACACGGAGTATAGGGCCAATCTCGCGCCTCTGTATCTCCATAAAAGCCAGACAACACACATACACACAATCACCAACAAATTTGACACAAAATACAAACCTACACACAAGTACACGATACACCGCGCAAATCGCTCCGGTGACTTAGTATTAAAACCGTTCAGCCTGAGCGATTACCATAACATGGTGGAGCACCTCAGGAATGAGGGCGCACAGTTTTACCTCCTCCCTCACCCAGAAAGTAGAACTGTTAGGTTTGTTATAAAAGGTCTGTGCGCCCCGTTCACCGGAGAATACATAAAGTCAGCACTGGCAACAGAGTTTTGAGGCCATTAGGGCAGTGCAAATGCACTCGCAAGGCAGAAATAGGCATCCCCTCCCAATGTTCCTAGCGGAAATGAAGGACACCCAGGAAAACAGAAAGATACTCGGCCTCAAATGCTTGGCCCACTTTAGAGTTAGAGTAGAAGAATACCACTCAGCTCCAGAGTCCAAGCAGTGTCGACGCTGTCAGCAGCTATGGCACTACTACAGAGAATGCCAGACCCCCTCACAAGTATGCGCCAAGTGTACAGGCCCCCACCCCTCCTACACCTGCAAAGTGCCCACAGAGGAACGCCTGTGCGCCCTCTGTGGCCAGAAAGGTCATGGAGCAACTTGGCGCGTTTGCTCCAAATACCTCTCCGCACTGGAACGCGCAAGGCCAAGGGCACAGCCAGGGAACCCCAAACCTAGGAATGAACAGTCTAAATTACCCCAGGCTGGCCCGTCATCAGCAAAAGGGCAATTGTATTGTCAGGACCGCAGAGGCAGAACCCGCCTAGCCCCCGCCCCTTCTGCAGCAGTGACCAAGCAGGTCGCACCTGCCCAAGTCACGGCGCCCACAAAGCGACACCCCCCACACAACACACAGCAACACACAAATACACACAAAACCGCTCCCACACAAACAACTACACACCAGGCAACACACATAAAGGGAACAAGCATAATGGTCCCAAAGTCGCAAACCTCTCGCGATGCCTTTGAAAATGGCCTTGTACTAGCCGACTTCCTCACAAAGTTGGGCTACCCCAAACTCGAATTAGGTTGGAACTCGTTCCTCCAGCATGCAAAGTGGCTCCTGGAGCAAATAAACACCAACAGCGACCCACTTTTCCTCTTTGACCATGTCACACATTTCCTGGAAATTCTCGCACAGTTCACCTGTTATGAGTAACACACCCACCATAAATATCATATACTGGAATTGCAATAACCTCAAAAGGAAGCGCAAGGAATTTACGGAATTCCTGCAAAGGAATTCAATCCAAATAAAACCCACCTGGGACCTGTAGATCGCTTCTCAGTCCCAGGGTACACAGTATACCGAACAGATAGAAATAGGAGAGGCGGAGGGACAGCCGTAGTTATTCAAAATTCAGTTCAACACCACCAGGCGTTTGTCCCCCAACTAAATCGAATAGAAGCTACCGCGCTTAGGGTAAAGCTTCTTAATACAGAAGTTACGTTTATTGCGGCATACAATACACCCGGCGATATTGACACGGACGACATTGATATACTATTGCGTATGGCCCAAAAAGTAGTAATAGCAGGGGACTTGAACGCGAAACATTTCCTCTGGAATTGCGTAGCTAAAAACAAGGCGGGCAATAAACTACTATCATACATTAACACACACAACATACTTCTAACTGGCCCTGAAGAGCCGACATTCATACCAAGAGTACATACACACAGACCAGATATACTCGACATTGCTCTCCTCAAGGGCATTACACACAACACAAACACACACGTAATTAACGAGTTAAATTCAGATCACCTCCCAGTGTTATTAGAAATTGAAGCCCCGATTACTTTTAAACCGGAACCACCAATTACAGACAAGCAGACTGGGAGTCCTTCGAAAACACGCTACAAAACATTATACACGAACACTCAATCGAAACACATGAAAAACAAGGCGAAGCTGTTGACCATATCGTGGAATCAATTAAGCTCGCCACGGAACAACACATCCCAATCAGATATCCTACAACTTCTACACATAGATTTCCACGCGACACTAGACAAGCCATTCAAGACAGAAATTGTGCTAGGCGTAAATGGCAAAAATCGCGTAACTTAATAGACCGTAATGCGTACATGGATCCAAGCATTCAAGCAAACGAACAAATATGAGAATACACAACGAATCAATGGCAAGATGTCCTAAGTAACATCGACCCACAAAACCATACAATCTGGAAAATAGCCAGAAACCTTACGCGTACGTATACACATGTCCCTCCCCTCCACACGCCTAATGGAATAGCGGAAACTCCCCGAGACAAAGCCGAAGCATTTGCAGACACCCTAGAGGCAACCTTTGAGCCGAATGCCTTTTCGTCAGACCAAGCATTTGTGGACGAAACGGAAGCAATGGTAGAGAACATCGGTAGAGCACCAACGCACAATAAGACGCGAAAAACGAATGAGGGTGAGATCAAATGGATCATCAAACACCTGCCCACTAGGAAGGCCCCAGGGCCAGACCAAATCCCAAATATAATGCTAAAACATCTGCCAGCCAAAGCACTGAAGCTACTGGCGGATATATTTAACTACACAATTGAGAAAGGCCGATTCCCTCCACAATGGAAAGAGGCCAAAATTCTCATGTTCCCCAAACCGAGAAAGAGCCAATCACAGCCTGAAAACTATAGGCCAATCAGCCTCCTCAGCACTATGAGCAAGGTTTTAGAGAAAATAATACTCAAAAGACTTACGAAGCACATAATCAAAAATAACCTAGTAGTTAACGAACAATTCGGATTCCGGCCACAACACTCGACAACGCTACAACTATTGCGAATGACGGAATCCATCACGAGAGGATTCAACGAAAAGCGATCCACAGGGGCCATCTTCCTAGATATTGAACGGGCCTTCGATCGCGTGTGGCACGCGTCTACTCAGAAAGCTCATGTCACTGGAATTCGCGGACTCTATGATAGCCATAATAAAGGACTATCTATCACACCGAACGTTCCGCAGGGCAGTCGAAACAGAGATATTAACGCGACGGCCAATCAGGGCAGGGGTCCAACAAGGGAGTTTATTGGGGCCCACCCTCTTTAACATTTACATAAATGACTTACCAGAGACGATAAGAGTAGCCCGATATCTATATGCGGATGGCACAGCGCTTGTCACACAATCGACCATGCCGAGGATTATACGCACCAGGCTACAAAATGCTCTAAATGACTTAGAGCCATGGCTCACGAAATGGCGCATAAAGGTAAATACCAGAAAAAGCCAGGCAATTGTATTCACCAAGCGAATTCAGCACCGTCATGGTAAACACGGTCTTCAGCCACTAACGCTTGGACAAGAGCCAATTCCATGGAACAGCAAAACCATCACCTACTTAGGTGTAACGATGGACCAGGGCCTTACGTGGAAACAGAACGTAGACACCGTAGGAGCCAAAGCCAATGCACAATTCAATAAACTATACCCAATAATCAACACAAACAGTACTCTAAAGTTAGAGATGGGCACAACACTTTATAAAACTCAATCCGGCCCATCCTAACATACACTGCACCCGTATGGGAACATGCAGCACAAACACACATAAAGAGACTGCAAACGATGCAGAATAGAGTACTCCGAATAATCGCGAGACTACCCGAAGTAGCACCAGCGCTCCAATTACACGAGGAGCTAAATTCCAATGAACCATTCATAAAAAGGCTCAGCTTTAACTTACTCGATAAGAAAAACAAAAGCCACAACGAATTAATTCAAAACCTAGGAAATTATGATATAACGCACGACAAACATGCAAGGCCACTATCTCTATTCCAGAGAACTATTGGTCTCGGGGAGCCAGATGTTGACATGCAACAATATCTGGACAACCTAGTAAATTACCCCGATGTTATTCACATGTGAACTGTGCATCACTCTCTCTCTCTCTCTCTCTCTCTCTCTCTCTCTCTCTCTCTCTCTCTCTCTCACACACACACACACACACACTCATACCTACACACATACTCTCTTCAGTCAGGTAATAACCCTCAAGTCCTTATTTATAAGGTGACCCCAGGGAAAATATGGCCTCCTCGGGAGTGGCACTGGCTCGCACCTGCATTTCAGGCAGACTGCCCGCCAAGTGTGCACTCCAGACGACCAGGCGATACTACGGATATGCATTCACCAAATTGACGATGCCGAATGGTACAACAATACTCTAGGTATTTAGTTGCAGACGACGCCGTATGGTGGAGCGTAACAACACTAATTTACTGTAGACTGACTAGTGACTGTAGACCACTAGCGCGCAAATTACTATTAATCTAAGAGACTAATTGTATGCACTTTCTTTTTCCTTAGTGTATGTACATGTATATTTAGATTGTTTCAGGGATGCAGCATGCAGGGTATCGACACGCTCCCAGACTTCTGAGGCGCACGAACAAGACGCGGCGTATAGACACCAAGCAACATAGCACCCTGATTCCTGACAACAATCACAAATGATTGCTTCCTAAACCTTCCAGGACTCCACTAGGGGGCAAGCTGGGCCTCGGTCAAGCTCGTCTCCAAGCTCCTAACCTATTCCTTCTGGTTACGCTATGCGAACCAGCTCTATCTTTCACCACTGAATGCGCGGGTGCTACAGGTGGTACCGCAGCAGGCTTTCACCTTCCTAATCCGGTGGATGGAGTTTTTTTAGTGGGTATGGCCATCTTCAATGGCGACCTCCACAGTACCATGGGGTCTCGCAACAAGATTTTTCCCCTCCATTTATTTAAAAAAAAAAAAAAAAAAAAGAAGAAGCCCAATCACAAACCATCACCCGCGCATTGGCTAGGACAATACAACCCACATCCTCCAAACCATAGTATATATTTGGAAAACTGAGGAGACTTTTTCATCTTTTTAGTCCTGAAGATGGCCATGGAGTCGACAATGGCCGAAAGCTCGACCTTCTTAAATTTAACGGCTGATCACGGCTGATATGTGTTCAAAATTTTTGGAAAAGTAGGAATTCACCTCATTTACCATGCTATACGCTAACTAGCAGAATACAGAGTCAGTCAGAAGTTGTAGTTAATAATAATCATATTAGACAAGCCATGAACTTATGCATATGTTTGAGAGTAAGTAAAATTCACATACTTTGCTTCAGAAAGTATGAAAAGTCCCCCCTCTCCTCCTCCTCCTCCTCTTTTACCTCATATGAATCTGAGTGCAAGTGACTATATATGTCTAGAATGCCATTGTGCATTCTTATGAGACAGACAACTTCTTGTTCCTGTTAATGACATCTTTAATATAACAAGATACTATGCCAGAAACAGTTACACAATGGTTAAATCAATGAACTTAATAAGAAGAGTGAGTGTGGGGTTTAACAGCCCGACGACGAGGTCATTTGGTAATAAGAAGATCTACAAAAAGGTATCATGAATTTGATGAAGCATTAAATGATAACACAAAATATGTATTTAGTAATTATTATTCATCCACGCCAACAAACCTACTGCTGGCATTTCCAAATGCACACGCCATGAGTGGACAATACCTGAGAATAATGCCCTTGAGGTATTTATCTCTGATGTGAGATTCCCTTTGTGGTGTACTGTGAAAAATATAAATCAGTTAGAGAATTCAATGTCATACTGGCAAATTATTATCACAGTAGCTCAGTGGTTAGAGCAACTGCATGTGAAGTGAAGGTCTGTGGTTCAAATCCTGGCTAAGGCATTGAATTTTTCAGTTCTGATTCTACCTCTCATGTATTTAGTAGTCTAAGGTGTGCAGAACCAAATAACATATAAAAAACTAAAAATATAATGTACTTAAAACTTGTTATTGAAAAACAGACCTTTCCTAAGAATCACAAAATGTATAAACTTCAAGCTTTCCTTTTACATATTCTTTAATACAGTTATTCATCTAACATAAACACTAATGAAAGATAGTACAATATAATGGTATTTTACTCTGGAATGTTCCTGAAAGATTACTTTTAAGAAGGAAAATCACAATTGTTTCTTTGAGGCAAGAGCAATCCGTTCTTGCAGCATAGCAATTTCCTTTCCTTCCCAATGGGCTGGTTTTACTCTAGCAAAGAACCTGTAAAAAAGTGAGTTATATCAATAAAAGGTATGCGCCAGTAATTAAATGTAAACAAACAGATCATAACCTAAAGTGTTCATGCATGGGCATTAGCTAGAATACAAGGCACAGAAGAAATCAATGTCCATGCAATGAAGCTTGGATTGTTGCTGCATTTGGAAGCTGTAAATGGTCAGTGAAAAGTACTTTCAGTAGTTTTTTATTTGAGTCCAATATCCTGTCATATTAATGAGTGTTAGACTCCATCTCTCAAAATTAGTGCTGTGATACATTGTATTCTGCTGTTGTAATGTAACCATACAGAGGCTGACACAAGTATTTGAACCTTCATACTTTATATGTAACCCATTTCTAAGTAATTAATATTTATACGTTAACTTTCATAGATCCCAGCAAAATGTAATTTAGAAATGTGTTAATAGAACCTTATTTATACATAATGCTTTGTAGGAGGTACTATGTTGTGCTATGGCCATTCTTAAAGAAGGAATTATTACTTACTTTGATTTAACATCCTCGAGTACTGATTTTTCTTTATCCGAAAGTCCATTAATGAACAAATCTAGGTTAGAATGAAGAATCGATCTGTTGTTTATCCCACAGATATGAATTGCAGGTCCAGACTGATTTGAAGAATAGTACTGAGCTAGTCGGCCCAACTCCACCCCCCTTTCCTGTAAAATACTTGTACTTTAATTGCAGAGCTTGGGAATGAAAATAACACACTAAATAAATTAAAAATTAAAAAAGCAGGTTCCAGGTTTTAACATAGGTAATCAGAATGAAGAATGGTAGCCAACAGATTACTTATGCATACTATTACGTTACCAATCAAAAGGAAAAAGCAATGTTGGCCAACCCATTATCAAGATGGAGAATCCAATCTTGAGATGTAGAAACAGGTCAATAGAAGAAGGTTAAGCATCTAAATAGTAGCAGAAGGTGAAGGAGAAGAAGGAACAAGAGCAGGAGCAGATGAAGAAGGAGGAGGAAGAGAAGGAGGAAGAAGATGAGGAGGGAGGAAGAAGGAAGAGGAGAAGGAACAAGAGGATTAAAAAGGAGAAGAGGAGGAAGAAAAGGAAACAGAAGAAGAACAAGGAGCAAAAGAAGGAGGAGGATAAGGAAAAAGAGAAAGAAGAGGAAGAGGGAGGAGAGGAAGAAGATGACCAAGATCAATTTAAATGTAAGGTTAACAGATATTTTGAGGCATAAAATGGATATTAAAATACTTATTTGGATAAAATAATTTGGAATACATAGGAAACCCACACATGTATGTAGATAATTACAAAAAGAAAAATGGATGCAATTCAGTATCACATCAATTCAATAAGCAGTGAATCAACCTTTAGAAGTTTGAGTCACTGCTTATACAATGTCTCGTTGAATAATGAGAAGTTTATGAAAGAGCAATAGTATATAATTTCATATAATTAGAAAACATGATTACTATAAAAAAAGAATGCAAAAAAGATTTAAATATGTGGCAACTTCAATGTAGATTTTCAGCAAAACAGTGTACCCTTACAAAAACTAATAACCCCATTTAATCTTGAAAATGCCATAGAAAGTCCCACCAGAGAAACAGGAAATTGCAGTACATTAATTGATGTCATGATATTTGACAAAGCAGGCATGACCTTCAACCTTAGTAACATTAATACAGGCTACTCTGACCATAATGCTACAATACTAAGTTTAACAAATATGTCAAACAGCAGTAAGCCCAAGCCTCAACTGCAATATAAATGAATATTCTCCAATGATAATCTGTTATATTTTAATACACTAATAAGCAATGGGGACTGTTCTGATGTATGCCCATGGTGGACCAGAAATACCACAACTTTATAACTTCATTTATGTACCACTTTAATGCAGCTTTTCCATATAGGTCAATCAAAAATGGCAAGATGAATATAAGGAAAAAATGGGTTACTATAGGAATTATAGTCTTGAGCAATAGGAAATGTTATCTCCTAAAATTAAGTAAAAGTTACAAAACTGAACAGTTTAGAAAATATCCAAAAGAATATAAGCAAATTTTTAAAAAGGTAATAAAGGCAGTAAAAAAACTTCATATTGATACATGCATCAGTAATTCAACCAAATATAAGACAATATGGAATATAATAAAAAAAAGAAATGCTAGTAGCACAGCATGTCATAATAATAAAAAATTTCTCTAAAGATATCTAATTTCATTGTTGATAATCCAGTTGAAGTTGCCAACATTTTCAATGACCACTTCCTGAACGTTACTGATAAAGTAATAATTCCACAGCTGAATAATAGTAATATATGTATATACTAAACTAAATAGAAATGAAAAGACTGTTTTTCTTAATACAGTCACTTTAGATGAAATAAGTAAAATAATTACTCCAAAAAAAGACCTTTCAGCAGGATTCGATGAGATACTTGAGCGTGTAATTAAGTCTTGGTAGAATAGTATATTATCCCATACATGAAATTTGCAATACCTCCCTGTCAACTGGGATATTTCCTACTAAGATGAAAATGGCAAAAATTGTTCATGTGTATAAAAAAGCTGATGTAAATAATATAGATAATTATAAACCAATTGCCATCCAGTCGGACTTTTCAAAAGTTTTGGAATTGGTTATGTACAACAGAATTGTTCCTTTCTTGGAAAAGTATGTATTCAGTGATAAACAAAATGGTTTTCGGAAAAACAAATCCATACTAAATGCCTTTTATGCATTCATTAAGGGAATATTGGATGAAATTGATAATGATGAAACAACAGTTGTTATATTTATAGAGTTGAGTGAGGCCTTTGATTTAGTTGACCATGATCTATTATTCACTAAACTGAAAACCTATGGAGTGCATGGGATGGCTTATGAGTGGTTTAAGTGTTACCTAACTGACAGACCACAACTTACTGTAGTAACTTGTGATAACAACACTATAAAATCTGAAACAAAGTAGTAAGATGTGGAATTCCTCAAGGTTCGAAACCAGGCCCCTAATTTTTTTAGTATACATTAATGATCTATTAGTTAATATACCACTTGCCAAGAATATATTATATGCAAATGATACTAATTTTACTCAAAAGGCAGTAACTCCACTGATCTATAAATATGAGTTGACAATACAATGATAAATATGGAGGTTAACGGCAAATAAACTAGTCTTAAATGGGTAAAAGTCATACTGCATGTGCATCACACACTCTAATAGAAGTATAAATCAGTAGGTCCAAAAATCATATACCCTCTCCATCCCCTAATAATTGTCCAGTACACATACCTCGTTTGTCCCATATTAATTACACATTATGCATCTATCCCATATTAATTGAGGGGCATTTTTTCAAAACTCGATAGAGCACAAATTTTGAGAAAACAAGTTATTATGGGATTCAGTATGTTTTCAATGCCACCAATCAGTCTGTGAAATCAGATTTTGCATAATTCGATATTTGCCGTGTGTATAGCATGGTGAATCAGGAGAATTTTTTCAAAACTTGATAGAGTGCATGCACAGCGATTTTACAAAACTTGATACAGCACAGCCTAAATGAAAAGATTTGCCACCAGTCAAGACCCATCACTAACCTGATAATAATTTGCAATATTCCGCTTGTCCGATCTTACTTACCTGGAATTAAATGCTATACAAAAACCATATGATTATTTCAAAGCCTTCCCGCGGCCAAATAACAATGATTCATTTGGTATTATTGCCGTACTTTTCTGATTCGAAGTGAAGAGAATGACAGTACTACTTGAAATGTGGGTTATTTCAACAACAAACTCTGTTGTCACATACCCTTTCAGAACCTTTTATCAACATCGCTCTCAAAGTGGCATTACAAAGACCTAACAATCAAACATGCTCCACACTTAGGATAGTGTGGCATTACAACAACATAGGCCACTGTTTAAAACCATTGTTTATCACACACTAAAGCATGTTACGTTTTCTGAATCACTACTACGACTGTGTCACTGGGGTTTGAACCAGTCTCTTGCAAATACAAACTAAGTCATGGACGAAAGTACTTGGTTTGATTCTCCAGTGACTGAATCTGATGGTGGCAAGAAAAATACAAGAAAACGTCTTGTTCAAGCTACAAAACCTAATAACAAAGAACCGTCCATAAAATGTAATCATGGAAATCAAGATTATCCATCGAAGTCAATAAAGAGGGGCAGTAAGGAATACAGAGTATGAGATCTGACATATGAAGGCATTAAAGATATCCATAATAAAGTAAAACGTCTAAATAAAGTGGACCAAGACAAATTCTTGCTTAAATACATCACAATTAATTCTCCAAAACGAAGGAAAGTGAAGGAGGAAAATTCTAAAAGAAAACAATCTTTGAGTATTAAATATAGCATCAGAAAGAAAAATGGAGATGTTTTACCAATCTCTGCTGCAAGTTTTCAGGGAATATCAGGCATGTCTAAGGATAGACTGTCCTTCCTGGCAAGAAAATTTTATTCTACTAGGAATTCACCTAAAGAAAATCGAATAGGGGATAGAAATGGCGCAAAGGACAAGGAGCTCATCATTGCTGTAAAAATGATATTAAGAGCTCCAGGTTCAGAGAAAGCCACTACAGTAGACAAAAATCTTCAAGAAATTACCTGCCACAGGAATTAAATATTAAAAAAATGTGGAAAATGCTTTATGAAAAAAGAGAAGAGGAAAAACTATCCACATGCTCTTTATCCAAATACAAGTTTATATTTTATAAGTGTTTTAATCTCTCATTCAAGACACCACACACTGATACATGCTCCACGAGCAAGATGGGACTAATTTCCATAAAGCAAGAGATAGATTTGGAGAAGACGAATGAATATAGGACAAACTACAGACTGCATAAACTTCATGCAAAGAAGTTTTATACTATAATGAAAGAAGAAAATCCTGATGTAATCTAACTCTGTTTCGATATGCAGAAAAATCAGCCACTACCTAAATTATCAGTAGGTGAAGTGTATTATTCCAGGCAAGTTTAGTTCTATAATCTTTGCATTATGATTCATTCTAAACCACAAATGAAAGAGAATATACATTTCTACACCTGGTTGAAAACTGAGTCATCTAAGGGATGTAATCAAGTGGCATCTGCTTTGTTGAATTTTCTATTAGACCTAGAAAAAAAATGAAGTGTCCTTCCATTATTCATCTTTTCTCAGATTCATGTCCAGGTCAAAATAAGAACATTGTAGTAATAACCACGCCCATTGCCTTTTTGAAAAGAAGTATAAAATTTACCTCTATACGTAATTTCTTTCCCATATGAGGACATAGTTATATGGCTGCTGATTGTGTATTTGGTGGAGTTGAGAAGAAAGAAGAAAGAAGAAAGAAAGGTAGATATTTTGTCACCCAATGACTACTACCGAATTCTGCAATCCCATGGAGCTACCAACAGGGACTGGCAAATCAAAACACTGAAGGAGAATACTCGGAATATTGTGAAAGCAAAGCTGCCATTTAACATAGGAATGCAACATGTCATATCGTACAAAAAGTCTTCTACAAACGCATGTAATGTTTCTATTTTCAAATCTGGAATTAAAACATGCCACTAAGAAATGCTGAGGTGCTCATGTCTACAGAAGATGAACATAGTGTCCAGTGAGAAGAAGAAAGATGTAAAAAAACTCAAGCAGTGCCACCTGTTGGTAATTGTCTTGACGGTGTTTGTTGATCATCATGATAAGGTAACATGAGTATTCTTCACAGTCCCATTCACTAAACTACTGCGCAACTCTCCACGCAGGTAAATCCAAAACATTCCCTCGTCAGTAATTTCTGTAATGCTATTTCAGCATAAATGCCCTGTTATTTGCAGATGATGTCTTAATAATGGCAGAATCTGAAAGAGATATACAAATGTTGGCTTATAAGTTCCAAGTGGTGGCCAATAGATATAACTGCAAAATATCAGTAAGTAAATCAAAACCAATGGCATTCATAGGTAAATATGGAATAAGAACTAAAATTGTTTTGGAAAATAAAATAGTGGAACAAGTAACATACTTTAAGTATTTAGGGTGCGATATTACATACAAAGAAGATAAAGATATAGAAAACAAAATATATATATTCCAGGCTATATGTGGAACCATTAAAAGAGCTTTAGGTCAGAAAACAAGAAAAGACTATAAACTTAAATTATATAAAACACTGGCTGTTCCTTCCTTGCTATATGGAAGCAAAAGTTGGGTAATACAATCAAATGATAGTAGTAGAATACAGGCAGCAGAAATGTTATTTCTGTGGAATGTGAAAGGATGCACAAGAGCAGATAGAATACCAAATGAGTTAATAAGAGAAGAACTAAATATATATAAATTGGAAGACAAAATTAAAACAAATAACGAGAAATGGACAGAACATATAATGAGGATGAATGAAGAAAGAATATTAAGAGGACCTTTCTATATAACCCAAGAGGAGCATGAGCTGTTAGCCAACCTTGCAGAAGATGGACTGCACTGATGACTTCGCTGGAATGGGCTGCATAGCCTAAACCATGAAGAAGAAGAAGAAGGAGAAGCTATTTCAGCAGAACGGACAATTATTATGGGATGGAGGGAGTATAATAAAGAAACCATACAACATGCCTTCGAAAAAAAATTTTTTTGAATCATAATTGATAAATACTTAGATTGGATAAGCCATATTAAGAATGTTACAGCAAGAATAAATAGAATACATTATGTAATATATGTCTTGAAAAGCATCAGTAACATCAAAACACTAAAAATGATTTCCTCCTCTTATGTGCAATCAGTGCCTGCTTATGGTATATTTACAGGTGAGTAAAAAGTATGGAACAATGCTTTAACGTTGCTGTTATAGTTTTGTGAAGTGCTATTTTTTAGAAAAACTAAGATATCAACATGTTTTCATACTACTATGATTGTGAATGGGGTGTGACTTTTTCTTAATGGCAACATTCTTTTCTTTTTTTTTCATTTTTTGGTCCTCAGATCTTGGAATGTACAGGTAGATGCTTTTTCGAACTGCAATTTAAATTTATTAGGGTGTATTACAGCACATGAAATTTAAACCAAGAAAACACATTCATAACAAAATTAGTGGTACTTTGTTATAACACATGCTAAATTCACTTCAAAAGGTGCTCAAAATGGCCTCCATTTACTGCCAAACAATGCCAAAGTCTCTCTTTGAAATTAGTTAATATTTCCAGCAACACTTCGCTTGATCAGCTGCATTTCTTGCTCAATTCTTCGCTTTAACTCTTCAAGATCTCTTGGTCTTCCCTCCACTTCAAATATCCCCACAAGAAAAAATCTAAGCGGTTCAGGTCAGGAGGTCTTGGCAGCCATTCAATACTTCCTCTTCTGCCAATCCATCTTCCTGGAAATTCATGATTTTGGTAATTCACCACCTGCCTTCCATAATGTGTAGGGGCACCATTTTGCTGAAATAAGATATCATTTTGAATTCCTCCTCCTTCTCCAGGGAATAAAGTAGCACAAGCAGGAATTATTTCATTTTGTAGAAGGTGTAAATACAGTTCAGAATTTAAGTTGCTGTCAATGTAAAATGGACCTATCAATCCGCCATTAATTATACCAGCCCACACATATACTTTTTTTGGACGTTGTGTATGTTGTTCAATCAGCCATTGGGGATTCTCTTTAGCCCAATAGTGACAGTTGTGACGATTTATATTCCCATTTAGGCAGAAAGTAGCTTCATCAGAGAACACAATTCTAATCAAGATGTTAGGGTTCTGATTGAGCATGTCATTCAAGGTTTCAGCAAACTGAGTACATCTGTCAAAGTCATCTTCACTGAGTTCTTGCAGCAGCTGTACCTTGTATGGGTGCCACTTAACTGTCTTCATTAAGTTGCATATGGACTTTTAACTGAAATTGTAGTCCATTGCAAGCTGGTGAGTAGATAAATGTGGGTTTTCTTCCACTGATAATAAAACATCAAGAGCTTTATCACCATCTGTAACTCGTTTTGGCCTTCCAGACTTTGCCTTATTTTTAACACTTCCAGTTTCATTGAATTTTTTCAAAACTTTGCTTACCTTAGAATGAATAATCCTTAGTTCTGGATAGATTTCATTAAAAAGACACAAACCTTTTCATGGGTTCTCCTCCTATCACCATATACAATCATCATTAGTATTTCAATTCGTTGTCATTCTGTAAGTTGTGCCATGACTAATTACTCTCAGGAAGATTTTGTAATGAAGTAAACATTGTTATCCTTATTAGCTTAGATTTTGTATGCATTTTTCACATACTGAAGTAGCCTACTGTATTGCTTAATTCAAAACCTACTCAATTTGAAGTAATGCTGTGTTTTCCTTTGCTCAGTACACATGCAGTAAGGTACTAATAAATTTAAACTGTGGTTTGAAAGGGTATTTGTTTGTACGTTCTGAGACTTGAGGACTGGAGGAGTGGGAAAAAAAAGAAGAAATGTTGCCATTTAACACAAAAATAAGAGAAAAAACTCACACCTTTATTTGTAATCATAGTAATGTGAGGGTATGTTGATATCTTACAGCTTTTCTAAAAAAAATATTACTTCATAGAGTTGCACAAGCGGGGTTACGGACATTGTTCCATACTTTTTACTAAACCTGGGGATCTAGTTGTGAAATAAGTGCACTATTCATAATGCAAAAGAAAATACTGAGGCTAATACTCAATTTGAATAGAACATCATGTAAACCATAATTTCAGCAAAATCATATTCTTACACCACCAAGTCTCTATATTTTATAAACTGTTTGTTTTAAAAGGAACAATTTTCAATTATTTAGCATAAACAACACTATTCAGAACAACGAAAAAGGTAAACTCTATACTGTATAAGGGCATACACATGTATAATCAAATCATAAATTGAATCAACAATTGCAGTTAAACTAAATTTAGGAAAGAAGTTAAACATTTCCTAATTGAGCAAGCCTTCTACAGTGTGGAGGTGTTTTTTGGTAAGAAACTAATCTAAGACAGTACACATCATTAACATATTAATGTATATACATTCTTTGAATAATTGTATTTCTGTAATTTTCTATATATTTGAATTGTAATGAATAGTGTCCAAAACCTGGTGTAACTGTGAATTTGCATTCTCTGTATATTAAATCTGTAGCCTCTGTATACTTAACTTAACATTCATATTATTGCAATTTTGCCTCTGTTTATGTTATTTGTATTCATATTATTAATTATTTAAACCATATCCATTATTTGTATTCCTTATTTAAAAATTGACAAAACCATGAAGTTATGAACTTGTAAAAAAACTCTTGTGGTGAATAAATATATAGATAAAATATATAAGAAATAGCAGTGTTAAATAGATTAAACCAGACTGTCATAAGGAACATGTCAAAAAAAAAGAGAAAAAGAAAGAAAGAAACAAAGAAAGAGAGAAAGGAAGAAAGACAGAAAGAAAGACAGAAAGAGAGAAAGAAAAAGGACAGAAACAAAGAAACACAGAAAGAAAGAGAGAAAGAAAGAAAGAGAGAAAGAAAGACAGAAAGACAGAAAGAAAGAGAGAGAGGAGAGAAGGAAGGAAGGTAAAGGAAAGCAAGGGAAGGGAGGGAAGGGAGAGAGGGGAGGGAAGGGAGGGAGGAAGGGGAGGGAGGGAAGGGAAGGAAGGGAGGGAGAGAGGGAGAGAGATGAGAGAGAAAGAAAGAAAGGAAGGAAGCGAGGAAGGAAAGAAAGAAAGGGGGAGGGGAGAGAGGGGAAGGAGGGAGGGAAGGGAGGAAGGGAGAGAGGGAGAGAGAGATGAGAGAGAAAGAAAGAAAGAAAGAAAGAAAGGAAGGAAGCAAGGAAGGAAAGAAAGAAAGAGGGAGGGGAGGGAGGGAAGGAAGGGAGGGAGAGAGATGAGAGAGAAAGAAAGGAAGAAAGCAAGGAGGGAAATAAATAAATAAAGAAAGAAAGAAAGAAAGAGGGAGGGGAGGGAGGGAGGGGAGTGAGGGAGGAAGGAAGGAAGCAAGGAAGGAAGGAAAGAAAGAAAGAGGGAGGGGAGGGAGGAAGAGGAGGAAGGGGACGGAGGGGAGGGAGGGAAGTGAGGGAGAGAGATGAGAGAGAAAGAAAGAAAGAAAGAAAGGAAGGAAGCAAGGAAGGAAGCAAGGAAGGAAAGAAAGAAAAAAAGAGAGAAAGAAAGCGGAGGGAGAGAGCGTAGGGAGAGAGGGGAGGGATGGAAGGGAGAGAGGGTAGGGAGGGAAGGGAGGGAGAGATGAGACAGAAAGAAAGATAGAAGGAAAGAAAGGAAGGAAGCAAGGAAGGAAGGAAGAAAGAAAGAAAGGGGAGGGAGGGGAGGAAGGGAGGGGAGGGGAGGGAGGAAGGGGTGGGGAGGGACGGAGGAGTGGGGAGGGACGGAGGGGTGGGAGGGTAGGGAGGGAAGAAAGGGAAGGGAGGTAGAGAGAGATGAGAGAGAAAGAAAGAGAGAAAGAAAGAAAGAAAGAAAGAAAGAAAGAAAGAAAGAAAGAAAGAAAGAGAGAGAGAGAGAGAGAAAGAGAGAAAGAGAGAAAGAGAGAAAGAAAGAAAGAAAGAAAGAAGGAAAGAAAGAAGGAAAGAAAGAAGGAAAGAAAGAAAGAAAGAAAGAAAGAAAGAAAGAAAGAAAGAAAGAAAGAAAGAAAGAAAGAAAGAAAGAAAGAAAGAAAGAAAGAAAGAAAGAAAGAAAGAAAGAAAGAAAGAAAGGAAGGAAGCAAGGAAGGAAGCAAGCAAGGAAGCAAGGAAGGAAGGAAGCAAGGAAGGAAGCAAGGAAGGAAGCAAGGAGCAAGGAAGCAAGGAAGCAAGGAAGCAAGGGAGGAAGGAAGGAAGCAAGGAAGCAAGGAAGCAAGGAAGCAAGGAGGCAAGGAAGCAAGCAAGGAAGCAAGGAAGGAAGGAAGCAAGCAAGGAAGCAAGCAAGCAAGGAAGCAAGAAAGAAAGCAGGGAGGGAGTGAGGGAGGGCAGGAGGGAAGGAGGGAAGGAAGGAAGCAAGCAAGGAAGCAAGGAAGGAAGGAAGGAAGCAAGGAAGGAAGCAAGGAAGGAAGCAAGGAGCAAGGAAGCAAGGAAGCAAGGAAACAAGCAAGGAAGCAAGGAAGCAAGGAAGCAAGCAAGCAAGGAAGCAAGTAAGCAGGCAAGCAAGCAAGCAAGCAAGCAAGGAAGCAATGAAGCAAGGAAGCAAGGGAGGAAGGAAGGAAGCAAGGAAGCAAGGAAGCAAGGAAGCAAGGAGGCAAGGAAGCAAGCAAGGAAGCAAGGAAGGAAGCAAGCAAGGAAGCAAGGAAGCAAGGAAGGAAGCAAGGAAGGAAGGAAGCAAGCAAGCAAGGAAGCAAGGAAGCAAGGAAGCAAGCAAGCAAGGAAGCAAGCAAGCAAGAAAGAAAGCAGGGAGGGAGGGAGGGAGGGCAGGAGGGAAGGAGGGAAGGAAGGAAGGAGGGAGGGAGGGAAGGAAGGAAGGAAAGAAGGAAAGAAAGAAAGAAAGACTGAAGGTAATTTCACAAACTACTCCATTGACACCAATTTCAAACACAAACTGGAAATGCAGAAAATTCACCTATCATCCCTGGTCTTGTAAGAAATTGAATGAATCTTCAAAAAGTTAAACACAAGACTATCATAACAGAACAAATTCAGTTTGAAGAACCTGCTAAACAAGCCACTTAAAGTACAACCCCAAACACTTTAAAACATGAAATTTATCATGTAATCTGTGAGAATTATGAGTAAAGCTACATAGAAAAAACAAAAAGAAATTTGGAAAACAGACTGAAGGAACACCAGAGAAATATAAAATTGAAACAAATAGAAAAGTCTGCTGTATCACACCATTTTTGGATAGAAAACCATAACACCGATCATAACACAAAATTGTAGAAATCACTTAGTTCATCAATAGAATTGAATATTTGGGAAAAAATATACATAGTCAAAAACAGTAATAAACTAATAAATTTCCAAATCCAGATAATGAACAGAGTGTTAAAACTTTGCGCTCCTAACACCAGATGACAACAGGACCTTAGTAGCAGAGAGAGGGAACAGGAGGAAGGTAGCGTCAGTCACCCTTCAGCAGAGAATGAGATCAAATGATCTTGAAAATGTTTCAGTACTTCCATTTTAAAGTGAAGGTGAGTATAAAAAAGTGACTTAAAAATCAAACTCCAAAATAAAATGGAATTACATATCATATAATTAGCAACCTTTTTTCTGCTGATGTAGCAAACTGCAATGAATTTAAGTTAGCATTTATAAATCTTGGATTAATAAGAGAACAACTTATTACTGAAACACCTTAAGAAGTATTTCCTCTTTGAAGTTCACTGCATTGGTCACTTACTAAAGAGTCATTACATTATGTGGCAAACCTCTCAGGGCCTTGCTCCCTAGTGGGACTTCAGACCACCAATTCCCACTTGAAGGTGCATTGGTACTGTGTCTCACAGGTATTTCTGTGTCAGGTCATCAATCGGATGCCTCCATCACTACAGTAAACATGCTGCATCACTTATCTGTGAAAGAATGTGTGTTCATTTGCAAAGTTTACTTTGCTCAGGATTCTGCTCACAATGTGCACAGGGAGTGTGTTGAAACATTTCCATGAAAACTGAAAGAAAAACTATACAAATGATCGTGAATAAATATGAAGCTTTATTGTTGGTGTTAGTTAATAAGCATTCCAGGAGAAGATCAGTTTTAAGAGAAAATAAAATAGATGCAATCAGTGCCATTTTAAAGTGATCACCTTGAAAATCACTAAACAAATTGGCTTGAACTCTCGCAAACTCAAACATTGCCAAATATTGGCTTCAAAAGAACCTACTATATTGCATGAAACACCTTACTATAACCTGCAATTTGGAGTGTGGTGTGCAATAAATACAGCTTGTGTAAAACATCCTGAAACTCCATATGTGCAAGAGAGGAGAAACGTGGAAAAGTGGTGAGAGTGGTGGAACAACAAGAGACTAGAAGTGTTATCAGAACTTGGAGGCAGTCACATATCCAATGCATTGAACTTATCACTCTCACAGCAGCTCGAGGACTGACCCAACTTCTTTTATTATGTAAGTGGCCTGCTCAGTGCCATTGCTTATCTTTGCTTCAGAAGTAGGGGGATGTCAGGACATTTTATACAAGCTGTACAAGAAGAGCAATAGGACTCAGTTTCTTCAATGAAACAATTAATGGAGAGTGATATTGGAGAATAACTCTAGGGCCATTTTTTGATAGTGTGACAGAAGGAAAAGCTGATCATTGGTTTCAACAAGATTCTACAACATGTGGCTACTGAATCATTAAATAAGAGAGGTGTTTCATGATAGTATTATAAGTGTTGATCTTGACCTCCTCATTCCCCCAACCTAACTAGTTGTGATTTTTTTCTTTATAGGGTTTGTAACAGATTAATTTGGTGGGAGCACGAACGGCCGTTCGAAGAGCCAAAAGAGAGGGTGGCCGGCAAAAGATGGAACAGCTTGAGGTGACGTCAGAGACAAAAGCCGGTTGTCTAGGGGATTCTACTGCGTGCAGTGAGTGTATGAGGAAGTCTACTGTGAGATGTGACCAGGAGTGGGTCAGTCCTGAGCAACGGGAAGTAGAACCAGGGGACCATTGCTAGGGGTTGGGATGGTGCTGAGCTGTGGTTAATGCAGGACAGAAGCATAAGCCTAAGCCTGCTAGTTACATGTAATTCAACTTGGTGCATGTGGTTCCTTTGGGAAAGGAGCGGTATGGACTTCTGATATGAATTGGCCAGTTAAGGCTGGTAAGAGACGTCGCTTATGTGGAAAGGAGAATTCGATGAGTGGCTTTGAAACCAGAGGACCCAGTTGTACACTGTCGACCAGGGCGTGGCTCTTCCAGGCTGAGAGTTCCCCGTACATCCTATATCTTCGAGTGCCGACATCGGGATGAGAACCAGTTTAATTAATAATAGTTTTGTGGTAGTGGGAAAACTTCAGAGGAACAGTTAATAAGGGGGGATTGCACTGTATGAGGCCCTTAATCAGTAAACCGGAGAGCAACTTGGTATAGGTGGAGATTGTCACAGACTGTAAGCAAGATTTCCAGTTAGATTGCATTTTCTCCGTTATTCGTAATTTAAAATTATATGAAAGTTTATTGCTTTTGAGACAGAATATTAGAAGACCCCAAAAAGAAAATCGTCCATGTAAATGTTTGTTAAAAGTGTAATTCGTTTTTTGGTGTTGGTATGAGATAGTTGAATGACGAAAGCATGCTGATAGGGTTCATTGTGACGAACAACTAAGTTTGCACAAAGACGTCATAAATCTTTCCATATTTGATTTTAATATATGTGTATAAATATTAGAATTGTTTGGGTTCCATAATAAAAGTAGGAGACAATAATTGGGATCTCTTCCCTAACGAGAAAGAACTATTTGCGCGGATGAATACCGCGGAGGAAGATGGAAAAGGCGGTGTGTCGTGTCAAAAGGACGCCAAGAAATAGCAATAGCGTGGGTATCTCCGAGGTAGACGGACGTATTTTTATGTGTACGCGTCATGAAACAGTCAAAGTGAATTTACTAAGTGTTTAGAGACCTTTAATTAAATTTTGGCGACGTTAGGGAAGTTGATCCGCTAATATAAGACTTTCTACTGTGATGTGATTTAAAAATTGTGAACAAGAAGGTGCAAATAAAATGTGTGACTAAAGTTAAACCCAAGTGTATATTCATTCCATCCGTTACCACGACCTTGTAGATAGAAAACGAGTCTCATAGCACAGCTCATTTCGATAAACTCTTACAAAAACAGCACCACTTTCATGTTAATTTTTTCGTGTTAATGTTTAACAGAGTCCATTTTCAAATTTGTTGTTTCATTTTAATATTTATATGCTAATATTTATATGCTAATATTTAACAGAGTCCATTTTTAAATTTGTTGTTGCCTTTTAATAATTGCTTGTTAATGTTTAACAGTGTTCATTATAATAAATGTTATGTTATGCTGTAGTTTGTTGTGTTACTTGGTAGTATCCTGTCTCGATCCTGCGGAATACGTTATTAGGAAAAAAAGAAAGGTAATAAATGTAAGTATAGCGCCAAAGGAGGCGTAACATGTTCTTTAAAAGACGGATTGTATTATTCTAATCCTTGTATACTACAGGAACTTAATAATAACCAGGGTTAGGATTTTTAGCTGCACACCTTTTTTCTTAGGGTTGAGACAGAATATATGGTTAGACCCTGAAAGGAAAGCATTTATGTAAATATTTGTTACAAATGTAGCTTATTTTTCATGTTGGTAAGGATTAGTTGAGTAATGAAAACGTATTGCTATTTTTTCAATTGTTGCTAATAAGAGTTGTTTAAAAATGTCATAAATGTTAATTTGCATGTTCAAATTTAATATGTATAAATATAAGAACCATTTATATTTAATGTTAAAAGTGTAGGGAGGATAGATAAAGATTACTTTCCTGGAACTATTTAGCGTAGGAGGATTTCAAAGCGTACTTCACGGCAAAATGAGTGCATACGCGGATGAATACACAAGAGCATTATGTAAAGAGGTGCCAATTTTTTATCAGTAGCGTCTCTGAGCTTGGAAAGTGAAGACACGCTTTTGTAATGCGTGTAGATGTGGGTCTAAAGTATTTAATAAAGTGAAAAGACTGTCAAGAAAGCATATACAGGTGCAACAAAAGATAATTCAATTGTAACGAGTGTAGTATTCAACGAAAAGTGTAAATTTCTTAAAAACTCAGCACCAAACGGCTTGCCCAAACGCGTGGCATGAATAGAAGGGTAAAATATAAGTCGACGGAAAATGAACTTACGCGAAATACCAAGTGACACCAGTTTACGCGTGAAAACGGAAGAAGACGCCATTAAAACAATCCATCGAAGTTGAAGACGACAGGAGACGTTATTAAGCTGGAATCAACGGGGAAGTGCCGACGGACGCCTACCCATTGACGCGGGGAACATCAAGGGACGCCTCGCGAAACCAACCACCGAGGGAATGGGCATAATGAAATAAACCAACGGTAAAAAGTAGGGCCAAAAATTTTTATTTAAAATTTACATTATTTTTATATATGTTATTAAGAAGTGGCAAAAAAGTAGGACTTTTAAGCCCAACTGAACTGAGTCAAAAAACGAAAATGTCACAAAAAGGAAAAGAAGTAGGAACAGGAATAGGAGAAGGGGCAGATAAGCCTAGTTATCAGATAGAAACAGAAAGTGAGGAAGAAGTGCCTAGCAGCAATAGGAAAAGACCAAAAATTACTAATGATCATGTTTGAGAAATTAGAACAGAGTTTAGGTCAGAAACTACAACAGAATAAAAAAGAGATAAGACAGGACTTAGAACAGAACAAAAAAGATATAGATCAGAAAATGGAGGAAGTAAGACAG
This sequence comes from Tenodera sinensis, assembly GCA_030765045.1. Taxonomy (NCBI): domain Eukaryota; kingdom Metazoa; phylum Arthropoda; class Insecta; order Mantodea; family Mantidae; genus Tenodera; species Tenodera sinensis. The sequence goes on from CM060964.1 coordinate 190,452,829, forward strand.
GACTTAGAATGGAATAAAAAAGATATAGGTCTGAAAATGGAACAGAAAATGGAGGAAGCAAGACAGGACCTAGAACAGAATAAAAAAGATATAGGTCAGAAAATGGAGGAAGTGAGACAGGGCTTAGAGCAGAAAATAGAATTGGGAAGGCAGGAATGAAAAGAAAACATGAAAGTAATGGGAAGTAATTTGAAATTAGTACATAAAAACGAAACAAAGGAAGCTTTAGAAGCCAGGATAGAAATCATAGGAGATAGGATGGGAAAAATAGAAATGGAAATAAAAGAAAACAAGATTGTATTAGAAGGAGAAATTGGTAGATGTAGGGATGAAATAACAGAGTGGAATGCAAGTGTAGACTGTAAGATTACAAATGTAAAAGTAGAAATAACTGAGGAATTAAGGAAAGAAATTGAAGTAGTGAAGAAAGGAATTATTAGTGAAACTGGAGAACAAATTGTCATTCCTAAAATTAAGATTGTGGCTGATGTAGTACAATCACAACAAGATGCTGCAAATGATGTAAAACAGTCACTTAGAAATAAAGAATGATTTAAAATCAATTTGTGAAGAAATGAGAAAAGGAAAAGAACGTTTGGCTAATGTAAATGATGTTGTGAATGCACTACAAAGGCAAAATGATGACTTAGATGTGATGTTCAAGATGAAAGTTATTTGAATAACGTACAAAATGTTGAGTCACCCATATAGAGATAGAGGTTTACAATGACACAACACAGAACACATGCTACACCAACAGCATACTACATGAAATTACACCACCTACATTTGATGAGGAGAAGGGAGACGATCCAAAATTATTCGTTAAAGACATGGAACGGTATTTTAAAGTGAAAAGGATACCAAATGAGCTTAGGATGATGATAGTCAAGAAAAGCTTGAAAAACAAAGCATTAGAATGGCTAAGGTTAACACTAGCTGGTCATGAATTGTATAGCTCATTCAGGAATCTACTCCTATCAAGGTATTGGGGCCCAGCTAAGCAGAACCAGTCAAGGGCAGAGTTAGCGATAGGAAAATACGATCCAGCCAAAGGGTTATGGTTAGTCTATTATTTTATGAAAGTAGCCAACTAAGGGAAGCTATTAGACCCTAACCTGTGGGAAGCAGAGTTAATTACCAGCACAACAAGACATTTCCCAGACACAGTGAGAACAGGGTTAATTGTTGCGGGGCCAGTAGATTTTGCTGACATGATAGAACTGCTAACAGCCTTCAAAACACAAAATGGTCAACCTAATGAGCAAAGACATAGAAACGGTCACCCAAACTCACCGATCTTAAACAGAAGAATGACTACAAACAACCAGAGCGAGAGAGAAGATAGAAATCCTAGGAGCACCCAGGACAGGGGAAGGGGGACACACCATTTCCCATAACCACACAATCATGGCGAAAGGGTGGAGAACACGAGACAGCGGTACCATGACATAATACCAAGGGGTTAACTGAGATACCGAACACATAGGTATGATCGTGGGAGACCAGGAGACTGTACCCATCAAGTGAATCACATACGATTCTGTCGAGAATACTTGAACAGCCAAAGACTGTCATGCAACAGGGGTTCACACCAAAGGGGCAGAAACCAATGGAACAATGGCAACATAAGACAGCAGGAAGTAGATGAAAATGTACCAAATAGGGCAGATGCTGCACAGAATACAGAAATAACAGTCACCACTAACACCCAGGAAAATTACCATGACCAAGTTCGCCCCAATCGAGTTTATGACCTACACAAAACCTAAGCAATTGACAATTGACATCAACTGATGGCTGCCCAAAGGGAATTAACAGAAAAGAAAAAATGTCAATTGGCATTCAGGAGATTGCAGCAAAAAGCAGAGAAAGGGAGAAATAAAGTGAAAAGGTACATCAGGAAATGCTCCCCACAAATTGGAGAAAAGGCTCCTAAGAAGGCACAAAGCATCCAAGGCATCTGAAAAAAGATCTGGGAAAATGGAACTACTGTACACTGAACCGCTGGTCATAACAAAACAGCTGGGCGACCATACATATGACTTACAGAATTCAAAGGGCAAGTTGGTAGGAAGATACCATAAAAACCAATTAAAACCATATAAAGAAAGGACCAAATAGTCTTTGCCAACAAATATGTGAGGTAGGAACAGTAGAAATGAGGAAAAAACAATAAGATTTAATGGGTTTCTTATAGAAAATTATATACAGATTGGAAGATACAACAGGAAAGAAAATCAACATAGTCGTTGGCTATAATGACCACCAAGAGCATTGTCAACAAAGACAGATGAGAATACTCATTGTCATAAAAGAAATGAATTATAGCGACAAAGAAAATGTGTTTTTGACATAAGGATGTCAGGGACAAAAATAAGAGGGAATCAATTGTGATGACAAAGAGAAAATATTTTTGACACAAGGTTGTCGAGGGTGAATTAAGAAGAAATTTAATATAGTTGCAGAATAATTATAAATATAGAAGTTTTCTCTTATAGAGATAAGAGACAAAGAGATGACAATTAGTAAAGAGAGAAAAACCATAGTCAGAAAAACAATGCCCATAGATTAAGATGGACATGGCCAATGTTGAGCTTAAAGAAATGTCAATGAACTAAACAATAGTGAATAAGAACCCAATGTCATAATAGTATCATTAGTAACATCAGAGTTAAAGAACTGAATCAACGACCTGCCTACACATAATAAGCTTGCAAGACAAAGAAGGCAAAGAACTGAATAAAATTGCCATAAGTATGATCATAATCATTAGCTCAAGATTTGTATCCTGTTTCTCTCTCCTCATAACAAAGAACATAAGTCAAACAGCACATAATAAATCATGATACACTTCACTAATATTTGTGTCAATATCAAATGTAAAAACTTAGGAATATTCTTGGTATTGTGTTGTGTAACAACTAAATATGTTAAAATTATAAAGGCCTGCTGTGTCATTCCAAAACAAAAGGCGAAAACATACAGCAAAGAAGACTGTAAAGAGAAAAGGTTATTGTACAAAGTAAAAGATTGTATCAAAGAAATAGGGAGAAGTGTTGTATTGTATTTCAAGATTGTGAATATATGTGACAACTTGAAAAACAAAACAAGGGACATGTGAGACTGAATATATGGTTAGGTCCTGAAAGGAAAGCATTTATGTAAATATTTGTTACAAATGTAGTTTTATTTTTCATGTTGGTAAGGATTAGTTGAGAAATGAAAACGTATTGCTATATTTTCAATTGTTGCTAATAAGAGTTGTTTAAAAATGTCATGAATGTTAATTTGCATGTTCAAATTTAATATGTATAAATATAAGAAATATATAATTAAATTATAAGAATATTTAATGTTAAAAGTGTAGGGAGGATAGATACAGATCACTTCCCTAACATTACAGGCACTATTTAGTGTAGGAGGATTTCAAAGTGTTGTTGTTGTTGTTGTTAGCCAATGCTGGACTTCTGACAATGAAGTCATTAATCCTCTTGCTCCCCAATATTTTTCACTGATGGATGGGGTGCTAGAAGTGGCCGGGCATATTTGAAGGTGGTCTCGGTCCATTTCCTCTTGCAGATCACATAGAGGACAGAGTGGTGAAGAATATATCCCAATTCTGTTTAAATGTTTTGCCAGACAATCATGTCCTGTAATCAACCTGGAGGTTGCAACTGCCATTTTTCGAGGATACTCAGGAATTACTGTTTGAATGTTTGGTAGTTCCCATCTTTTATTTTTTGATTTTTCATAGTAATATTTTGCAATAATTTTTCTGAATTCAGAGTTGACTAATCTTTTAGCTGCATAAAATGGTAGATTAACTATAGATTTCTGCACACTGCCGGTACCCTTTTTAGCAAGAAAATCAGCTTTCTCATTACCACTCAGTCCACAGTGAGCTGGCATCCATTGCAAGACTAAGTGTTTTTGAAGTGCGGTTAGATGGGTAAGGATTTTCCAACATTCTATAATTGTTTGCTTTTTTGGTAACAACTTGGAAGTAATTGCTATAATTGCCGCCCTGGAATCTGAGAGAATAACTGCTTGACGAAAATGTGAAATTCTATACAAAAGATTTTGTAGGGCCATTAGAATAGTTTCAATTTCTCCATCAAAGTTTGTAGTTTCATGACTTAAAGATTTGTAATAGGAAAAGAAGTGACACGTGACTCCAGCCCCTGCTCCATCTCGGTTTGATATCAAAGATCCATCAGTATAAATATGGTGCCATTCGTGTTCTGGAAATCTAGTATGGATTGTCTCTAATGCCAATAATTTTAGAACACTAGTTGGAGTATCACTTTTCTTAATTTCTTCTGTCAGGTGTAAGTAATATGTGATGTCTAATGTTTGTGTCGGATTGACTTTAGATATGTAGTTTTCCTTTGAATTAGGAAGGTATACATTCTTCTTGATGTCTTGAATTTTGGAAAGAAAGCTCCATAGCTGCTATTGGTGTGCTTTTGATAGCACCTGTAATTAGTCTCAGACTTTGGTTTTGAAGCATTTGAATTTTTTTTTTTTTTTTTTTTTTTTTTTTTTTTTTTTTTTTTTTTTGCTGTTACAAGAACTTGGCTGCAGTAAGTAAATAATGACTTTATATCGTACATTGTATGTTGTGTTAAGAGTTGCTCTGGAACATCCCCACTTCATTTCTGTTAGACGTTTTAACAGTGAAAGGCGCCTCTCTGCTCTTTGTATTACATTTTCTATTTGTTTGGTCCATGTAAGTTTGGTATCAAATGTAACTCCTAAATACTTTGCTTCCTTTGTTTCTGGTAATTGTTGACCCTCAAAATTTAGTTTTATTTTTAGTGGTGTTTTGTTAGTGAAAAGATTTGGTAGTTTGATTTTGTTGTATTAACAGTGATTAAATTTTCTTTGGTCCACTTTTGTAGATTGTTTAAGGATTGTTGCATGGTTTTTTCTAGTTCTGTACTTTTGTTTTTTGGTTTTGAAGTCCACATTACTAAGTCATCAGCAAATAGTGCACACTCACACTTGATTCTTGTATTTGTTGTGGCAGATCATTAATAAATATATTAAAAAGTGTAGCGCTGAGCACTGCGCCTTGTGGTAAGCTGCGGTGTACTTGTTTATACTTAGATATATTTCTTCCATACCTGGTAGCAGTAAAGCGTTGTGTTAGGAAATGACATAGCCATGAAAACATTGGACCTTGTATCCCTATTTTTTTTACTTTCTTTAGCAGTTTTGTTCTGCATATAGAATCATATACACTTTAGAAATCAATAAAAACTGATAAATTATCTTCTTTTCTTTTGAAGGAGTCTTTGATTTCTTGACTGAGAAGTAAGACTTGTTCATTTGTAGAGGGGAACTCTCTGAATCCAGCTTGACATGGAGAAATTAAATTTTGGGATTCTAGAAACCAGTTTTACCTATTTGACACCATTCTTTTCATCACTTTTGCTATTATGCTAGTAAGAACTATTGGCCTATAATTTTTTATTTCTGATGCTGTTTTATCTTTCTTCAAGAGTGGGACAATTATTGCTTTTTGCCATTTGGCAGGTACAGTGGTGTTCCAGGATAGATTGTAGAGTTTTGTAGTTGTTGTTTTGCTGTTTTTCCAAGATTTTTTATCAACTCTGGATGTATGTGATCTGGTCCAGGAGACTCCTTTTTTTAGATTATTAGTTGCAATGTTCAGTTCTTGTATATTAAAATTTCGATAAAAGATATTGTGTTGAGTGTTAGGATCACATTCTCTTTCTTGTTTAAAATCTTTCTTAAATTCTTTACATTCCTTTTTATTATTTCTGGTTACTTTATGTGAATTAGCATAATATTTATTGAATGTTTCGGCTATGGCTGTATCATTTGTTAATATTTTATTGTTGTGTATGATAGGTGTTCTGTTGCTTTCTCTCCTGTCCTTGACATTTTTTATGAACTTATGGGCTTTATTGCCATCTGTCCTATAATCCATTTTTTCTAAGAAATTATTAAAGTAATTATTTTTAGCTGTATTAATTCCTTTTTTTAGTGAGGCACATTTCTTTTGCCATATTTGTGTATCTGATATGTTTTTTGTTTGTTCAGCTGTATTTCTAGCTATATCCCTTTGCTTTTTCAGTTCTTCTAACTGGGGGTTCCAAAAGGGTTTGAAATTGTTTATTCTTCCACGAGGAATATGTTTTTTTGCAGTTTCTAGGATGAGTTTACAGAAATGTTTGTTCATATGATCTGGGTGGTCATGCAGGTATGAGTTGGTTTGTTCTTTAAATTTATGTTCCAGTTCAGTTTTATATTTGTTTCAATCTGCGTTTTTGAAGTTCCAATACAGATTTCTGTGATTTTGACTGTTATTTGTATTACCTAGTTTTATATCAGCAATTACTGCTCTGTGACCAGAACTTGGGTCTTCTATAACTTGTTTTTAGTTTTTGAAATAATATCTGTTGTAGCTAACAAGAGGTCTGGGTTACTGCCTGCTCCAGAGTAATGTATGAAGGTTTTGGGATCTTCTTTATCTTATATCAGTTCAAAGGTTGTGGTATTCAAAAGTTCTTCCACTATCTGCCCTGTAGAATCCACTCTTTCATAACCCCATCTATTGGAATGGTCAATTGAACCTGGCAGTTCACTTTGGATTTCAAAGTGTACTTCGCAGCAAAATGAGTGCATACGCGCATGAATGCACAAGAGCATTATGTAAAGAGGTGCCAATTTTTTGTCAGTATCGTCTCTGAACTTGGAAAGTGAAGACACGTTTTTGTAATGTGCATAGATGTGGGTCTAAAATATTTAATAAAGTGAAAAGACCTTCAAGAAAGTATATACAGGTGCAACGAAAGATAATTCAATTGTAACGAGTGTAATATTCGACGAAAAGAGTGTAAATAAAAGTGATATAGTGAAGTTACATCCTGTGTTCGTTCATTTCACCCTGTACCGCGACCTGGAATAAGTAAAAAAATCTCATAGCTCTACTCAAAGTATAATCATTAAAAACCCAGCACCAGGGTAAATTTTTGGGTACCGTTATCCCTTTTTCCCCCTTTTTTATTTTAAGTTTCCTTCCATTTTACTCTATATGATTTTAATGAATATAAAATATTTAGCTTTTAATTAACATCTCCTCAGCTTGTTGTGAATATGTGAACGGTAAATCTAACTCTTTCAGTAAATGCTGTATGGTAGTTGAAAGCACACCAACAACAATGGAAAATAATTGTGTAGGACAAGTCCTCTTTCTCTTGCTTTACCGTTATAAAGCAGACCACAATAATGCAACTGACAATGGTTCTGCCATTGTTAGACCTCAGACTTTTAGTTGCTAAAAATCTTAAATTATTAGGTACCTAAAAGAGGTTCCATCATAAATCAAAATAGGTTCTAAAATTGCAAAAATAGGTGAACAAAAATTAACTCTTTTTGCTTCCCATTACAAATTAGCCGAAACATTTGACTGTCTTTATTGTATATGTCCATAATTAGAGTTGCAGTAAACAACTAACACCTTTTCTTAGTTTTCCATTGAGAAACTGCATGACTTGTCAGATAACACCAACTTATAGGACGAAAATGAGTGTTCTACATCAACTGATGTCACCTGAGCATATTTAAATATCGGTATTAGATGCAAAGGAACAGCACAGTCATGTCCAGATGTTTTGCCAGACAAGATGTCAGTAACTGTGTGGAGAACTGTCAGCCCTGGCTTTGTCTGAACCACTAATTTGAGTTTTTCAGAAACTTTTTCACCAGCATAACCAGGAACCAGAATGATTTTTTCTGTCTCCTCTTCTATCAATCCCAGTTGCCTGTAGACTGGTTTGACTGAAGGCTCTAGAGCAGCGTTTCTCAAATTATAGGTTCTGACCCACTGGTGGGTCGCAGGCAATGCTTTAGTGGGTTGGGAAACGACTCGTCAGGTCTACAAAACACTTGCTGAATTAGAATATGATGGTAGTTTTAATTAACATGCATATAATCATACTATATTTACTTTTTCATGAGCAGTTAGTATCAGGATTGCCAACATTTAAAAGTAAAATTATCGTACCAGCCACTCAAAATTATAGATTTTGGTTCAAAATTATTGTACATCATAAACCAAATGCTACAACAATAAACATATCAGTATAACACTTATGAAAATGTAGCAGTATTGATGTTTATGGTATCCTCTTACAAGATTGATAACCTCAATCAGAATTACAACTTTAGCACTTATGTTTCTCGCACTATTCATCTGAAAGTTCATCTTCCTCAACCTTGCAGATTATACAAATTTGTTGTTGAGATAAACCTCAACATCTTCTCGGTGACTTGCAGGTTTTCGGATCTACCACATTATTTCAGAAGCTGAGACGACAGGATAAATTCATTTACCGTATCTAGTACCAATCTGTTTCTTTGTTTTTATTAAACCCAGTTTAGAAAAGACTCTTTTACAAGAAGCGCTTCTGTGGGGCAATGAAATCACTGATAATGCAAAGGCTGCTAGTTCCTTGTAATGAGCATTTCCACCAAGGTGACACATGCATTTAACAGCACTCCAGAAACTGCCAGGTTCAGGCAGGTCCTTTATTTCACACGGAATATCACTTATTCCATGTTTTCTCCATTGATAATCAATTTTCTGAACAGTGCCTTCTTCATTGATATTGCCAGATCTGGGCGCACTGGCAACAAGAGGATAAAGGGTAGAAGGCTTAGTAGGGTATGAAACGGCTGCCTTAGAGTGGTGGAAACAGGCCATCAGGGCAAACGTGGTGTCGCTGTTTGTAATTAGTTTCATTTCAATGGTGTGACAAACTAGTGAAAATGATATTGCACCTGTGTCAAACTATCATACATTCAAATTATTGTACACTCCCATAATTATCGTACGGGTTGGCAACCCTGGTTAGTAAGTACTAATTTAACTTATGGGTCACGTGAAGTTTAATAATATCCTTCAAGGTGGGTCCTGGACTTAAAAAGTTTGAGAACCACTGCTCTAGAGCATTAATAGTGAGGACTAGAAATACATAATATAATGTGACGAATGCAGTATCATGGGCAATTGTTGGGTCCTGCAAAAGCTCTTTGGCTGCTCACTGCATTCTCCCCCAGTTTCAAAACAATGTTCTTAATGTCCTCCATATTATGTATTGTTTACTGTGATTGTTGGCAAGGCACGACTGGCATACAGGCTTACACAGCGTTTCCATATTACCAAATAAAGAAACTGAAAAATGTAAAATTAGGTAAAAATAGGTTCTAATGTGAAATTAGGTAGTTTTAGGTTATATAGGACCGCCTCCGTAGCGCAGTTGGTAGCGCGCTTGCCTCTGGCGCGGAGGACCCGGGTTCGATCCCCGGTACCAGCATGGGGATTTTATCCCCTCTGAGAGGTCTGGCACGGGGTGCACTCAGCCTCGTTAGGTCCCGGGGGGACCAATTGAGGAGCTACTTGATGGAGAAGTAGCGGCCCCAGGTCTAGAAGACCGCATAACCAGCCGGGAGGGCTCGGGGCGCTGACCACGTCCCACCCTCCAGTACTGCACCTCACCAATGACGCCTGTAGTGGGCAGAGGTGGGGGACGCAGCGGCTGGGCGGTAGGCCTTGGCCCTTCATGGGCTGTAGCGCCGGGGTTTAGTTTAGTTAGGTTATATAGGGCCACCATTTTTGAACATATATTTCCATAATTCGTATATAAACAACGTTTAGGTTCTATATATCATGAGGAAAAAAATAGGTTATTACCTAAAATCCGAGATCTAGTCATTGTGTATCATTCTATCCTTTTAATTTCACCAGATTCAGTAGCCTACTGTTCATGAATGTGAGTTTGTTACTGTGACAGACGTTATCTGTTAGTGCAGATTTCAATACCACGCAGAGACAGCAGTAACTGCACACACATAGTTCCCAGGATTGACTCTGGGTTCTGCTCAAAGCTATTAGAAATCGCTGAGACTGCAGCTCCAGCATGAATGAGAACATTCTGGTAATTGTCGCGGTGTTATATAAGAGTGTGGACAGCATGTGAATGAGTTGTTTAACACTCACATTGAGTTAACAAGTTAACTGGTGTTGATCCTTTGTTACATTATGAGACAGAATATTAGAAGACCCCAAAAGAAAATCGTTTATGTGAATATTTGTTAAAAGTGTAATTTGTTTTTTGATATTGGTATGAGTTGGTTAAATGGCGAAAACGTGTTAATAATGTTCATTGTTACGAACCACTAAGTTTGCCCAAAGACGTCATAAATCTTTCCATATTTGATTTTAATATATATGTATAAATATTAGAATTATATGTGTTCCATAATAAAAGTAAGGGAGGATGGTTAGGGATCGCTTCCCTAACAAGAAAGAACTATTTGATGGACGCATATGCGGATGTATACGAAAAAGGCGGTGTCACGTGAGGACGCCATAATCAGCCCATTCGCGTGTGTGTAATCAAGACATGAGGACGTATTGGTATAGCGTGTGAACATGGAACTTTTCCCAGACTTTCATCGAGCATAAGTTCTACTAAATGAAAAAGTGGAAAGGTTTTGAATCATTTAGAACGGTGGTAGGAGAAATTATTTAATGTAAAATATCAAAAAAAGTGTTAATAAAATAATACATTGTGGTGAAGAAACATCGTGTGATTTTTCATTCCATCCGTTACCACACCCTGAGATCGCAAAGATCTCAATAGCTCAAAGACACAACGTTAATAATAATTACAAAAACTGCACCAAATGGCTTGCCCAACGTGGAACACGAATTTTGGATGGAATGGAAATTACGGGAAATGAACTTGCGCGAAATACCAAGTGACGCCATATCTTCGCGCCAAAAAGAAAGAAGACGCCATTAGACCATCGTTTGAAATCCAATACATCAGAACATCGATGAACGGATAATCAACGCGGGAATACACTAGAGATCGTCTAGCGAAGCCAACCGCCCAGGAGACGCACGTAACTGGACAAAACAACGAGAAAAAAGTAGGACCAAAAATTTTTATTTTTACATCCTCTTTATTTTTATTTGTATGTTACTGCGAAGCGGTAAAATAGCAGGACTTTTAAACCAAAGTGAACAGAATAAAGAAACTAAAATGTCGCGAAAAGAGCTAGTAACAAGAGTAGAGGAAGGGGCAGATAGGCCTAGTTATCAAATAGAACCAGAAAGCGAGGAACAGGTAGCGATAGGAAAAGACCAAAGGTTATTAATGATCATATTTGAAAGACTAGAACAAAGTTTAGGTCAGAAAATGGAACAAAATAAGGTAGAATTAAAGCAGGACATAGAACAAAGTTTAGGTCAGAAAATGGAACAAAATAAGGCAGAATTAAAGCAGGACATAGAACAAAGTTTAGGTCAGAAAATGGAACAAAATAATGTAGAATTGAGTCAAAAAATGGAGGTAGTGAGACAGGACATAGAACAAAGTTTAGGTCAGAGTATAGGCCAGAAACTAGAACAGAATAAGGAAGAGATAGGTCAGAAAGTGGAGGAAGTGAGAAAGGACTTAGAGCAGAAAATAGAATTAGGAAGACAGAACTAGAGCAGAAAATAGAATTAGGAAGACAGAACTTAGAACAGAAAATAGAATTAGGAGGAAAGAACTTAGAACAGAAAATAGAATTAGGAAGACAGGAGTGTAAAGAAAATATGAAAGTAATGGAAACCAATTTAAAATTAGTACATAAAAACTTAAATGAGACAAAGGAAGCCTTAGGAGCTAGGATAGAAATCATAGGAGATAGGATAGGAAAAATAGAATCGGAAATGAGAGAAAATAAGATTGTATTAGAAGAAGAAATTGCTAGATGTAAAGATGAAATAACAGAATGTAATGCAAGTGTAGACTGTAAGATTACAAATGTACAAGCAGAAATAACTGAGAATAATGAAACTGCAGAACAAATTGTAATTCCTAAAATTAAGGCTATGACTGATGTAGTACATTCGCAACAGGATGCTATGAATGATATGAAACAAAGTCACTTAGAAATAAAGAATGATTTAAAATCAATTTGTGAAGAAATGAAAAAAGGTAAAGAAAGTTTGGCTAATGTAAATGATGTTGTGAATGCACTACAAAGGCAAAGTGATGATTTAGATGTAAGTAATGTACAAGATGAGAGTTATTTGAATGATGTACAAAATGTTGACTCACCATACAGAGAAAGAGGTTCACAACACACAACACATGCTACACCAACAGCATACTACATGAAATCACACCACCTACATTTGACGAGGAGAAGGGAGACGATCCAAAACTCTTTGTTAAAGAGATGGAAGAGTATTTTAAAAGTGAAAAGGATACCAAATGAGCTTAGGATGATGATAGTCAAGAAAAGCTTAAAGAACAAAGCATTAGAATGGCTTAGGTTAACACTAGCTGGTCATGAATCGTATAGCTCATTCAGAAATCTATTCCTATCAAGGTATTGGGGCCCAGCTAAGCAAAACCAAACTAGGGTAGAGCTAGCGACAGGTAGATATGATCCAACCAAAGGGTTATCGCTAGTCGATTATTTTATGAAAGTAGCCAACAAAGGAAAGCTATTAGACCCTAACCTGTCGGAAGCAGAGTTAATCACCAGCATAACAAGACATTTCCCAGACACAGTGAGAACAGGGTTAATTGTTGCGAGGCCAGTAGATTTTGCAGACATGATAGAATTATTGACAGCCTTCGAAACACAAAATGGTCGGCCTAATGAGCATAGACATAGGAACGGTCACCCAAACTCACCCATCTTAAACCGGAGCATGGCTACGAACAACCAGAATGAGGGAGAAGATAGAAATATTAGGAGCACCCATGACAGGGGGAGAGGGGCACACCATTTCCCACAACCACACAATCATGGCGAAAGAATGGAGAACACGAGACAGCGGTACTACGATACAATACCAAGGGGTGAATCGAGATACCGAACGCAAAGATATGATCGGGGGAGACCAGGAGACAATACCCATCAAGTGAATCACATAAGATTCTGTAGGGAATACTTAAACAGCCAAAGGTCGTCATACAATAGGGGTTCACGCCAAAGGGGCAGAAACCAATGGAACACCGACAACGTAAGACAACAGGAACAGAATGAAAATGTGCCGAATAGAACCGATGCTGCACAGAATACAGAAACAACAATCACCTCTAACACCCAGGAAAACTAAGTACAAGTCAACTTTGTGTCCCGGAAGTTGACCTGTGTGGCAGTAGGGGCAATATTGACCAACATAATATAGGTACCTTGAGGAGACAGGCAAGTGAAAGAAAGGAAATAACCAATCCACCAATGATTAGGCTAAAGGTATGGGGTATCGAATTGCCAGCAATGATTGATACTGGAGCCAGCACATCAGTATGTGACGAACAGCTATTCCAGGAATTAATAACAAAGAGAAATGCTGAATTCTTGCCTGTGTGTGTGGAGTGTATTGCAGCACAGCAATTGGCAAGAAAAAGGAACATGTTAAATACCAGGTAATGTTGGTAATGGAAATCGGAAGCTGGAAGTTCGATTTTATTGCCCTGGTAATACCTAGACTAACAGCTACCCTAATCATTGGCAGTGATTTGCTTAATCTTTGGCGGTCGGTGATCGATTATGACCTAAATGAATTCATTATCAAGGAAGGAACCTCAGAATGCACCGCGAAGTTCCTGGAGGAAGAAACATGCCAGGAGGAACCGAACCAGACAGGGTTCCATCCGGATGAGCAGTTCTTTGTGGAGAACATCAATGTGCACGAGAATAGGTTGGTAGACCTAAGGATAAATAAGGAGAAAACAGGTTGGACGAGCGAGGAGAAAACTAGTGTTTGCAGCCATTGGATCTGCACAGAAGACGAGTATGTTACCTCGAACAACTACCAACCTAAACCACTACCAACAAATGAAGAAGAACCGACGTCACAGCTAATCGACGAGAAGGTCTGGGGAGCACATGGCATCTCTGAAGAGGAAAGGAACCAACTTAGAAAAATATTAATTAAAAACAGGAAAGTTTTTAATAAAAAGCCAGGTACATGTAATAAGTATGTGCATACTTTTAAAGTCAAAGATATCACCCCTATTCACATAAATCCAGGCCCATCCCCAACTCCATCAGGGAGGAAGCTGACAGAGTGATCCAGAAAATGTTGGCAGACGGAATAATAGAACCGTCGGACTCATGTTATGTGAATCCAGTGGTATGGGTCCATAAGAAAGAGGGAAAATTGAGGATGACCATCGACGCAAGGAAAATAAATGCGCATACCTTGCCAGATCATTACAGGCCTGAGGGGGTAGACCAACTGATATCAAAATTGAAGGGAGGTCAACATTTTACTAGTCTTGACCTCACAGCATCATTCTAGCAAATTCCTCTTCATCCAGACGTCAGGAAATATACCTGCTTCCTGCACAAAGGAAAGGTGTACCATTTTTTAACATGTGCCTTTGGATTATCGACCAGTAGCAGTGCACTACTGAGGGCTCTAGACAAAGTTTTCGGGGACACTATCGAGGCTTTTGTAACGCAATATGTTGACGATTTTTTAATATACAGCAAGGATCCCGAATCACACTTACATCACATAGATTATGTATTGTCCAAGTTTCAGGAAAGCAACATGACCCTGAACTTGGAAAAGTGTGAATTTTTTGTCAAAGAGGCAGAATTTCTAGGCCACATCATTACGCCTGATGGTATACAACCTAATCCGGAGAGAGTCAAGGTCATAGAGTGTATACCACCCCCACGTAACTTGAAACAGTTGAGAAGGTTTCTGGGCATTTTACAGTACCAGTCAAAATTTGTGATCAACTACGCTAAGGAATTAGTACCCCTTAGAGAACTGTTGAGAAAGTATACTAAGTGGGAATGGAATGCCGAACACCAGGTAGCCTTTGAGAAAATCAAAGAACTTTTTAAGCACAGTATTCTCCTGGAACGACCGGATCCAAATTCACCTTTTCTAATATACACCGATGCTAGTGTGCACTCATATGGAGCAATATTGGCACAAGAAGATGCAGATGGCAACAAACATGTGATTGCCACAGCTTCTAGATTTCTAAACATGACTCAGGGGTCTCCGTCTAGGGGATATGTGAATGGCAACCACAAGGTACCCAAGCTGAGCAGCACATTACTTCCACTTACTGGTGTTTTGCTCCTCACTGTAACATTTCTATCTGACCTTACCTTGGTCATCTCTTGTTCTCTTCCGACCCCGATGCTATTAGGGTTCCCGAGGGCTAGGGAGTCTTTATTTTTCCAACCTCTCCATTTCTCTATAAAATATTAACCCCTAACATGCTGACCTGTCATGGTATGTAATACGTCCTCTGATTGGTGATCAGAGGATATGGTCGGTGAATTTATTTTGATAATTCTCCCGGTCAGGTCGGTGAGACCCGTAAACCAACGACAGGTGTGGTCCTCCAGACATTCTGGGGGTTCTGAGAGAGCGATGTGACCGCCAAAACATAAAAATATGGTGCTCTCTAAAAAGCGGTTACTATTACTGCTATTGCTTTCTTCAATATCATCAGTGAAAAATATTGGAGAGCAAGAGGATTAATGACTTCATTGTCAGAAATCCAGCATTAGCTAACAACAGATTTCTAAACAAAATAGAAGCCAATGCCTGCATAACGGAATTAGAAATAGGTGCAATCCATTTTGCATTACAAAAATTCAGGCAATATATCTACCATTATAAAATAATTATATATACTGATCACGTAAGCCTGTCCTTCATCCAAAAATGCAAGCTAACCAACTCCAAAATCTCGAGGTACATACACGAAATAACATCGCATGACATAGAAGTCAGACATATCCCGGGCAAGGAGAGCATCTTTAGTGACTTATTGTCAAGATTAAGATTGGAGAGTCACATACCCGAGACGATATACAATCCATACCATGAAATTAAAATCATGCAGATAAATAATAAGGAAAGCAACGAAATCTTACAAGACTTCAAAAACATGGCGAAGCTACAGCAAGAAGACCCTGAATTGAAAAGGCTATTCGACAAGGCTCCAGACATAGTACCAAAATTGGAAGCCAAGATAGGGAAATTTAGGAACATTCTGTTTAAATTACATGGTCGCGACATAAGGAAGTGAAAAATGATGGTACCAAATTCCTTACAGGACAGGGTTATTTTGGCATTCCATCACTCGATGCTTCACTCTGGTACTGAGAGAACAATACTTGCAATTGAGGAAGTACTGTACATCAAACATCTTGGCAAGAAAGTCAGGAAATTAATTTCCTCATGCGACCTATGTCAGAAGGCCAAGCCAATTAATGTAAGATACGATGTCGTTCCACAATCTATCGTGAGAAACGAGAAAAATGCATTGGTGTGCATCGACGAACATGGCGAGCTACCAAGGGGGAAAGATGGAAACAGATACATCTTTGTCATGTTTGATGTTTTCACAAAATTCACTAAGATATACCCCATTAGGAACATTAAAAGCAGGACTTGCCTAAATAAAATCATGTCGTGTTTGATGTTTTCACAAAATTCACTAAGATATACCCCATTAGGAACATCAAAAGCAGGACTTGCGTAAATAAAATCATCAAGGACTACATCCCAAAATAAGGGAATATAAAATCTATACTATCCGATAAAATGCAACAATGCATAAAAGTAAATTATTCCAGGACACCTTAAGAACATTAGGAATAAAATTATACTATTCCTCAACTTATTATCCTCAAGGAAACCCGACAGAAAGAACGATGAGGGATATAAGTATATATTTCCGCCTACTTTGCCACAAAGACCACACTTCCTGGACGGAAAAATGCGGGTACATAGAGGAGGTGATTAACCATTCGGTGAACCCCACGACCAAGTTTGCCCCAATCGAATTGATGACCAACACAAAACCCAAAAGGTTGACAATTGACATTGACACTACGATGGCTGCTCAAAGGGAATTGACAGAGAAGAAAAAATGTCAATTGGCATTCAGAAGGTTACAGCAAAAGGCAGAAAAGGGGAGGAACAAGGTAAAAAGATTTCTCAGGAAATGGTCCCCACAAATTAAGAAGCCACAAAGCATCCAAGGCATCTGAGAAAAGATCTGGAAAGATGGAACTACTGTACACTGGACCACTGGTCATAACAAAACAGCTGGGTGACCATACGTATGAGCTACAGAATACAAATGGCAAGTTGGTAGGAAGATATCATAAAAATAAATTAAAACCATACAAAGAAAGGACCAAATAGTCTTTGCCAACAACCACGTAAGGCAGGAATAGTAGAGATGATGGAAAATAATAATTTTTAATGGGTTACTTATAGAAGATTATGTTCAGATTAGAAAATACAACAAGAAAGAAAATCAACATAGTCATTGGCTATATTGACCACAAAGAGCATTGTCAACAAAGACAGATGAGGACACTGATTGTCATTAAAGAAATGAATTATAGCGACGGAAAATAATGTGTTTTTGACATAAGGATGTCAGGAACAAAAATAAAAAGGAATCAATTGTGATGACAAAGATAAAATATTTTTGACACAAAGGTGTCGAGGGTGAATTGAGAAGAAAAATAATACAATTTCAGAATAATTATAAGTATAGAAGTTTTCTCTTATAGGGATAAGAGACAAAGAGGTGACGATTAGTGAAGTGAGGAAAACCATAGTCAGAAAAGCAATGCCCATGAATTAAGATGGATATAGCCAATGCTAAGCTTGAAGAAATGTTAAACTAAACAACAATGAATAAGAACCCAATTAAAAAAAAATGATACCATTAGTAACATCAGAGTTTAAGAATTGACCCAACGACCTGCCTATACATAAGCTTACAAGACAAAGAAGGCAAAGAACTGAATAAAATATTGCCATAAATATGATCATAATCATTAGCTCAAGATTTGTATCCTGTTTTTCTCTCCTCATAACAAGGAACATAAGTCAAAAGCCACACAATAAACCATGATACACTTAAATTATATTTATGTCAATGTCAAATGTAAAATCTTAGGAATATGTGTTGTATAATAACTGAATATGTGTTGTATAATAACTGAATATGTGTTGTATAATAACTGAACATGTGTTGTATAATAACTGGATATGTTGTATAATAACTGAATGTGTTGTACAATAACTGAATATGTATTGTATAATAACTGAATATGTGATGTATAATAACTGAACATGTATTGCGTAGTAACTGAATATGTGAAATTTATAAAGACATGCTGTGTCATGACAAAACAAAAGACAAAAACAAACAGCGAGGAAGACTGTAAAGGGAAAAAAAAGTATTGTACAAAGTGGTTGTATCAGAGGAATAGGGAGAAGTATTGTATTGTGTTTCAAGATTGTAAATATAGGTGACAACTTGAAAAACAAAACAAGGGGCATGTGAGACAGAATATTAGAAGACCCCAAAAGAAAATCGTTTATGTGAATATTTGTTAAAAGTGTAATTTGTTTTTTGATATTGGTATGAGTTGGTTAAATGGCGAAAACGTGTTAATAATGTTCATTGTTACGAACCACTAAGTTTGCCCAAAGACGTCATAAATCTTTCCATATTTGATTTTAATATATATGTATAAATATTAGAATTATATGTGTTCCATAGTAAAAGTAAGGGAGGATGGTTAGGGATCGCTTCCCTAACAAGAAAGAACTATTTAATGGACGCATACGCGGATGTATACAAAAAAGGCGGTGTCACGTGAGGACGCCATAATCAGCCCATTCGCGTGTGTGTAATCAAGACATGAGGACGTATTGGTATAGCGTGTGAACATGGAACTTTCCCCAGACTTTCATCGAGCATAAGTTCTACTAAATGAAAAAGTGGAAAGGTTTTGAATCATTTAGAACGGTGGTAGGAGAAATTATTTAATGTAAAATATCAAAAAAAGTGTTAATAAAATAATACATTGTGGTGAAGAAACATCGTGTGATTTTTCATTCCATACGTTACCACACCCTGAGATCGCAAAGATCTCAATAGCTCAAAGACACAACGTTAATAATAATTACAAAAACTGCACCAATTACTAAATGAGTGTGTTACTAGATTTTACCATGCCAAGGGTGTCCAGTGCTCGACTTATTGTTCTGGCTCAGGAATTCAAACAAGATTTCATAGACACAGATGGAACTGTTATTCGATGTACTATTTGTGATTCAGGAATTTCGTTTGATGAAAAGCACCAGCTAGATTGCGTCAAATAGCACATTTCCAGCTCTAAGCAGCAAATGAACAAGACTCTTCAGGTAAACAAATCTCAGCAGCCTCTATTACGACATGCATTTCAACAGAGTTCTTCAAAAAGCCAAAATTTTAAGGAAATCAACATTGAGCTGTGTGCAGCTCTTACACAAGCAGAAATTCCTCTCAATAAGGTGAACCATCCAGCTTTCCAGGGATTCCTTGAAAAATACACAAAGATAACAATTCTGAATGAGAGTACTTCAAGAAAAAATTACATAGAACCTAAAGTAAGAACAAATTAGAAACTAAAAACTTCACTTATCTTAGTATTATTTGCTGACCCTGGGTTTCAAGCTGTGTCCAGCTCATTCTCAAAGCCATATAAACAAATTCGTTACCAAGCTACAATCTTTTATTTTTCATGAAAAACAAATACTGATCTTCAATTTTTATTTACCAATCTCTGAAAACAAAAATTTATAAATACAATCTATAGATGGTAATTAGAAGTTCATGACACGGTTCCTGTTTTTTAAAATAAAATTTTTTTCCCAAACCATTAAATCTATAGGATTACTTAATTGCTTTAATAATTTTACTTCTGGATTAATTTCATGATTAAATGATTATATGGCTTTGAGAATAAGCTGGACACAGCTTGAAACCCAGGGTCAGCAAATAATACTAAGATAAGTGAAGTTTTTAGTTTCTAATTTGTTCTTACTTTAGAATCTTGTTGCTTCACTGTTAATAGCTTCAATTTTTCCTTATTTACATAGAACCTGTTTACCAACAAACCATACAAAGAATCAAGGAGAAAGTGTCTGATTGCAATGTGGGAATTATTGTGAATGAAACCATAGACTCAATGGAATGATATGTTTTGAACATTTTAGTTTTTCCCTTAGCAGGGGAGAAAGTTAAGCCCATGTTGTTAAAAATGTATGAGCTGCAGAAAGCCAATGCCAGTACAGTAATGCAATCAATTATGGGGTCTTGTCAAAAACTCTGGCCTGCTGGTATCGAGTTTGAAAAACTCCTTCTTGTGGTTACGGAGCAGGCTCCATACATGGCTTCAACTGTTAATCAATTTAAGCCTTCATTTCCTAAGTTGAAGCATGTGAAGTGCTTGGTTCATACCATTCAGAAGGTTTGTGAATCCATAAGGAACAAATATGACATCGCAAATCAGTTCATCTCTGCCCTGAAGAACATTCTGCTGAAAGCTCCGAATCATGTTGTGGTCTACAAGGAAACCACTGGCCTGCCCCTTCCAAATTTCCCGGTCATTACTCGCTGGGGATCTTGGATCAAGTGTGCTACTATGTTGTGTGAGAATTTTGACAAAATTAGAGAGTTTGTGGTTTCTTTGGATCTAGCCGACACAGGTGCAATTTCCAAGGCACAGCAACTTCTGTTACTGGAGAAAATGCATAATTTGCAGACAGAACTATATTGTGTCCATAGTTACAAGTACCTGACTGCAGTTGTCAAACTATTAGAAGAACAAGGTTTGGAAAAGGAGAAACAGTGGTATGTTTTTACTTCTGTAAGGGAGTAGTTAGATGGTTTTTCCAAAGATAAACTTGAGTTTAGTCTTCAGAAGAATCCGGACATTGAGGATTTCACCACATCTTTAGAATTGCCATTCCGAGTGAATACAAGATTTGTCCCACGGTTTCTGTGAATGTCGAAAGAAGCTTTAGCATCCACAAAGACATTCTATCTCCTAATAGAAACAGACTTACTTTAAAAAATGTAGAGATGCTTAATGTCTTGAAGTATAACAGCTTCATATGTTTTTGTTCTTCTGATGAGTGATAATTTGATGTGCTTTTTTGTAATTCAATAAATTAGAATAGAGGGAAGACAAATTGTTGAATTAGTCAAATAAACCAACACCTTTCTGTCCCTTTTTTAACTTATTACCTTCATTTTTTCATCTGAAATTTGCACCTAAAAATCCTAACTCTGGTGATAACATCCTACAAGAGATCACAAGGATTCCTGCTGCTGAGCTTAGATGAGTAAGCAAGAACATTTGGCAACAGAAGGTCAACATTTCCAGCAATTAAGGATTTTAGTGTGCTTCTGCCAGCACCATTTCCCTGGCAGCTCTTGATTCTCTTGTGCAGTCAAGGGAACCCACAAATGGATTACCATGTATTATAATGACCATATATCTGTTTTGCAGCTGATAGTGTTAAAAGTATATAAATTAAATCCATAAGCAACATAACAAGAAAATATAACAGAACTTATAGGAAAACTATTTAATACATGCTTTTGTGCTATTTAAAGACATTTTAAAATAGAGAATCTATGACCCAAGTGATTAGAATTTTATGAAAATAAGGGATAAATCTAGTAGGAAACAGAGGGTCTGGCTACCCTAACCTTATGAGAACTACCTCAAGAGTTTGACGCAAACATTCCTCTAAGTCGAAGACGTCATCTTTAAGACCTATAAGATCTCGTGTTTGGTGTCCGGACTAGCTCTAGCAAGAGGTCCTAATCTGCAGGGTATGCGTGAGTTGTGGTAGAAATGGAACCAAACAAAGAATTAACCAACATTTAACTTTATTTGCAAATTTCCAGATTTGTAGAGAACTGCTGACGATATTTAAATAGAATGAAACTTTATAACTTCAACTGCAACGTTATAATATTTGAACTTTGTCGCCCTCTAGCAACTGCCGAATTATGTATACGCGCCAGATTACCTACAAATCAGAAATTGCACGTGTACTCTCAACTCGATTCAAGACGAGTGTGTCTTGCGTTGCATTTGTTTTGCATGGGCGACACAAAGGAAGCAATTTCCATTGGTCAACTTTAGAGCACGTCATGGTAAGATATGAATCAGCCCATGGAATCGCTCTGGCTTTGTACATACAACAATTATAACCGTATCACTCATTTAAATCTGCCTAGGCTTCCATTCTTGAGACTTTAATCTATTCAGCTTTATTACGTTTTCCCCTTAGCTATCGATTAGAATCTCCTTTGTTTCTTTCTATTATCAATTACATATATTCACATTATAATTTCAGTTTCAAGTTTTAAAGCTGTATTAAATACTCTATACACATTTTTATAGGAGTTTGTTTTTATGAGAATTACATGTATATTAAGAAACTCCTGCTATTAGTTTGCAGTTCTGCTATTAACTATAGCATCTTTTTTGCCCTAATTAAATTATTTACTTTCTTTTTACTTATATAAATTACTGTATAATCCCATTTGTAAATTACTATGGTCTCAGCATATAATTAATGTTCTTAAAAGACAATTGTACATTTTATGCACAAGTTGTTAAAGACTTGCACATAAAAGGGAAGCTGAAAGTTTACTTTACTAACATTTATCGTGAATTCTTCCATGCGAATGTTAGGCATCTGTTCATGGATGGATGGATGGCTGGCGGGCGGGCAGGCGGACGGACGGATGGATGGATGGACGGATGAATGAATATTTATTGAGCACCAAATCTTATACACCTTGGGCTATCCCTGAGCTGGACCCTGGTCCCTTTGAATATTAGGGTAGCCCTTCAATAAAACTGCCTTTTACATACACCTTACACGTGTTTACCTTTTTACTAATCTTATCCTGCTTCCACTCTTAAATTTTCATTTCTGTTTTTCTATCATCTCCCACCGCTATTCCTTTCCTTCTTTCTCAACTTTTCTTATCAGCTTCACTCATACCTTCTTTTCATCAGTTTACATTGTACACTTCATTAGTTTTCATTTAAGTACTTCACTACACAGAACACCTACAACCTCACTTTCACCGTGTATAAAAACCTTCTACTTCCTCATTTATGGATTACCCAACCATGTTGCTCTCGGCGAAATACCTCTTTCTTTCTTTTTCTCCTGCCTAGTTCTCCCTTTCCCCCTCACCCTCACTAGTATTGCTTCCTCTCTGTGCTCTCTAATGCCCAATGCTGTCATCCCCCACCTTGGCTCTTTACCCAGTTTCTTTTGCGTGCCACGTCCTACTATTTCATCACCTTGTGTTTTGCTCAGCCATGACCTTGACTTTGAAGCACTTGTCACTGAAACCACATGTGTTGCAATTTATTGAGTAGTCGCCTGTTCTATGATCTTTCTTCCTGATGCTCGGTCATGTCCTTGTTTTTCTTGGTGCAATGCCTGCTGGTCCTGCCTCTACCAGTTGCTTGGTCCGTTCTTCCTCTCTGCTGCCTGGTTAACTGCATACAGCTCAAAGTTTTTAATGTATACCCTCTTGCCTTCATTTCTTGCTTGTCTTCTCTGATTAATTAGCTCCTTAATTTGTACCCTTTGTGCAAACGTTAAGTCCTTGTTGATGTACATAGTTGATCCTCTCATTTTTCTTGCATTTTCGTTCTTCTTTAGCCATTTGTGTGTTTGTAAGCTTCACAAGAATATTTCTTTTCCCTGGTATTTTGCCGATTCTAAATGCGTCGCAAATCTCATAGCCTCTCAGATGTATTTCCAATTTGTTCACTAATAGGTCTTCTAAATCCTGATATACTCCCACTCTACGTTTTTCTTCAACTCCTGAAATCGCTACATTGTATTTTCTGCTTTTATCTTCTATTCTTTCAAGTGTTCTTCTTAAGTTTTGAATTTCCCATTTTAATGTATCCATTTCTTTGTTTCCCCTGTCGTATTTCATCCACTCTTATCTAAATCTCTCTGCCAGACCTTTATCTCTTACTACAACTGTTTCGTTTATCTGCCCTTTGGCTACCATGTCGCTTAACTTCTTTTACACCTCGGACACAGGAGCTTCCTTCACTATACGTCCGCTCAGTTCCACTGCTAGATCTGTACTCCTCTGTTATATAAGAATGTCACCTACAGATTCCTTTTTCTTCCATTTGTTTAAAATTATGCTACAGAAATAATTACTAATTCATTTTTACAAGCACTTAAAATATACAGTTGTTTTATTGGAATAAAGTAGGGATGGGTAACTGGTGCTCATGGAGTGCAGATTGCACACAACCTTGACTGATAACTGTATGTTTAGCAGGTAAAGAAAATGAAGGCTGCTCAAGGTATCATGCAAATCGCCCTGGCCTGGAATAAGGTTACAATGTTCACATCGTGAACAATATTCCCCACATCCTTTACCTTAAAACACACATTTTACTGATTATGAAATGGACTTAGTTGACTGTACAGCAAGACACACTATTGTTCCATGATTTCTTCTACCTTTTTCTCCACACATGCTGTTTTAAGAACAGACCTGAGTAAGGAAGCAACTTTATTGTGCACCATTCAATTGACTGCCCATCAACTATATTACTGTGGCAGCAAGAATTGAAATACCAGCCCATTCACCATTTACTTTAGAATTATCTTATTGATGGTATTTATAAACTTTTCTTGTAGAGAGCTTTCACCAATATTGTCAAAATTTATCTTGAATACCCATTTATTGCTGTTATCAGCAGTATTACAATTAAGTATGAGCCAATGAACCCATAATTATGTCTGATTGCATATTCATGCAAAACCATTTGAAAATTAATATTTTACATGGCTTCATTTTACTGTCTTATTTTGCTTCACTTCACTAAGAGAAAAGCAAAGTTACAATTCATTGAAATAAAATATGCTCTACTTTGCTGCAAAATGAATAACATGTGAGCTAACAATTTAAGACTTAATATGTACTCCTTAATATGTAAATGAATTTAGCTTTTTAGCTTTAGCATTGGTAGTGCCATGGCCTAGAGGACTGTATCTGGGGTTTATGGTTAACAAAAACGGCATCTTGGGAGGTTTTCTCAGGGTTCTCCAGCTTCCCCCTCCATTTAGTCCACCAACTGCTCCATCATCAGCTTTCATTTCATACATTTCAAGGTAATTTCATATCATCTCCTGCCTTACTTTCATACCAGGTTTTGGGCTGATTACCCATCCTCTCTGATCCAGAGTTTGTCTGCCCAGTTGCAACTCTTTCATAGGAGAAGGGTAAACAGTAAAAGAAGAAGTTTTAGGATAATTTTTAGTATGTATGAATGAATGTTTTGTTGTCATCTTTAAACTTCATCTTTTTCTTCAGTTCATGGATAGGCTACTGCCTGTTTCATCTTCATAATGTCCCCTTTCAACTCCTTCTCAGCCTTCCTACACCTCTCTTTACTTTAGGTACGTATTGGAAAGCGATTTTTGGCAGTCTGGTATCCTCCACCCTCCTAACATGTTCAAACCACCTTGTTCTGTATCTATCCATTCTTGAGTTGATAGTTTCCACTTCTAATTCCTTTCTTATTTCTTGATTTCTAATTCTGTCTTCTCTTGTGCCTTCTTTTGCTTTCCTCAGAAATCTCATTTTGCAACTTTGTATTCTAATTGTCCTTTGTATTGGTATCCAGCTTTCACATCCAAAAGTAATGTAGGAATTGCCATGGTATTATAAAATTTTACTCTCGTTTCAGGTCTTGTTTTATTCATTAAGGTATTATGTATTGTTCCACAAATTGTTTGAAATCTCATTATCTTTTTGTCAATATCTTAATACTTTTCATTACTAATTTACATCCTAAATAAGTGAAGTAGGAGATCTGTTTAAGCATTTTGTCATCAACAACTATTTTCAACCTTATTAATATTTTCCCATAGTTTGCCATTATTTTTGTCTTGTTTGATATTTCTATGTTAGAATTTCTATACATTTGGTTAAGGTGATGTACTGAACATTGTAGATCATCTTCTGATTTCTGTATTATTATGAGGGTGATCCCAAAAGTAAGGTCTCCAATTTTTTTAAAAATATAAAGAAATTATTATTTATTTATGCCAACAAACTTACTGTTGGTGTTTTTAAACACACAAGCCGTGTGTGGGCAAAGTTTGAGAGGTAGAACTGGAACTTAGTTCCAGTTCTACCTCTCTCATATAAAGAAATGTTTATTGGTGATGTACTGAACATTGTAGATCATCTTCTGTTTTCTGTATTATTATGAGGGTGACCCCAAAAGTAAGGTTTCCAATTTTTTTAAAAATATAAAGAAACGTTTATTGGCAACAAACGGTACATAGTTTTGAAGCTTGAAAATTTTTCTATTTTTATACATAATCACCATTTTGATTGATGCATTTTTGTAAAAGTGGCAGTTTTCATATGCCCATGTCATACCAGCCCACCACCATACTATTGAAGAAGTGTTGGACCTCATCTTTCACTTTGTCGTCACTGAAGCATCTTCCAGATAAGTGTTCTTTCAACTTGGGAAACAAGTGGTAGTCACTTGGTGCTAAGTCCAGACTATATGGTGGATGGGCGATTAAGTCCCATCCAAACTGTTGCAGAAGATCCATGGCTTGATGGGCAGTGTGGAGACGTGCATTGTCATGGAGAAGGCTTTTGTCTTTGCTCAACATTCCTCTTCTTCAGTTCTGAATTGCCCATCTGAGTTTTTCTAATATCTCACAGTATCTACCGTCATTTATTGTTGGCCCAGGATCCATAAAGTTGACCAACAATATTCCCTTTTGATCCCAAAACTCAGTTGCCATTACTTTACCAGCAGACTGTGTCCTTTTGAATTTTTTCAGCTTGGGTGAATCGGAATGTCGTCACTCCCATGATTATTGTTTAGTCTCAGGTGTGAAGTGGAAAGCCCAGGTGAAGTGGACCATTTAATCCTAAGGGTTGTCCTTATCATCTGCATAGTGTTGAAGAAATTGGCAGGAAGTTTCAGCATGTTGTCTTTTGTGATCTTCCGTCAGCATTCTTGCGATGCATCTTGTGCACACCTTCCGAAATTTCAACTCTTCAATCAAAGTCTGGTGAATGGTGGTTCAAGAAATCTCAGGAACAACAATGCAGAGCTCGTCGAGAATGACCTGCTGATTTGAAGCACGATTTTTTTAACCTGTGCACTTTTCTCATCGGGAATTGACAGTCTGCTGCTTCTTTCCTCGTTGTGAATTTCCATACGACCATCTGCAAAATCTCTACACCCCTTGCGAACATTCTTTACATCTGTCCAAGACTTTCTATACACTTCCATTAACTGTTGATGAATTTTGATTGGTTTAACCCCTTTTGCTCTAAAAAACCTAGTAACTGTGCAAACTTCGCACCTGGTGGTAATGGCTAACGGGAGCTCCATTACAACTGGCTACCAAGCCAAGAACGAGGGCTCCAGCCAATGTGTGGTGGTTTCTGTAGGGAGTGAAGGGAGGAAGGAAAAAAGCAGTATGGCCAACATCCACACTAACAGTTTCCTTGCAACCCCAGTACTTTGGGGACGTTACTTTTGGGATTACCCTCGTACTACGTCGTCAGCATACAACAAAACACTTAAAATTTTTCCTCAGCCTACTTTTATGCCTGCATCAATTTGTTGTCTCCAATTTTGGGTTCTGTCATTAACGTAAATATTAAAAAGTGTTGGTGACATTGGACACCCTTGTCTAACTTCTTTATTAGTTAATATTTATTCTGATTTTTCTGTTCTAAAACTTAAAACTATTTTTGTTTCCTCATATAACCTGTTCACCACTTTACCAAATGCCCAGGGTAGCCTTGTTTTTTCATTAACCCTGTTCTTTCTTTCTTTAAACTTTACATACAATTTACATGATGCGTTAGTCCCTCTTGAAGTTGTTTACTTACTTTTCTTTATTTCTTTCCCTTATATTTAACATTCTGTTGTCTATATAACGGACAAGTATAATGTATCCACTATTTGCTTTTATACCTCATTGCCCTTTTTCCATATTTTCTCCAATTCGCTTTACATTTCTTTTAACAATGTTAACCTTTTTTCTGTAAATGTTATCCTTTTCCCCCATATATTCACTTGATCTTGAGTTAAAAATCTTCCTAGCTTTTAGCTCTACTGGAAAATGTTCCCTTTTCCTTAATATTGAACTATCTTCCTTTTTCTGCATCACTGCATTCCAGAATATAATGCCAGTCATAGCACAATGTACTATACTGAAGTTCAGGGTATGAGTGATACAAACCAGATGTATGTCACATCATGTGTTTCAGCTAGCAGTATTGCAACATTGTGGCAAGCTTTATGAATTCTTTTCACTTTATAACACTCTTGAGACGTCACTTCCATTTTCACTAATAATAAAGCACACTAATCATCATCAGTTAACACACTTTGTCACAATTTAACCTCTAACTATATGGTTCTGAACAAGACAA
Source organism: Tenodera sinensis (assembly GCA_030765045.1). Taxonomy (NCBI): domain Eukaryota; kingdom Metazoa; phylum Arthropoda; class Insecta; order Mantodea; family Mantidae; genus Tenodera; species Tenodera sinensis. Next base: position 190,481,205 of record CM060964.1, read on the forward strand.
ACACGACACAGAATATAACTGAGATGTGGCAACCATGTGCTTCATGTGCAGTTGCCACATTGTGCTTTAGCAGACGAAAACAAATTGAAAGTTTAGTGAAAATGTTAAAAATAAGCACTGCATTTATTTCCAATATTACATAATAGAACTGCTTGTACCCTTAGTCATTTTGTTTGATAATAGATTTGTTGAACATTTAAAAAAAGAACTTGAAACATTAACTTTCATGGCTAAACTTGGCAGTGATACCACCTGTTCCCCTCTCACCTGCACCATCCCCTTACCTTACCTGCTACTTCCTCTTTGTATCCTTGTAGCCTGAACTTCTATATACAGTGCATCTCTCCCTGCTTCTTCTCCCTCTTGAGACTACAATATGGCGGATAGTGTGAGAGTAACGCGAGTAACGCGATCGCATAAACAGTTATTACACGAAAATATGGTCAAATCGCATGCATCAGAGATGTTCAGTAGTAATAACAATGGACAAGACAAGAGAGAACATGAAGGGGACACAGGGGAAAGTATCCAAGTAAACCAGCCGGGAAAAATATCAGCCACATGTCTACACTACCGGAAGAAATGATGAAGAGGGAAAATGAAACAATAGAGTCACTACATTTAGTGATCAACATGTTGAGCAGGGATCTCCGGACTGCAGTAAGCAAAATTACTGCCTTAGAGGAAGAGAATGCAGCTCTGAAAAGGGAAATAAGCAGAGGACAGTGGAAGGAAGTCAAGACAACAAACACCTGTGAGCAAGATGGCGATCGAAGCTTGGTACGCGAGGAGGTTAGCTTTGTCAGCAGAAATAGATTTGAAGTTTTCAATGAAGTGAATAATAATGAAGTGTCGGTAGTTAATACAATAAAGTCGGTGTGTAGTGATAGTAAAGATGAGAAACGTGTGCTGGTGTTAGGAGACTCAATGTTGAAGTTCGCAGGAGAATCGTGCAAGAAAAAAGGTTACGAGGTAGGTTGTTTTCCGGGCATAAAGATAGGTGAACTGTGACAAAAAGTTGAACAGATGAATTTAAAAGAGAAGAAGCCCGAAGTGGTGTTATTGCATGTTGGGTCAAATAACATTAGACAAGGTCGAGTAGCGGAAGAAATAATGAGTGAAATGAGGGACTTAGTGCACACCATTCGGTCACAGTCAACAAAGACTAACATTATTATAAGTGGAATTCTCAGCAGGTTTGATGTCACGATGAGAAAAATGATACGAATCAATCAGGAGCTGGATGTGATGTGTGCGAATACAAACTGTTTGAGTGTGGATGGCAATCTGTGGTTAAATGCTCAAGACTTTGGTAAGGATGGAATACACCTTAATAGGAGGGGGTCATATAAATTTGGGGAATTGCTGTGCAATGTAATAATAAACTCTGTAATTCAGAAAAACTAGTAAAAGACGAGGTGGATGTTCTGGCACAAAATTCTAGCAAACCTCAAAATACTGATAGAATAAATATTTTCTATACAAACATTCAGTGTCTTAGAAATAAGGTAGAGGAATTGTGCATGTATCTTAAGGATGTAGATAGTCATATAGTATGTTTAAGTGAGCATTGGTTAGGGGAATGTGAAATAGGTTATGTAATGCTTGATGGTTTCACATTACAAAGCTATTGTTGTCGTAGTAAATATAAGAATGGGGGTGTAGCAATTTATACCCAAAGTGATGTAGAGGTAAAAAATCTAGAGTTAAAAAGTTTTTGTAGTGAAAAGGTAATTGAAGCAACAGGGATAATACTAAATGAATATAAACTCATTGTAATTGCAATTTACAGATCTCCTATTGGAGATGAAAAAGACTTTCTCAAAAGTCTTGAGGAGATCTTAAGATATCTGACAAGTTTTAAACACAAAGTAATTATGTGTGGTGATATTAATGCCCAGTTCGATGTGACAAAAAAACATCACACAGTAAATTTGTTTCAAGATTTATTACAACAGATGGGTTACCATTGTGCAAATAAACTTCCCACAAGGGGTACAGCATGTTTAGACAATATGATCACAAATTTAAAGCAACAGACTTATAGCATAAAAGTTTTGAACCATGGGCTATCAGATCATTGTGGTTTATACCTTGAAATGGATATACTTAAGGTTAAAAATATTCCTAAGAGAGATGTAAGAGAAGTCAGAGATCTGAAGGTGAGCAGTGTAAATAAGCTTAAAGAGAGTCTGACATTAGTAAATTGGGAAGAAATATTAGGGGATAATGCAAAAACAGCTGAAGAAAAGTTTGAATCATTTTTCATTACATTTTTAAATCTGTTCAATAGTGAATGTAAAATAAGAAAACAAATTGTACAAAACCAATATAAAAGAAAAACAATTAAAAAAGGTGACTGGTACAATTTAGACTTAAAGGGAAATAAAGACAAGTTAATGTTATTAAGAAGTATATATAAAAGTAATCCAACAGAACAGCATTTAAACATCTTAAGAGAGTACAGAAAGCAATATAGGAAGTGTATAATAAAAGCTAAGCAAGAAGCAAATCAAAGAGTAATAGAGAATTCAGAAAATAAACTGAAAGCAGCATGGAGAATTATAAATTCTGTAACTGGAAGAAATAACAATAAGAGTGCAAATAATGTTGAGGAGAGTCTTACTCCAGATGATTTCAACAGATTTTTCATAGACTCGGTTAAAGAAATCACTACACAAATAAATTTAGGGGCCGGGAATTCTGTAAATGTAATCAGCAATGTTCCAGCTAATCCAGGTTTTACACTCAGGGAAGTTACGTGTGTAGAAGTTGTTAAAGTAGTAGAAAGACTAAAAAATTCAAGAACGAGAGACATTTATGACCTGTCCAACAATTTTATTAAGGAATTAATTAATTATATCGTAGTTCCTTTGACTTTTTGTATAAATGGATGTTTTAAAGAAGGAATTTTTCTAAAATATTTAAAATTCTCAAAGGTAATACCTATTTATAAAAAGGGAGATAAATTAAAAGAAAGTAGCTATAGACCAATATCAGTAATTCCAACAGTAGGTAAAATAATAGAATGTTTAATCAAAAAACAACTCCAAAACTATTTTGAAGATAATAATTTATTTTTTAGTAATCAGTATGGGTATCGTAAGGGAAAGTCAACTATACTTGCGGTCAGCACGTACGTAGAAATGATCTATCAAGCTTTTGAAGAAGGAAGTTCAGCCCATGGCACTTTATGTGATCTTAGCAAGGCTTTTGATTGCGTCAAACATGATCTACTGCTGAGAAAGATGAAAAACTATGGAATAAAGGAACAGAGTCTGAAAATTTTTAAATCCTATCTTGAGAATCGCTATCAGGTAGTATCAGTTAATGGGAAACAATCTAAGATAGCTAAAGTAGAAATAGGTGTGCCGCAAGGTTCGGTCCTGGGGCCTTTATTATTCTTGTTGATGATTAATGATGTATCGGAATGTTCCTCAGCTTATACTGTTGTATATGCAGATGACACTTCATTCTTAAACGTTCATAAAGAACTTAATATATTATCACAGTTAGCACATAACACAATGGAGCAAGCACAATGTTGGTTTAAAAATAACGGTTTTTATATGAACGAAGCAAAATCTCAAAACATACTCTTTACACTAAAGACTCCTAGAGTTCATAATGAGACCACAACTGAAGTCAAATTACTGGGTATAATCTTAGATAATCAATTGTCATGGAATGCGCATATAGATGTTGTATGCAGCAAATTATCCCAAGTAGTATTTTTAATAGCGAGTTTAAAAAAAGCTGTATCAAGGGATTTCCTAAGGGCAGCTTATTTTTCTTTCTTTCAGAGTATATTCAGGTATGGGTTGATTTTATGGGGCAGCAATTCACGTGTATTAGAAGTACTAAGGATTCAAAAAAAGGTAGTTAGAATTCTATGTGATGCTAAAGCAATGGATGATTGTAAAATACTCTTTGTAAAACAAAAGATTCCTACGATTATAAATTTATATATATATGATGTACTAATATATGTAAAAGAAAATATGCTTAATCACACTGTACGGAAAGAAATACATAATTACAATACAAGAAACATAAACAAATTGGATATGCCATATCATAGACTAAGCAAAACGAGTAAATGTCATAAACTGATAGGTATAAAGCTTTTTAATGCACTGCTGAACAGAATATGTAACCTAAGTCTTCAAGCATTTAAGAATAGAGTTTATACATGGCTAGTAGAAAATCCTGTATATGATATGCATGAATTTGAAGAGCTGGACAAGAATAATATATGATTTGAAATTTTTAGCCGTAAGTGATGAAGTCTATTGTAAATTGTATATTTACTTAATGACTTAATAAAAAAAAAAAAAATAGGCTACTCATTGATTACAACTATCCTTACCCATTCATACCCCATTCTGTCCTCTTTGTTGCATGCTTTGATGTACTTTTCTCTTTCCGTTTCCACTTTTAAATATCTATAATGTATCTTCTTTCTTGGAAGTGTTGAAAACAATGTTGTTGTAATCAATTAAATTCAAAGGTAAGTAGATTAGTAACACTAAACAACATTTACTTTAGAATTTCCCAGAACATGTTTCGGAGGCCCATTTTCCTCCATTATAAACTAGACATTGGCTGGTTCTCTGTGGTGTGGCTGGTGATGTTTTTTCTGAGGTCTCTTCTGGTGATGGTTCAAGGAACTTGCTTTTATTTTTTTTTGTAGTGTTTAATGCCTGCTTTTAGTACATACGGCACCGCAGGCAGTGACACTGATGATACATGGAATGAAGATGGAGCACCGGTGGAATGAGATGGTGGGGGAAACCAGAGAATCCGGAGGAAACCCACCCCAGCACTGCTTCGTCCACCACAAATTCCACATGTGGTTGCCTGGGATTGAACATGGGCCACTTTGGTGAGAAGCGAATGGTCTAATCACTTGGCTACGGCACGGAACTTGCTAACCATATCTTTCTGGGGAGTATTGAAATTGAACACTTTGTTTCTATTTTTCAAAATAAAGATTTGTTCCCATGTGGACAGCTCTTGGCAAACAAGTCTATAGTAAAATAAATTATATCACCTAACCTTTACGTGGTGAAACAGCTGAGAAAATGGCAAACAAGGTAAGCCCTTAAAAGTTAAAAATTATTACACATTCAATGAAAATTTTGGAATAAAGAAATAAGAGATCAAAACATTCTTAAAATTTCAAGGAAAGAAGAGAAACCCTTTGTAAATATAAAGTTCATAAAACCATGCTTATGGAATAAAGTAAGCCCCAAATTTGTCTGGAAGATATTTAAACAGAACAATGGAAATATACAACGGAAAGCTGCAGAGAAAAAAGTTTTACAACTAGAAATTAAAAAACATTAACAACAGTTGGAAGAAATAGAATTGAAACTTTACAAACTATATTCAGTTTTAACGAAAGTGCTGGGAAACGTGATTTGGATAAACCTTGAAGATAACTATTTGGCAATCCTAAGTAGAAAAATGAAAGCAAAAACCTTGAAACTCAAGTACAAACTGGTCAAATTGTGCAATGATTCTCCAAAATTTGCAATCAAAATCCTACCAGGAAAAAGTTAAAACATAAGAAACAAAATGGAAATCACCGAGTGAGTTCATCTGCAATCAGTGTGCAACCAAATGGCACAACAGAAATAAGTGGCAAAACACAAAAACGAGTATGCACAGTTTTGACAACGTGGTAAATCTGTCAAATCAAAACTTCTCCAAAAAAGAAATGGATCTTCTAAGCCAAGGTTTAACAGCTTGCATCCTTTTTCAACCAAAATTGAAGACTACATTGCAGATATCAACATTTCTACAGTGTTTACCATTATCTGAACAAAACACAGAGGAAAGCCAATGTGAAAAGATTTTGAAGGAAATAAAAACTAGATCCGTTCTTCAAAGCAGAAAAATGCAGTATACACCAAGGCTAAATGATAGTGAATACGAAGCTATCAGTAAAAACCTGAAAAACAGAAATAAGTGGCAAAACACAAAAACGAGTATGAACACTTTTGACAACGTGGTAAATTGTCAAGTCAAAATTTCTCCAAAAAAGAAATCGATATTCTAAGCCAAGGTTTAAAAGCTTGCATCCTTTTTAACCAAAATTGAAGACTACATTGCAGATATCAAAATTTCTACAGTGTTTACCATTATCTGAACAAAACACAGAGGAAAGTCAATGTGAAAAGATTTTGAAGGAAATAAAAACTAGATCCATTCTTCAAAGCAGAAAAATGTAGTATACACCAAGGCTAAATGATAGTAAATACGAAGCTATCAGTAAAAACCCTCTAATCGCTTGCATACAAATCTTTGGAATAACCATAGCAAATTCAAGCATAATACCATACAAATGAGGAGCATTTTTCCAAAACTCGATAAAGAACAAAATTGTTTTTGCAGAAAATACATTTTTTTATTCTAGTACATAACCTTTCATTGCACAAACTTTATTTTTGCCAATACTAAGCATTATCATGGGACAATTTCAGACAACAGTGAAACACCTAGAGGATAACCATATTTTTCATAGTATTGGCCAGGTAAAAACGACTTGTTTTTTCAAAACTCGATAGAGGACATGGACTACGAAACAAGCGAATTTGCTGAACTTCAATTTGCCACTATTTTTATTGTTTTTATTGCTGGTTTGATTTTATTTTCATTTCCTCATAATTTATTTTATGTACATTATACAAATTCAATAAATGGGTAAATCAACATTGTTACATTAATGAAGTAATAGACATTTATAAAAAGTTACAAAATTATTAAATTAATAAATATGGAAATGTAAGAATACAAAGTTATTAAACTAGTAAGTAATAATGTGTACACATATTTTGATATCAAACAAACAAACAAACAACACTTATAAAAAATTAACTTGTATTTGGATAAAGAGCATGTGGATAGTTTTTCCTTTTCTCCTTTTTCGCAGAAAGTTTTCCACATTTTTTTAATATTTAATTCCTGTGGCAGGTAATTTCTTGAAGATTTTTGTCTACTGTAGTGGCTTTCTCTGCACCTCTAGCTCTTAATATAATTTTTACAGCAATGATAAGCTCCTTGTCCTTTGTACCATTTCTATCCCCTATTCGATTTTCTTTGGGTGAATTCCCAGTAGAATAAAATTTTCTTGCCAGGAAGGACAGTCTATCCTTAGACATGATTGATATTCCCTGAAAACTTGCAGCATAGATTGGTAAAACATCTCCATTTTTCTTTCTGATGCTATATTTAATACTTAAAGATTGTTTTCTTTTAGAATTTTCCTCCTTCACTTTCCTTCATTTTGGAGAATTAATTGTGATGTATTTAAGCAAGAATTTGTCTTGGTCCACTTTATTTAGATGTTTTACCTTATTATGGATATCTTTAATGTCTTCATATGTCAGATCTCGTACTCTGCATTCCTTACTGTCCCTCTTTATTGACTTCGATGGATAATCTTGAATTCCATGATTACATTTTATGGACGGATCTTTGTTATTAGGTTTTGTAGTTTGAACAAGATGATTTCTTGTATTTTTCTTGCCACCATCAGATTCAGTCACTGGAGAATCAAACTATGTACTTTCGTCCATGACTTAGCTTGTATTTGCGAGAGACTGGTTCAAACCCCAGTGACACAGTCGTAGTAGTGATTCAGAAAACGTAACATGCTTTAGTGTGTGATAAACAATGGTTTTAAACAGTGGCCTATGTTGCTGCAATGCCGCACTATCCTGAGTGTGGAGCATGTTTGATTGTTAGGTCTTTGTAATGCCACTTTGAGAGCGATGTTGATAAAAGGTTCTGAAAGGGTATGTGACAACAGAGTTTGTTGTTGAAATAACCCACATGCCAAGTAGTATTGTCATTCTCTTCACTTCGAATCAGAAAAGTATGGCAATAATACCAGATGAATCATTCTGTTATTTGGCCACTGGAAGGCTTTGAAATAATCATATGGTTTTTGTATAGCATTTAATTCCAGGAAAGCAAGATCGGACAAGCGGAATATTGCAAATTATTATCAGGTTAGTGATGGGTCTTGACTGGTGGCAAATCTTTTCATTTAGACTGTGCTGTATCGAGTTTTGTAAAATCGTTGTGCATGTGCTCTATCGAGCTATGAAAAAACGCTCCTGATTCACCATGCTATACACACGGCAAATATCGAGTTATGCAAAATCTGATTTCACAGACTGATTGGTGGCATCAAAAACATACAGAATCCCATACTAACTCGTTTTTTCAAAGTTTGTGCTCTATCGAGTTTTGAAAAAATGCTCCTCAAATATACAGTTCAACCAGACAACCCAACCTTACTCAGACTCTATGGCTTACCCAAAATAGACAAACCAATTATAACAATGAGACCTATAGTTAGCAGTTTAGATTCACCAACTTACAAAACTGTCAAAATGGCTAACCAGTAAGTTTAACTCATTTTCCAAATTCAACAGTCTCAGCATCAAAAACAGCTATGAACTTATAGAACACATTAAGGACATTGAATTAAAAGAAGAGAACACCCTGGTTTCTTTTGATGTAAAATTGCTGTTCCCCAGCATACCATTAAAGCAACTCCCTCTGTTGATGAAAACAGGCTCAAACCACTTGGAATGTCATCACCTGAAATTTCAGAATACATAGAACTCACCAAATTTAGCATAGAACAAAACTTTTTCTAGTTCCAAACAAGATATTTTTGTCAAACTTCCGGTTTAGCCACTATTCAGAAAGCTTGGCATACTCACTTTGGCATGCATTTATATATTAGAGATTTTCTCAGGGGTCCCCGTCTAGGGGATATGTGAATGGCGACCACAAGGTACCCAAGCTGAGCAGAACATTACTTCCACTTACTGGTGCTTTGCTCCTCACTGTAGCTTTTCTATCTGACCTTACCTTGGTCATCTCTTGTTCTCTACCGACCCCGATGCTGTTAGTGTTCCTGAGGGCTAGGGAGTCTTTATTTTTTCAACCTCTCCATTTCTCTGATTTCTCTCTAAACTCTTAACCTCTAACATGCTGACCTGTCATGGCATGTAATACCTCCTCTGTTGGTAATCAGAGGATATGGTCGGTGAATTTATTTTGATAATCCTCCCGGTCAGGTCGGTGAGACCCGTAAACCAACAACAGGTGTGGTCCTCCAGACATTCTCGGGGTTGTGAGAGAGCAATGTAACTGCCAAAACATAAAAATATGGTGCTCTCTAAAAAACGGTTACTGTTACTGCTATTGCTCTCTTCAATATCAAATTATGAAATATGACTCGAGGGGTAAAATGTTCCAGAGTTAAAATAGTCCCCAATTCGGATCTCTGGGCGGGGACTACTTCTCGAGAACCAAAACTTTATATAAATAGAAGATCTAACATCAGAATTCTACAATGGAACACAGGTGGTCTCACCCAAACAAAAAGAATAGAACTGAATAAAATTGTATTTGACAATAATATAGATATATTTGTCATACAAGAAGCAAATCTAACAAATGATCAACTTAAATACTTCAATTTTACTGGATTTTTACTACACCTACTACCCAAAAATAGACAGATAAGTAGTGGAATATTAGTTGGAGTCAAAAATGATATTAAATCCTCCTTTCAAATTGATAAAGAAATGGATAACACAGATAAGTCTAAATTAATAAAGCTAAATTCTTGGGATAACAAAACACATCTTCATTTATACAGTATTTACAATCCTCCCAAGAATGAACCAGATCTCTCACTTATTGAACAATTAAATAAAACAATCATAATTGGGGATTTCAATGCCCATTCCAAAAGATAGGGTTATGAAGAAGTGGACTAGACAGGGCAGATAGCGGAAGAATTTTTGAATACCACAACCTTTGAACTGATTTATGATAAAGAAGATCCCAAAACCTTCATACATTACTCTGGAGCAGGTAGTGCCCCAGACCTCTTGTTAGCTACAACAGATGTTGTTTCACAAATTAAAAAGCAAGTTATAGAAGACCTAAGTTCTGGTCACAGAGCAGTAATTGCTGATATAAAACTAGGTAATACAAATAACGGTCAAAATCACAGTACTCTGTATTGGAACTTCAAAAAAGCAGATTGAAACAAATATAAAACTGAACTGGAATATAAATTTAAAGAACAAACAAACTCACAGTAGCATGACCACCCAGATCATATGAACAAACATTTCTGTAAACTCATCCTAGAAACTGCAAAAAAACATATTCCTCATGGAAGAATAAACAATTTCAAACGCTTTTGGAACCCCCAGTTAGAAGAACTGAAAAAGCAAAGGGATATAGCTAGAAATACAGCTGAACAAACAAAAAACATATCAGATACACAAATATGGCAAAAGAAATGTGCCTCACTAAAAAAAGAAATTAATACAGCTAAAAAGAATCACTTTAATAATTTCTAAGAAAAAATGGATTATAGGACAGATGGCAATAAAGCCCATAAGTTCATAAAAAATGTCAAGGACAGGAGAGAAAGCAACAGAACACCTATCATACACAACAATAAAATATTAACAAATGATACAGCCATAGCCGAAACATTCAATAAATATTATGCTAATTCACATAAAGTAACCAGAAATAATAAAAAGGAATGTAAAGAATTTAAGAAAGATTTTAAACAAGAAAGAGAATGTGATCCTAACACTCAACACAATATCTTTTATCAAAATTTTAATATACAAGAACTGAACATTGCAACTAATAATCTAAAAAAAGGAGTCTCCTGGACCAGATCACATACATCCAGAGTTGATAAAAAATCTTGGAAAAACAGCAAAACAACAACTACAAAACTCTACAATCTATCCTGGAACACCACTGTACCTGCCGAATGGTGAAAAGCAATAATTGTCCCACTCTTGAAGAATGATAAAACAGCATCAGAAATAAAAAATTATAGACCAATAGCTCTTACTAGCATAATAGCAAAAGTGATGAAAAGAATGGTGTCAAATAGGTAAAACTGGTTTCTAGAATCCCAAAATTTAATTTCCCCATGTCAAGCTGGATTCAGAGAGCTCCACTCCACAAATGAACAAGTCGTACTTCTCAGTCAAGAAATCAAAGACTCCTTCAAAAGAAAAGCAGATAATTTATCAGTTTTTATTGATTTCCAAAGTGCATATGATTCTATATGCAAAACAAAACTGCTAAAGAAAGTAAAAAAAATAGGGATTCAAGGTCCAATGTTTTCATGGCTATGTCATTTCCTAACACAGCGCTTTATTGCTACCAGATATGGAAGAAATATATCTAAATATAAACAATTACACCGCGGCTTACCACAAGGCGCAGTGCTCAGCACTACACTTTTTAATATATTTATTAATGATCTGCCACAACAAATACAAGAATCAAGTGTGAAGTGTGCACTATTTGCTGATGACTTAGTAATGTGGACTTCAAAACCAAAAAACAAAAGTACAGAACTAGAAAAAACCATGCAACAATCCTTAAACAATCTACAAAAGTGGACCAAAGAAAATTTAATCACTGTTAATACAACAAAATCAAACTACCAAATCTTTTCACTAAGAAAAAAACCACTAAAAATAAAACTAAATTTTGAGGGTCAACAATTACCAAAAACAAAGGAAGCAAAGTATTTAGGAGTTACATTTGATACCAAACTTACATGGGCCAAACAAATAGAAAATGTAATACAAAGAGCAGAGAGGCGCCTTTCACTGTTAAAACGTCTAACAGGAATGAAGTGGGGATGCTCCAGAGCAACTCTTAACACAACATACAATGTACGATATAAAGCCATTAGGAAAACTACATATCTAAAGTCAATCCGACACAAACATTAGACATCACATATTACTTACACCTGACAGAAGAAGTTAAGAAAAGTGATACTCCAACTAGTGTTCTAAAATTATTGGCATTAGAGACAATCCATACTAGATTTCCAGAACACGAATGGCACCATATTTATACTGATGGATCATTGATATCAAACCGAGATGGAGCAGGGGCTGGAGTCACGTGTCACCTCTTTTCCTATTACAAATCTTTAAGTCATGAAACTACAAACCTTGATGGAGAAATTGAAGCAATTCTAATGGCCCTACAAAATCTTTTGTATAGAATTTCACATTTTCATCAAGCAGTTATTCTCTCAGATTCTACGGCGGCAATTATAGCAATTACATCCAAGTTGTCACCAAAAAACCAAACAATTATAGAATGTTGGAAAATCCTTACCCATCTAACCGCACTTCAAAAACACATAGCCTTCCAATGGATACCAGCTCACTGTGGACTGAGTGGTACTGACAAAGCTGATTTTCTTGCTAAAAAGGGTGCCGGCAATGTGCAGAAATCCATAGTTAATCTACCATTTTATGCAGCTAAAAGATTAGTCAACTCTGAGTTCAAAAAAATTATTGGAAAATATTACTATGAAAAATCAAAAAATAAAAGATGGGAACTACCAAACATTCAAACAGTAATTCCTAAGTATCCTCAAAAAACGGCAGTTGTAACCTTCAGGTTGATTACAGGACATGATTGTCTGGCAAAACATTTAAACAGAATTGGGATATATTCTTCATCACTCTGTCCTCTATGTGATCTGCAAGAGGAAATGGACCGAGACCACCTTCAAATATGCCCGGCCACTTCTAGCACCCCATCCATCAGTGAAAAATATTGGAGAGCAAGAGGATTAATGACTTCAGAAATCCAGCCTTAGCTAACAACAGGTTTAGCAATGAGTAATCCCCTCTCACCCTTCCTAGCAGATATTTATATGAGTGCATTAGAAACAAGGATCACCAAAGGTTTCCCTTGGATGTTCAAATTTTGCCAGCAGTACATAGATGAAATCTTTGTAATAGTTCCAAAAAAAACACATCAGTGATGCACTAAAACTCTTAAACATTCATGGCAAGGGCATAATGTTCACTATGGAAGTGGAAAAGGATGAGCAACTACCAATTTTGGATTTAAAAATAATCAAAAGTAAGAACAGAATCAACTTTGGAATTTACAGAAAACCAACACAGACAGACAACCACATAAAACTTAATGGTTACAACCCAAGAAGTCACAAACAAGAAATCTTCAATAGTTTAACACATAGACTGGTGAACTTCCTTCTTCCAACAGAAGAATACAAAGCAGAACATGACAAAATAATCTAAATAGCACAAAGAGATGGCTTTCTCAAATCATTAATGGATAAAAAAGTGAAACTAAGATCTCATTCCGCCTAATAAATTATATGGTGCATACCAAACTGAATGCAGTGACTGTAATCAAGTTTATATAGGAAAAACCAAAAGAAATATGGAAACAAAATCCAAGGAACACTTCAGAAACATAAAAAACAAACAGACAAATCAGCAGTTGCCACCCACTTTTGGACAAGAAATCATAACACAAATCCAGAACCGAAACTTCTCTAACACACAGCATGAAAACAAGAGCTGACCACATGGGAACAAATCTTCATTTTGAAAAATAGAAACACAGTTCTAAAGGTTTCAACAAATCTTGGAGGCTATAAGCTTCAGCAGATAAGTGAAGCTTATACTCTCTAAAATTTGTTAAAATCTTTAGAACTGTATTGCTTCACTGTTAATAGCTTCAGTTTTTTCATAATAGAAACACAGTGTTCAATTTCAACATCCCATAGAAAGATATGTTCAGCAAGTTCCTTGAACCACCACCAGAGGAGACCTCAGAAAAATCCACCAGCCACACAGCCATACCATAGAGAACCAGTCAATGTCCGGTTGATGATGGAGTAAAATGGGCCTCCAGAACATGTTCTGGGAAATTCTAAAGTAAGTGTTGTTTAGTGTTACTAATCAACTTACCTTTGAATTTAATCTGTAATATATTAATTACTTTTTTCCCTTAAAACTACTTATAATTTCTTGGTTTTCAATAACCTCCACTCTTGTTCAAATTTCTTTCATTGTTTCTTTCTGTCCATGTTTTCCCCATTCCTATTTCTTCTAATCTCATCTGTATCTTTTGCGTCCAAGTTTCTTTTTCCCCATTTTCTCCTCTATAACCATGCATTATTTTAGTACCTGCATCATTTTCCTCTGATGGCTTTATCATAAACTAATATTTGACTGCCCTTTCTACCATTTTGCCTTTTGCTCCCACTCTCCCTAGTGTTCCTTATGCCACTAAATTTGGTGAACATCTTGGTATTCCCAGGGTTATTTTGCAAAAATTTCTGTATATTGCATCTACATTGTCCCATCCTTTTTGCAGTCCCCTTATCTTTGTTGCATATAACTTCTTGCTTCTACCATTGTGCTGTATATCCTTTCTAGGAGTTTTTAGGCTTGGTGTTCTGTGGTTCTTATTCAGCAGGGGAAGGAGGCGAATGTGTGTTGAGGCAGTGTCCATAAGTGAGAGGAAGAAAGGAATAATGAATATGGCAATCAGGGAAACAACAGACAACACAATGAGAGAATTGTTAGAATTGGGAGGATTATCAGTATAGGTACAGAAAAGCTTGACAGAGAAGAAGAGATTAATAGAAATATGGAGGAAATCAAGAACGAGATTGTGAACATTAGAAGAAGAGAGGAGAACCTGGGAGATAAGGGTACACAGTACAATCTAGCAGTGGCATATATTGTGGGCTATCAAAGCTATCACCGAAGCCCATATATAAAGTAAACTAGAAATTAATAAATAATATTTATAATAACTGCAATACTAATCTGTTTCCCTCATGAAGAATTAGGCTATAGGATGGAATATGTCTCATTCTCTACCATTGAACAGACAGGAGAATAGGGCTTCAGTTGCTTGCAGCCACAGCCTTCACTACAATGCGGGAAGAGAGAGGTGAGGCAGAGAAATGCAGGAATAAGCACAGCAAGGCTTCAGAATTCTGTGTCACTATACTCACACTAGCATCTCCAAAATTGCCATGTGAACACGATAGCAATAGCATATGGAGTTAAAAGCAAGTAAGAGTGTGTTTTTAATTATGTGATTGTTGTGGTCCTCAAGAGCTGTAGTATAGTAGGCACAACTTATTGAGATACCCCAAAAAACAACCTTGACATTTTTCCCCCATTATGGTGCAGTCTGGTTATATTTGGTGATATTCCAACCGTTAGGTTGCATTAGTGCCGCCAACTGTTAATAACATATAACCATGGTAAAGCTGTGGCGATAGCTGGTGTTATTGCGTCTGTTATTTTGCCACAGAAATACTTATTTATGAACGCGTTGCAGAAAGGCCAACTGATAGATTTTAGAACAAGATTCTGTTTAGACTCCATATTAATTAATGAATCAATCTGTGGATGTACTGCTCGTGTTTGTGTGGTTTTGTCTTGAATTCTTTTAGAGCAATATATGCAGTTATAGTTACTGTTGTTATTTTTCTGTTCGCTACACAATAGTGCAAAAAATATATGTTAGGATATTTAGTGCTCAGAAGTGATTTTATCCAAAAGTGTTACTGCAGAACAAGATTTGCCGAAGGTTAGTGGGTTCATTACGTGTTGTATGGTAACGATGTTTAAGCATTATTATCGTTTGAAAGTATGTTACTTTAACCTTGTGATATTTGAGGTTATAAATGCCGTTATTATGTACGTTGGCAGAACTGCTTTTTGCGATTCTTTCGTCAGCTGTTTGGTGTAATGTGGGCCATTTTGAAGTCTTGGTAACTGCCGATAAACTGTGTCCACTATAGTAGTATTTATTTCATAGTGTACAGTGCACTGAGACAGTTGCTAGCACTAATTCTTCTAAACAGATGAACAATCTGTAATAAAACAATTAGTGAAAGGGCCATTTTTGCAGTTGAAATACAAAGATAAGTTAGTGGTAGTAAAACAGGAAAGGCATACTCCAGCCACTTTTGCACTTGCAGTGTGAATAGAAGGAAGAAAATAAGAATCTTTAGAAAAGGTATTTTAATATAAACAATTTTATAAGTATGTGTGGCTGACTGGTTCATACGAACTTTACTGCTGGCCATGTTTATTTGCAATGAGATAACATCCTGGAATATGATAGGTTTTGCAAATTTAGCATATTTAATCACAACTTTGGATGAATATGACAGATCAGCAATGCATATAAAATCTTTTACAGCATTGAAAACCTTTAGCATCAACGATAGACCATTCATTTAAATATGAGAAAAAAATTGCTGCCCATTTGCGTAATGAAAAGGTTAAAGAAAATAGAAATGTATTCAATAGATTGATTGATGCAGTAGTGCTTCATGAGAAACAAGAATGTTCGTTTAGAGGCTACTATAAAAGTGAGGAGTCATTAAAATAAAGGTAATTTCATGGAACTGCTACAATTTCTGGCTAGTTACGATGTGGCACTCTCTCAGCATTTAAAGACAGCTACTGTTTTCAAAGGCACCTCGGCTCTCACATAGAATGATCTAATTGATGCTGTGGCCAGTATTGCTAGAGATAATATTAAATCAGATATTGATATAACTACTTTTATTGAAATTATGCTTAATGAAACAACTGATGTCACCAATAAAAGTCAATTATCTGCTATTATACGCTATGTTGATGATCAAGGCTATTGCAAAGAATGATTTCCAGATTTCACTGATGTATGTTCTGACCGAATAGCCAGCGGTTTATTGAATATGTAAAAAAGACTATAGATGATTTAGGATGTGAAAAAATTCAAACATTTGATGATGCTGCAGTAATGGCCGGACATCTGGACTTCAGACTTTAATTAAAACTGGGTTTCCTGCTGCTACCTTCATCCATTGTTATAGTCACTGACTTAATCTTATACTTTCCCAATCTGTGAATTTTGTTAAAGAAACCAGAAAATTCTTTGTTTCTCAGGGAATGGACAACTGAAATTTGGCCAAAATCGCTCAAAAATTCAAATTTTTTTTTATCTTTGCAAAAAATCCTCCTATCCTTCTAGTTTCATAATCCACTTCTGTTTCTGCCCTAGCGTATGTTTCAAGGTCGTCACGTGACTTTTTAAATGCCCTTGCGCACGTGTTTACCAGCTGTTTCAATCACAATGCTGCGCACATACATTCCAATGTAGCTGGTACAGTATTGCTTTTATTTTCAGCTTTTGAAATTAGCGGGTAAGCAAGAAGAAGGGATTTTCTTGTCTAGAAAACTGTGTTGGCTCAACTGATCAACAAAAGAATGCTCTAAAGCATATTTTGGTGGTAAACAAATGTTTGTTTTGTTTTGCAAGTCTGTTGCTCTGTTGAGTTGTGTTTGTGAAATTGTTGTTGGTGAATAGGCATATATGTGGTTTAGATATTATTATTGCTGCATATTTAATTGTTTATAAGAAATATAAGTATAGTTTTTAGATAGTATAAACTTTAATAGGGAAGATAAGTAGGTAGCGTTTGTAGTTTAGGTTAGTCAGGTTAGTTTACAGCTGCCTTTTTGTTAGATAAATCTTTCAGTAGAGAGTCATTTATTAGAACAGAACATGAATAGGCTGTGTGATAAACGCAATAAGGGCAAGAAGGTCTCTAAACGTTGCAATAAGGCTACAAATTTAATAAACAATCGTTGGAAACCAAATGTGAAAAGTGAAATGACAGCAGCAGTACACAGTGAGCATTTGGAAACCTCAGGAGAAAACAATGAACCTGAAGCATCTACAAGCTGCATAAGAAACTCACCTTTGCCATCAACAACTGCCAGTGAGAGAAAATTAAATCTTGCAGCATTTGAAGCTTCTGTCGACCCAGGTATGCCTCACACTGATTTTAGTCTAGTTCATGCAAGTGTATGGGAACAGTTATACAAAGGCATGAAGTGCACCCAATGTAAGCAAAAAGAAATCTCTGGCTTTGCCTTCAAAATATTAGTAACCTGTGAAAGCTGCAAAACTACAATAAAGGAAGTTTCATCACGCCCACGAGTACACAGTGATGACAGTGCCAGGCCTCCATTCGAAGTGAACCGAAGGATGGTTACTTCTTTTTTAAATATTGGTTCAGGACATGCAGATTTAGAAAAATGTTGTATTGGAATTGGTATGTCATGCTTTTCATCAGCCACTTACAGTAAGCATGTCACATACATAGCAAAGAGCAATGCTGACTTCACAAAAGAGGTGCTGAAGAAGGCACATGCTGCAGTAAGGCAGGCTCACATCGACATGGATGCTACCCTAAGAGACAGTGACATAAATGACATAACTGTGTCTTACGATGGTACCTGGATGAAGAGAGGACATTCATCATTGTATGGAATGGGATTTGTAATTGATATTCTCACTGGATTACTAGTTGACTTTGAAATATTGTCAAAATTTTGTCCATATTGCTCAACGAACCAAGTAAAATTAAATGAGAAAGAATTTAAAATATGGCTAGAAGAACACAAACTAAGTGGCACATGTGAAGATAATTATGATGGCTCTTCAAATGCAATGGAAGCAAAAGCTGCTGAAATCCTATGGGAGAGGTCGACATACCTTACTAAATTGGTACACCACCATTATGTCTGATGGAGATGCTAAAACTTTTAATGATGTGCCTCTTCAAAAAGAAGAATGTATAAATCATGTTTCTAAAAGGCTTAGCAAGGGTCTGAAAGCAGTTGTTGAAGAATGGAAGAAGAAAGGTGTAACACTGGAAGGAAAAAAACCTGGAAGTCTGACAGAAGATATTATAGCTCGCCTGCAAATTTATTATAGAATTGCCATACTGGACAACATTCCCAATGTACAGGATATGAAGAGGGGTATTTTTGCTACATTGCATCACTGTAGTTCTACAGACAGTAATCCCCAGCACTCAAATTGTCCTACTGGAGTTACCTCATGGTGCTTTTATAACAGAGCTATAGCGAAGAAAGAAAAAATTCCAAATCATGATGCCAGAACAATAAGAACATTTTTGAGACAAGATGTTATCTCAAAATAATGCCAGTGTATCAAAGGCTAGCCTCTGATGAGATTTTAAAACGGTGCACTTTTGGTAAGACACAAAATGCAAATGAAAGCCTGCATAGTGTCGCGTGGCGAAAGTGTCCTAAGGAAGTTTTTGTTTCATTGAAGAGACTTCAAATTGCTGTGCCTAAGGCAGTTGCTGAATTCAACTTTGGTAGTTCATCTTCATTGAAGTTGTCATCAGAAGTCAAAGGCACTTCAATTTCACCTGCTTCTCTGAAGATAACCCATGGGAGGGATGTTAGACGTTTGCAACATGCTTCTGCTTCGACAAAGAAATCAGCCAAAACATCTAGGAGGAAGCTAAAATTGAAGAAAAGTGTTGCAGAACAAAGGAAAAGGAGGCAAGAAGGTCCAACATATGAGCCTGGGGGATTTTAACCAGTTTCAAGATATGAAACATAGCCAAAATATGATTATAATTTTAAAACTTAAATTTCAGGCATTTAAATTTTTTAGCATTTCTGCATATTGAAAATGCATACCACGATGCAATTTTCATCCAATCAGTTTAAAAATTTGCATGCTTATTTTAAAAACCTAAGTAAACAAAACTGTCATATAATTTTTCTGTATCATAAAAAGTTTTTGATTTACAATTTTTTTAATATGACAATTCATCCTAAAATTGAAAAAAATACAGTCATTAAAATTCAAAATTTTTTTTATCATAAACTAAAAATGTCAGAAAGAAACTATATGTCAAATTTGTAGTTTCATGCTTCAGAAGCAATAAAAAATTTTTAATTTTCTTGTTTTTAAAAAATTGCATCGTGTACTGCATTTTGCCTATACCCATAATTTTGCATTTTTGAAAATTTATAAATAAAAAACTACTGAAGATTTTGCTTTTAAATTCATAAAATTGTTTTAACATTACAAGACAAATATATGGTTCAAATTTCAGACAGATTGGATAGATAGTTTAGAAAATAGCAATTTCAGTTGTGCCTTCCCTTTTGTTAAAGAAACCAGAAAATTCTTTGTTTCTCTTAAAGGTTTACCTGCTTTTCTCTCACATTCCATTTCACATACAGATGCTCTTAAGGCCTTTACTGCAAAGGAAATGCCAAGTGTAACACCTACAAGATGGAATTTTGCTTCCAGGCTTGTAAGCACAGTTCATAACTATAAAAGTGGTCTTATCAGTTTCTTTATTTGAATGGAAGAGAAACCTGGAGATTGGTCTAGTGAAGAAGTCAACATGGCTTCAGGCTTTGTACAATTTCTCCCAAGGACTCAAACCAACTTTTTCTCGGTTCTGTTCAGTAAAGTTTTTGCATTTTCAGATATTCTTTGTTAAAATTTTACAGAACAAGAGCATGGACATCTGTTACTGCACGGAAAAAAGTAAGTGAATATATCACCACACTGTAGAATATTAAAAACATAGGATTTGAAGAAATATGGACAAAAACTATGAGCATTGCTGATGAAGAAGACCAAGAAAGGGCTAGAAACAGAAATTGTCGTGAAGATGAAACCCATTCTTCATACTTAGAATTTTCTGTGAAGCCCTGGACATATTAATAACTCCAACTAAATTAAATGTGAACCACAAAAACAGCTGAAATTTCTGTCATTACTGGATTCTAAACATTTTGCGAGTTATGATAAAAGTTTTCCAACAAATGTATTACGTGAACCAAGAGAACCATATGTTCCCTACTTTGATATGCCTGCTGTCTTTGAAAAATGAACTGAAAGAGTTATACCCACTTCGAAAATCTTATAACAAGTCCATTCATACCATTGCAAATTATGTGAAATCAAATGGACTTGTTAAGTACAGCAAAGTTTATCAACTATGTGAACTGATTTTAATGTTTCCTTCCACTGCTGTAAATGCAGAAAGGAGTATTTTAGCCTTGAAACAAATAAAATCTTATTTATGGGCAACACAAGGACAAATTGATCTGAGCAACTTGGCTCTTATAACAGTGGAAAAAGACATATTTGTTTCATTGAAAAGACACAACAAGGAATTGTGTTTGATAGTGTCACAACACAGTTTACCCGTAAAGAAAGGTGGTTGGAAATTATGTATATATAAAAAGGTACAGTAAAATTATTCATTTTATTTTGTAATTGTTTTTAGTTTGTTTCAAGAAAAATTTATATAAGTGCACTGTTCATGAAGTTAACATTTAATCGACAAACCCTTATTGTCCGGATTTGGTAGGCCTAGTATTTTTTGGTATTGCTTAACACCCACTTTTACTACATATGGCACCGCAGACATTAACACTGGTAATACATCAAATGAAGATGAAGCACCAGTGGAATCAGATGGTGGGAGAAACCGAAAAACTTCTGCTCTTCCTTCTCCACCACAAATCCCTCATGTGGTCACCTAGGACCAAATCCGGGCTGCTTTGGTGAGAGGTGAATGGTCTAACCACTTGGCCACAGTGTGGCCACAGTAAGTGTAGTGATAGCCAAAGTCCTGAGGAAAGAACAGCAAGGGATGCAAGAGAGATACAAGAGCTTTTAGGAAGAAGTTTAGGGATGGAAGTAAGATGCTACAAAATTTGTGAAGCCTTTAGTTTTGGTCACAAAAGACAGAGAAGAAATATTTTAGCAAAATGTACTAGCACACAATTGTCTTAGATGTAATAAGACAGGCGAGAACACTGAGATGAATGGACAACTACATCAACAGGATTTAACTTACAAGTAACAGAACTACTGAGAAGCTTAATAGAACAAAAAAGATCAACACATAAGCAAGGAAAAGTGGCATACATCAGAAATCTTCAGCTATGGACCTTTGGAAAAATAGAAGAAACATCAGACCAAAATAGACAATGAAATAGATAAAAAGAAGACAAAGAACCAGGGAAGCAAAATTGACACAAAGAGCTTGGATCATCAGGAGACTACACTAAGTTATGAGGCGAATGGTCAAGAAATTTGGACTCTTCAAAGTGAGCAAGCAACATGTGCATCATATGGTTATAGTGCAGTGTGGGAGGGAGCAATGACCTTGAGTGAAATTCCAGCAGAGATAGGAATAGGTGATGAAAAAGCGGAAGGAGAAGAAGAATAACAAAAGGCAATAAGGATGCAAAACAATAAATGAGGCTAGTGGAGCAGTGAAGGGACAGTTCCAAAAGAAAGGGGAAGGAAAATGTGAAGAAGATACAGTATTGAATGAATGTGTGTGGTAGGACAAAGAAATGGATACAATGTACTACAAATGTTTAGTGAAAAGAAAGAAAGGGGATCGAAGGGCAGTTATCGTGTATGGAAAAATAAGGCTACAGGTGAATGGTTTATAGTATGTGAAATAACAGAGGCAAAATATAAAATGCAGAAGAGCAAACTAGCAACAGATGCACCTTATCATGTGGTGAAGCAGAGAAAAAGGTTTTGAAATCTGTAGTTATGAGTAAAGGGGTAGGGTAGATAAAATGTCAAGTCAAATTAAGTGTGGGATTTGTAAAAGTGGAACAAAGAAATCATTTGTGAAGTATAGTATATGGAGAGAATGGAAAGGCAAAACATTTTAAATAAATATTGAGTGATAATAGAAATTGTTAGGAAACAAGGAAAAGGATAAAAGGAGGAAAAGAGAGATAATAAAAACAGAGAGATTTAGGCAGGTAAACTATACAGGGATTTAAGGCAAATAGAAATAAAAGAGAAAGACTATATATAAAGAACAATAACAAAGATGAGCATGGTACAAACACGTCCAGCGATAAAATATAAATGTATAAAATGTATTTGCAGAGAGCTGTCCAAGACGAAAGGACGGGGTCCCAAGTTCAAGGACAGCCCAAAATGAATAAGATTAAAAAGGAAAAGTAATATTCTATAGTATGTTGTTGTTGTTTTCTAGTGCCTTGCATCTGGCAATGAAGCCATTAGCATTCGTGCTTTCCAATACTTTTGAACTGTAGTTTCTTCTGATCTTAATGCTTCACAGGTCTTCAAGTGGTCTTCATTCATTTCTGCTGGATCGTTACACAGGACACATATTGGTGAAGCTGAGATACCTATTCGTTTATCTTTAGGACTCATACTCATGTATGAGTATATTGAAGGTTAAGTTTTATTTACACTATACTTCACTTACTTCAGAAAATTAGGACATGTTTCAGGAACAATTTTATTGTTCCCATTTTCAGCTAACAACAGACTGACAGATGTAAATATATATTATTGATGGTAGAGGTCTCTGCTGGTGGTGATGTGAACCTGCTAAGCTGGTCCTTGACAGGAAATTGAAATTCCTAATTTTTTCCTTGTTTTTTATAATGTGGATGTTTTCCCAAATCATGAGCTCAGTTGGATATGTGCTCAGTTGCTGTACTGTTAAGGTTGCTTCCTGAATAACTTCATGGTGATTGACCTAAAAGTCTGCTGTTACAACTGATTTTTCAATCAATTTGTATTTTGTGTATCAGATATGTTCTGTTAATCTAGTTTTAAAATTTCTTTTAGTTTTGCCTATGTAAATTTGGTTACAGTTTGCACAGTTAATCTGATAAATACCTGAACTTTCTCGTGGGGGATTCTGTCTTTGAAGGATATGCAGATTAAATTTTATATACTGTATCTCTTTTGTGACGCTAGAATGCTGTTATGTTTTCTAAATAGTTTCTTAAATCTTTGGTCTGTCCAAGGATGGTATGTAAATTTCTTGTGTTGGAGGATTTCTTTTTGGGGTTTGAACTGATAGTCTGACTCATGGTTTTGAGTTTTTTGTTTGTTGATCTTTTGTTCTATAGTTATAGGACTAAAACCATTGACTGATGCTATGTGCAGTATATGTACATATATATTTCTTATTATATTCTTCTTTGCTGAGGGGAGTGTTTAGTAGACAGTGTATTAAACTGTTGAGGACTGCCATTTAACCTCACTTATCCAAAACAACTTCCTGATCATTATTGAAAAATGTTCTATTCTATTCTGTTGTATTCCATTCTATTCTAACCATGTAATTTGCATTTCTGGTAAACTAGAATCCTGATAACTCAACCTAATGTGGACTGAGAGGGTGTAGACTTATCAAAATATCCAGTTTCACGTAATAAGATGTCTGTTATTCATAACTCATAACATAATATTCAAATTACATAAATGCATGTTCTAGCTTGTCGGTCTGAGTGGCTCGGTTGGTTAGACACTGGCCTACTGATCCAAGGTGGCAGGTTCAAATCTGGTCCAGACTGATGGTTTTTAAGTGTGCTTAAAAATGATAGCTCCATGTCAGTAGATTTACTGGCACGTAAAATAACTCCTGCGGGACAAAATTCCAACACACCAGTGATGCTGATGTGATCCTAGCAATTGACAGCATCGTTAAACAATAAAGTAATTTAAATAAGGAAAATTGAAGCTATTAACAGTAAAGCAACAAGATTCTAAAGTAAGAACAAAATAATTTTTAATTTTCATATTCTAGCATAATATAGGAAACAAAAAGGTATAACATATCCTAAAAATTATTACTTATTAACATGCTCCCCTTTGTCCGGTCTCTTTAATGCATCCAATTTAATTTCCATTGTCATGTTAACTTGTCATCTTTTCTTCTCATTCAACATTTTCACTGGCACAAACGCAATTCAATGCAGTGCTAACAGTAAGCCTGAAATCTGAGAAACAATAGGGTAACCAGAAATATGTAACTGAGAGCTTAGCTCACCACGTACACTACTGATCAAAAGTATCGGAACACCCCCCAAAACATACGTTTTTCATATTAGGTGCATTATGCTGCCACCTACTGTCAGGTACTCACTATCCATGACCTCAATAGTCATTAGACATCGTGAGAAAGCAGAATGGTACACTATGCGGAACTTATGGACTCGAACGTGGTCAGGTGATTAGGTGTCACTTGTGTCAGAAGTCTGTATGCGAGACTTCCACACTCCTAAACATCTCTAGGTCCACTATTTTTTATGTGATAGTGAAGTGGAAATGTGAAGGGATATGTACAGCACAAAAGCGTACAGGCCGACCTCATCTGTTGACTGACAGAGGCAACCGACAGTTGAAGAGCATCGTAAAGTGTAATAAGCAGACATCTATCTAGATCATCATACAGGAATTCCAAACTGTATCAGGATCCACTACCAGTACTATAACAGTTAGGTGTGAGGTTGCACTCCATGGTTGAGCGGCTGCTCATAAGCCATGAATCACGTGGGTAAATGCCAAACGATGCCTCACTTGGCGTAAGGAGTGTCAACATTGGACGACTGAACAGTGGCAAAATGTTGTGTGGAGTGACGAATCACAGTACACATTGTGGCGATCTGATGGCAGGGTGTGGTATGGTGAATGCCTGGTGAACATCATCTGCCAGTGTGTGTAGTGCCAACAGTTAAATTCGGAGGTGGTGGTGTTATGGTGTGGTCATGTTTTTCTTGGAAGGGGTTTACACCCCTTGTTGTTTTGCATGGCACTATCACAGCACAGGGCTACATTGATGTTTTAAACACCTTCTTGCTTCCCACTATTGAAGAGCAATTCGGGAATGGTGATTGCATCTCTCAACATGATCGTGCACCTGTTCATACTGCACGGGCTGTGGCGGAGTGGTTACATGACAATAACATCCCTGTAATGGACTGGCCTGCACAGAGTCCTGACTTGAATCCTACAGAACACCTTTGGGATGTTTTGGAATGCTGGCTTTGTGCGAGGCCTCACTGACCTACATCGATACCTCTCCTCAGTTCAACACTCTGTGAAGAATGGGCTGCCATTCCCCAAGAAACCTTCCAGCACCTGATTGAAAGTATACCTGCGAGAGTGAAAGTTGTCATCATTATTAGCTACAAGCTTTTGATTTCATGACAATGGTCTGCTGACTGATTATGTTCTGACTAGATGTTGAAGATCAGTACCAATCAACCCTTTTGTTACTGTGAGGGGGAATACAGTAGGTTGTATAGGTACACTAATTAAAATTTACCGTGCTGTTTATACCACATAGTGAATTAAAGAAATTATTAGTCAGGTGCCTACTTCAAGTTAGTCGAGATAAACATTTGCAGGAATTAACTTATTGCTTATTTCCTTGTAGGTGCAAGGACAGTACAGTAAACTTTGAGCAATAGTCAAATATTTTAAAGCTGGTAGCTATATGAAGGCTTTGAAACTAAGTTCTCTTTATACAGTCAAGAGGTACAAAACTAAATAATGATCTTCCATTTGAGGAAAGTATAAGTATTGCAAAACTCACACAAATAACAAGGAACATCTCCAAAATAGTTCACTTCATAAAAAAAATTAATTTGGACATAAATTGTGTGTTTTAATGAGAGCTACATTTTGTGTAGTTTTGATTCACAGCATACAAGTGTGGTTTGATAAATCCATGACTTTTTAAAGAAAATAACATTTTTCCATAAAATCAACTTTATGTATCAACAATTTCATTTTAACTCTACACTCCTTGCTCAACGTTTATCCAATTTTAACCCTTCCATAAAATACAATTTTTGAAAGTTTGCAAAATAGCTTGTTTCTGGCATGATGTCTTCACTGGATGTGAATTTCTTCCCACCTACCCAATTTTTGAGGTTTGCAAAAAGCAAGAAGTAGCTTGGAACTAAATCTGATAATAGGGTGGATGAGGTAGCAGTTCGTGGCCTAATTCCACAAATTTTGCGATGGCAATGTCAGGTGTGTGTGCAGGCTCTTTATCCTGATGAAAGAGAACCTTTTTGCCTAGCCAGATGGAGTCTTTTGTTTATCAGTTCCTTGAGAAATTCTTCCAGTATTGTAGCATAATATGAGTCTGTGGTCGTTTTGCCCATTTCAAGATAATGGATGACTGTCGCATCTTGGGAATCCCAAAAGATGCCTGCCATGGTTTTCTCTGATGACAAACTTTGGAGCATGTTCACAGAAGGAAATCCATTGCTTGCATTGTCGCTTCCCCTCTGGCTGACAGTAATGGATCCAGGTTTCATCAGCTGCTGCAAAAGCTCATTTCCATTGTGCTAGAACATGTTCAAATGCACACAGTTCTGCCTGTGAACTATGAGCAGTTGCGGCACTCATCTTGCTGCCAGCTTTCTCATACCCAAATATTCATGCAGAATATTATGTACCCATTTATTTGAAATGTGTTGGGTGTTGGTTATCTCACAGATTTTCACTCAGTGTCCCTCTGTCACAATATCTGGAACTTTGCTTACCATTTCTTCTGTTGTGGCATCAACTGGTCTTCCTCTGTGCTCAGAACCTCTTGTCCTCAAATGGCCACATCAAAATTCTGTGAACCATGCCATGTGATGGAACAGAGTCTCCATAATAATTGTTCAACATTTCCTCCATTTCCTTCATTGTCATACCATTCCAAAAAAATGCTTTATGCGAATATGAAATTATCTTTTCTCCATTCTCTATGAAGCAGCACAAAACTAGAGCTTTTACAGGCTCCCAACAATGCTTTAAGAAACAGATGACAATGAATTTCTGGAATTATACACAAAATAGGTGTACGACTTTGGTGCCAACAAGAAACCAGTGATTTGTGCATGATTTCTGGTCAAAGTCACGGACGGACTTACCAAACTGCAGCTTGTATAATTTTGGAGGATGCAAAGTGATTTTGGAAGTTATGTTTCTGAGAATATAAATTTAATTGCACCTATTATAGTTTCTTGTAGAAACTTAAATTAAAACTTTACTGATTTATATTTGATTACAAAGATGAATGTATGCAGTGCATATATTTTACCTCTGTCATAATGGCATACATAAGTGCCTTATATCAATATTTGTGGCTCATTTAATTCATGTGCTTCAAAATTGTAATATAAATCCATTAATATGTTCTTAAAGGAACTACACCCTTAGCAGTAATAGTAGAATAACACTGTGCATAAGAAATAATTTGACATGGAGCTAACAATTTGGATGCCACTGCATATGGACCAAATTTTATTCTTCACCAACTGTACTGAAAGCTCAGTTCATTATATTCAGTTGAGAATTTAAATTTTTCTCCTACAGAAAGAGACTTTTTGCATTACAATTCGGCATTATCACATTTCTTTATAATTCAGAACTCAAAAGGAAGTGTAAATTTACTGAAAGAGCAGAAAATTGTTGGAGATTCTTAAGTGTGAAATTCCTCTCAAGTCAAAGAAGAATTATTATGGATAATTATTATTTATTTATGCCAACAAACTTACTGTTGGTGTTTTTAAACACACAAGCCATGTGTGGGCAAAGTTTAAGAGGTAGAACCGGAACTTAAAAATTCAATGCCACAACTGGGATTTGAACCACAGACCTTCCGTGGTTTACCAGGAGAAATACGAACTGGCTTGAGAATTTAATGCCATTCTGGCAGTTTGTCACAATAGCTCAGTGGTTAGAGCGTCCGCCCGGCAAGCGGAAGGTCTGTGGTTCAAATCCCAGTTGTGGCATTGAATTTTTAAGTTCCGGTTCTACCTCTTATTATGGATAAGTTTGCAAATTGAGTGACTATTTCATTATCGTTAGGGGATGCAGTGTATGTATTAAATCCAGTTTTTTGAGTCGCTTTATTTACACTCACCTTCAGTTCCAAAATGTTGGAAAAAACTGGAATGTTTTCAAGATCATTAACCCTCCGTCGGGCGCAATATATCTGAGAGATACCTCTCCCGCTTTTTTAAACAATATGATGCAACTGTTTATGCGAAATTAATGCAAGTCATTGTAGCTTCCTAAAACACACTGTAGCACTTTCTGGTTCATTATTGGCCAGCTGCTTGTTGTTTTGTTCGATTATCAAGCAAAAGTATCTGTGAGATACATTGCGCCCGTTCACGTACCTCATTGTTTCTTTAGCCTTCTTTTCTGCTGGTCACGTTTTTACGTCCCATAATGTTTAAGAAGCAAGAAGTGTTCAATCTGTGTAAACCTAATGACCTACAGAAAGCCCTGGCAATACGCTGGGATGAAAATGAAGATAATAATTAAGATTTTGTTGATTATGAAAGTGACACAGATTGCGAAGCTGCGACAGAAGTCCGTGATGAACATTATTCAGGTCCTTCTGCTGAAAATAAGTGCAAAGTTTGCAAGACTTGCCTTGTAGACTCAAAAAAGAAGTGACTTTCAAGATATTGCAGCAAGAAATGTGAAATGTACTATTGTTTAGAGCATGCCAGACAGGTTTGCAAGAAGTGTGCTGCAAATTTGCATTGAAAACTCTCAAGTATATTACAGACACACGCACATACAATTTAGTTCAAATAACTGATTAATTGTAATAATGTTTATAATTTCATAAAAACTGATGTTTATTGTTAACTTTATGTTCAAATATAAGAATAATTACCCTTTCCCATTTTGTACATTCACAGTATTAGTTTATTTCCTGCAACTTACATAACTCATGTTTTTGAAATGTAGTATGATGTAATACTTTGAAAATAAAATTTGGTATATAAAATAACATAATTAAAACACAATAAAATACAAATATTTCACATTTAGGAGGAATTTCAGACAGCACAGAGGCAGATATGTACGTGGTATCTCTCAGATATATTGCACCCGAACATGTAACAATAGGTATTGTGCCTGACGGAGGGTTAAATTTCATCCTCAGCCGTTGGGTGACTGAAGTCAATGTCTTCCTCCACCACATCTCTGTTGCTATGGTCCTGTTGCCATCTGGTGTTAGGGTGTGCAAAGCCTTAACACTCCATTGAATACCAGAATTTCAAAATTTACTACTCTATTGTGGTTTTTGATTATGTATACTTTTCCCTAAATGTACTATTGGTAAAGTAAAGGATTTTAACAATTTTATGTTACAGCCAATTATTCAGGGATCTCCATCTAGGGGATATGTGAATGGCGACCACATGGTGCCCAAGCTGAGCAGAACATTACTTCCACTTACTGGTGTTTTGCTCCTCACTGTAGCTTTTCTATCTGACCTTACCTTGGTCATGGCAAACAAGATGGCGACCAGAGGTGTTGTAATGCGTTCAAGCAGTCATAATTTATGCTCAAATATAAATGGTAAGGACAGTGAAACCCAATTAGAAGTGTTTTATAAGTCAGGAAACGTGATATCAATAAGTGTAAATGAAGGCAACTCAATCCAAGACACAAGTGATACAATTTTTAGTCCTGAAAATATGCAAATGCAACCGTCCACTTTGCACCCGGCACGTGATGCGGAAACAATAGCGTCACTTCATATGGTAATAAATATTCTGCATAGAGATTTATTGAAAGCTCAAAAGGAAATAGATTCACTGAAAGTGGAGAATAAAGAACTGAAAAAGAAGATTGACTGACCGTAATAAACCAAATTTTGCGACGGTTACAAGGAATCATTTCAAAATGGTGGCGGATCGTTTATCAATGGAACACAACAAAGAAAACCTCGCGGATCCCAACAGATTTGAAGTGCTGGACAAAATAGAAGAAACAAATGTTGACGAGGAGTTAAATGTGAATCTGCGCAATTTAGATGACACTACAAGTAAAAAGAAAGTGCTAGTCATAGGGGATTCGATTCTCAAATTTTCAGGTGAGGCATGTAGGGGAAAAGGTTATCAAGTGCGATGCTACCCAGGCATAAAGCTGGATGAACTACGAGGAAAAGTGGAAAAAATGAATTTGAAGGACGAAAATCCCGAAATAGTCCTGATACATGCAGGAACCAATGATATAAGACGGGGGATAAGAGCAGAAGATATAATGGGGGAAACTTTTGATCTTGTACGTAGCATCAGAACTCAATTGCCTGACGTGAAAATTATAATCAGTGGTGTACTTAGAAGACGTGACGTGAACACAAAGAGGATCATGAAAATCAACCAAGAACTGGACTGGATGTGTGCTGTGAAAAACTGCCTAATGGTTGACAGAAATTACTGGGTATATAATAGTGATTTTGCTAGGGACGGAGTGCATTTAAACAGGAAGGGATCATTTAACTTTGGTAAATAATGCAATATATTCAGTGATAAAGAAAAACTAGTAAGTAAGGAGGTGGATGCTGTCTCACTTGTTACAGGTGATGAAAATTGTAATTACTCCACTGATGAGAAACAAATAAATTATGTGGAAATAGGGTCATTAGGTACTTATAAATTAGTTGGGGAAAGAAATTTTAAACATGGTACAAATGTAGTAAATAGAAACTATGTTAATCTTTTTAATAGCAACAATGATGGTAAACGCACAATGCATAAGGTTGTAAATCAGTATGATGCAAACACTCTTCAAGTATTTCATTTGAACATACAATACTTAAGTAACAAAACAGCTGCTTTTGAACAGCTGCTAAATGAAGTAAAGCCAGAGCTAGCTGTTGTAACAGAGCATGGGTTAAACAAAGAGCAGATCAACTTATGTAAAATAAATGGTTACAAAATTGTTAGTAGCTTTACTAGAACTATATATAAGGGTGGAGGGGTTTTAATCTTGGCCACAAATGAAATAGATATATCAGAGGTTGTTGTAAATACATATCAGTTGGAAATGCATTTTGAAGTGGCAGCTGCAAAAATAAATATAAAACAGAAATCTATTTTATTACTGGGGATATACAGATCACCAAGTACTCCTTCAGAGCGCTTTGTTGATTATCTTGAAGAATTTTTAGCTCAAGTTTGCACTAAATATAATCAGGTAATCCTGATGGGTGATTTGAATATAAATTTAGACCATACAAAAGGGGACTATAAGAAACTTTACTACTTATTTAACACTTATGGAATAAGGGATTTGATACATGAGCCTACAAGGGTAACACATTCATCATCATCTGTTATTGATCATATTGCTACAAATCTGAATTTTGAGGTAGTAAAAGCATGCAATATAAACACACACATTTCTGACCATTATGCTCAGTATGTGAAATTTAAGGGCCTAAATTACAGTAAAGAAAGCAATTATGAAATCAAAACTTTTCGTGATCTGAATGCGAAATGTGTTGGTCATTTGGTAGAATCCTTTACAGACGAAAATTGGGACATAGTATATAATGCCAAAACTGTAGATGAAAAATGGAACCAGTTTTATGATGTATTTAGCACTCACCTAAATGCATGCTGTCCTATGAAAACCAAAAAGGTATATAAGAATAGTTATGGCCGTGTTAAACTTACCCCAGAAATAATAAAACTCAAAAATAAAATGAAGCATTTGTATAAATTGTATAAATCTAGTGGTAGTGCTACTTATAAATCAAAGTACAATATCATAAAAAAGAAATATCTCAAAAGCTTGAAAGACTTAAAAGTAAATGACTATAAAGAAAAGTTAAGTAAATCAGGAAATATTAGTAAAACTGCATGGGGCTTTGTAAATGCAGCTAGATCGGAAACAAAAGCACACAAAAATTTAGAACTCAGTATTGGTGATGTAACTATAAAAGAACCAAACCTTGTATGTAATTTAATAAACGATTATTTTCTTAGTGTAGGAGAGAATTCTGCTGGCAGGAATACACAACAGTCATTTAAAAACACTGTAAAGTCATCATTCTTTATTTATCCAGTATCTACAACAGAGATTATAAATACAATAACTAAACTACCAAAAAAAGTCACAAGTGGATGGGATGAAATCAGTATGATTCTCTTAAAACATTGTAAATATGTTCTGGCCAGTCCCCTTGAACATTTAATAAACTTCTCTATCCTATGTGGTAAATTTCCAGAATGTCTGAAACAGAGTCTAGTACGCCCACTACATAAAAAAGGAGATGAGAGTGACATAAATAACTACAGACCAATTAGCCTAACATCAGAAATAGCAAAGCTCTTTGAAAGGCTTGTATTAAGCCGGTTATTAGATTTTTTAGACAAAAACAATATTATTGTAAATTTTCAGAATGGACTTAGGAAAGGACGATCAACAGCTACTGCAATTAGTGAACTTATACATTTAGTCATTGAAAACCTTGAAAAAAGTGATGAAGTAGGGTCTTTATTCTTTGATCTTTCTAAAGCTTTCAATTGCGTTGATCATGCGATAGTATTACAAAAACTGGAGGCATATGGAGTAAGAGGCTTGGCGAGAGATTTGATCAGATCATATTTGGTAGACAGAAGACAATCAACACTATTGTACGATAAACGGGGCAAATCAATAAGAAAAGTGCAATCAAAATTTAAACGTGTTATGCATGGTGTACCACAAGGATCAGTGTTGGGACCACTATTATTTATTTTATATGTAAATGACATACCAATCTCAAAAAATACAAATATAATAGCTTATGCAGATGATACAACTGCTGTATGTCAAGGGGCAAATATTGATATATTAAAGGAGAACTTACTGCAATCCATTGACTCAGTTATTAACTACTTTAAACATGATCACCTCACATGCAACATGACAAAAACAACCTTAATTAATTTCTCACAGAGTAATATAAGCACCACAAATTTCTCCTTACCAGTAAATAATAACAGTATTCATGACGTAAGCGAACATAAATTTCTAGGAATAATACTTGATAGAAAATTAACATGGGCTGGACATATAAATCATATTTGTGATAAAATTAGTAAATCTGTGTATCTCCTACGTCATTTTAAAAATATCTTAGATGAGAAGGGGCTCAAAATGATTTATTATGGAGTTATATACCCATATTTACTGTATGTGATAGAAATTTGGGGTTGTGCTGCTGCAACCCATATGGAAAGGTTATTTAGATTGCAAAAATGGGCAGTCAGATTGATTTTCAATATGAACTCTCATGAATCATGTAGGGGAATATTTAAGGATAAGCAGATATTAACATTGTATTCTCTGTATGTCTATAAAGTTGTAACCTATGCAGTTCAGAAACAAAACCTAAAAAATAGCAATATCCATAGTCACTACACCCGACACAATGATGATTATTTTCAGCAGAGATTTAGTAAGAATATTTCAAAAAAGGATCCTAATGTTTAATGTTTAATGCTTCATGCAAAACTACCTGCATATTTAAAATGTTCTAAAGGGAAACAATTTGAGAGTGCTCTGAAGAAGTATTTGATAACAAAGACATTGTACAGTATCAATGAACTATAATAATGCCCAAATTGAAATTACAGACCCTCTGTGTAAATCACAAATGATAGGTAGCTATAGTAAAATGTGTAACCTTTAGGTTGTCCATCTCTGTAATACAAATTATAAATATAAATGTGTGACAATGTCAAAAACTGTATTGCAGTCTATTAACAATAAAGAATTTAATTAATTTAATCTCTTGTTCTCTTCTGACCACGATGCTATTAGGGTTCCTGAGGGCCAGGGAGTCTTTATTTTTCCAACCTCTCCATTTCTCTAAAGTATTAACCCCTAACATGCTGACCCGTCATGACATGTAATACGCCCTCTGATTGGTAATCAGAGGATATGGTCGGTGAATTTACTTTGATAATTCTCCCGGTCAGGTCGGTGAGACCCGTAAACTAACAACAGGTGTGGTCCTCCAGACATTCTCGGGGTTGTGAGAGAGCAATGTAACTGCCAAAACATAAAAATATGGTGCTCTTTAAAAAGCGGTTACTATTACTGCTAAGTCTCTTCAATATTTATGTAATATGACTCGAGGGGTAAAATATTCCGGAGTTAAAATAGTCCCCCATTCAGATCTACGAGCGGGGACTACTACTCGAGAACCAAAACATTATATTAATAGAAGATCTAACATCAGAATTCTACAATGGAACGCAGGTGGTCTCACCCAAACAAAAAGAATAGAACTGAATAAAATTGTATTTGACTATAACATAGATATATTTGTCATACAAGAAGCAAATCTAACAAATGATCAACTAAAATACTTCAATTTTACTGGATTTTTACTACACCTACTACCCAAAAATAGACAGATAAGTAGTGGGATATTAGTTGGAGTCAAAAATGATATTAAATTCTCCTTTCAAATTGATAAAGAAATGGATATCACAGATAAGTCTGAATTAATAAAGCTAAATTCCTGGGATAACAAAACACATCTTCATTTATACAGTATTTACAATCCTCCCAGGAATGAACCAGATCTCTCACTTATTGAACAATTAAATAAAGCAATCATAATTGGGGATTTCAATGCCCATTCCAAAGGATGGGGTTATGAAAAAGTGAATTCTACAAAGCAGATAGTGGAAGAATTTTTTAATACCACAACCTTTGAATTGATTTATGATAAAGAAGATCCCAAAACCTTCATACATTACTCTGGAGCAGGCAGTAAACCAGACCTCTTGTAAGTTACAACAGATATTGTTTCAAAAATTAAAAAACAAGTTATAGAAGACCCAAGTTCTGGTCACAGCACAGTAATTGCTGATATAAAACTAGGTAATACAAATAACAGTCAAAATCACAGTAATCTGTATTGGAACTTCAAAAAAGCAGATTGGAAACAATATAAAACTGAACTGGAACATAAATTTAAAGAACAAAGAAACTCACAGCTGCATGACCACCCTGATCATATGAACAAAAATTTCTGTAAAGTCACCCTAGAAACTGCAAAAAACATACTCCTCGTGGAAAAATAAAAAATTTCAAACCCTTTTGGAACCCCCAGTTAGGAGAATTGAAAATGCAAAGGGATATAGCTAGAAATACAGCTGAACAAACAAAAAACATATCAGATAGTAGCAGTAGCAGTAGCAGTAGCACGAGCACGAGCACGAGCCCGAGCCCGAGCCCGAGCCCGAGCCCGAGCCTGATCACGATCATGATCACGATCAGCAGCAGCAGCAGCAGCAGCAGCAATAATAATAATAACAATAACAATAACAACAACAATAACAACAACAGCAACAATAACAATAATAATAATAATTTATTCACCTATAGACATATACAATACATGTTTCAGGCTTCGTCAATGTAACAATTTGATTAACAATTAACATTTTGTTCATACAATAGGCACATCAAATTACAATTTATGACAATGATACAATACTTACACATTATACTATATACAAAGTTGCATACATACTACAATTCATCAATTCTATATAAGGTTTTATTAAGTAGGTACTTTTTTAACAGCCGTTTAAGGGCGTTACCTTGTGCAGATTTGATATAGTCTAGGAGTTTGTTAAACAGAATAGCACCTCTAACAAAAGGGTCTTTGATTGGTGCAGCTTTTGTGATACCTACCCTATGATAATTGTTTATACCTCTTGTATTATAAGTATTTAGTAGAAATTAGTGATTTAAAACTACTTATTGCTTGTGTATACCGGTCACCTAATGGAGACTATAAGGCCTTTCTGGATAAACTAGAAAACATGATTTCTATTGTAAAAAAGCATGCAAAAAAAAAGATCCTAATATGTGGTGACTTCAACGTAGATTTTCAACAAAACAGTGTGCCCTTACAAAAACTAAAAAACTTATTAACCTCATTTAATCTTGAAAATGCCATAGGAAGTCCTACCAGAGAAACGGAAAATTGCAGCACATTAATTGATGTCATGTTATTTGACAAAGCAGCCATGACTTTCAACCTTAGTAACATTAATGCAGGGTATTCTGATCATAATGCTATAATATTAAGACTAACAAATACATCAAACATTAGCTATAAGCCCAAGACTGAAGTACAATATAAACGTATATTCTCAAAAGATAATATGCTTTACTTTAATACTCTAATAAACAATGAGGATTGGTCCGATGTATACAAGGTACCCACAGTGGACCTGAAATACAACAACTTTATGACCTCATTTATGCATCACTTTAATACGGCCTTTTCATATAGGGAAATAAAAAATAGCAAGGTGAATGTAAGGAAAAATTGGGTTACTAAAGGAATTAAAGTCTCAAGCAATAGGAAACGTTATCTCATAGAACTAAGTAAAACTAACAAAACTGAACAGTTTACAAAATATCTAAAAAAATACAAGCAAATTTTTAATAAAGTAATAAAGGCTGCAAAAAAACTGCATATTGATGAATGCATCAAGAATTCAACCAATAAAAATAAGACAATATGGAATATAATAAAAAAAGAAACTGCCAGTAGTAAAGCATGTCATAACAGTAAAAAAGTCTCGCTAAAGATTTCTAATGTCATAGTTGATAATCCAGTAGAAGTTGCCAACATTTTCAATAACCATTTCATTAGCATTGCAGATAAAGTAACAATTACACAGCCAAATAACAGTAAAATATGCACTAAACTAAACAGAAATGAAAAAACTATTTTTCTTAAGCCAGTCACTAAAGATGAATTAAGTAAAATAATTAACTCAAAAAAGGATAACTTTTCAGCAGGATATGATGAGATACCTGAGTGTGTAATTAAGTCTTGTAAGAATAGTTTAATAAATCCCCTATTGGAAATATGCAATACCTCCCTGTCAACTGGGATATTTCCTAGTAAGATGAAACTAGCAAAAGTTGTTCCTGTATACAAAAAAGATGATGTAAACAATATAAATAATTATAGGCCAATTGCCATTCAATCAGGTTTTTCTAAAGTTATGGAATCGGTTATGTATAACAGGATTGCTCCTTTCATGGAAAAGTTTGTATTTAGTGATAAACAAAATGGTTTCCGGAAAAACAAATCCATACTAAATGCCTTTTATGCGTTCATTAAGGAAACACTGGAAGGAATTGAAACTGATGATACAACAGTAGGTATATTTATGGACTTGAGTAAGGCCTTTGATTTAGTTGACCATGACATATTATTGACAAAATTGGAAGCCTATGGAGTGCGTGGGATAGTGTATGAATGGTTCAAGTCTTACATAACTGACAGACAACAACTAACTGCAATAACTCGAGATAATAACACTGTAAAATCTGAAACAAAGTTAGTAAGGTGTGGAGTTCCTCAAGGTTCGAATCTAGGCCCCTTACTTTTTCTAGTGTACATTAATGATCTGCCAGTGAATATACCACATGTTGAGACTATATTATATGCAGATGATACTAATTTTATTCTCAAATGCAGTAATGCCATTGATCTACAAGTTCAAGCTGATAGTACAATGAAAAATATGGAGAAATGGTTAGCAGCAAATAAACTAGTGCTAAATGGAAAAAAGTCACACTGCATGTGCTTCACAAACTCTAATAGAAGTACTAAATCACTAGGA
This sequence comes from Tenodera sinensis, assembly GCA_030765045.1. Taxonomy (NCBI): domain Eukaryota; kingdom Metazoa; phylum Arthropoda; class Insecta; order Mantodea; family Mantidae; genus Tenodera; species Tenodera sinensis. The sequence continues at coordinate 190,519,205 of CM060964.1, forward strand.
CCAAAAATTTTATATAGCAAAGAAACCATACAATATGTCTCCGAAACAAAATTTTTGGGAATCATAATTGATAAACACTTAGATTGGAAAAGTCATATTAAGAATGTTACAGCAAGAATAAATCGAGCTCATTATGTAATATATATCCTAAAGAGCATCAGTAATCTACAAACACTAAAAATGGTTTACTTCTCTTTTGTACAATCTGTGCTTGCTTATGGTATATTTATATGGGGATCCAGTAGCGAAATAAGTGTGCTATTCATAATGCAAAAGAAAATACTTAGACTAATGCTAAATTTGCACAGGACAACATCATGTAAACCATACTTTCGGCAAAATCGCATTCTTACGCTGCCAAGTCTGTATATTTTAGAAACTGTTTGTTTTATAAGGGACAATATTCACTTATTTAGCATAAACAACACTGTTCATACACATAGTACCAGAAATAGTAATAAAATACACATACAGACTGCCAGAACATCAAAAAAGGTAAATTCCTTACTGCATAGAGGCATACACATGTATAATAAAATCGCAAATAGAATCCACAGTAGCAGTCAAACTAAGTTTAGGAAAGAAGTTAGAAATTTTCTAATTGAGCAAACCTACTACAGTGTGCAGGAGTTCTTTGACTCATTCTCTGAATAATTTTATCTGTATTATTGTAACACTATATTACTGTAACACTGTCTCTGTATATATATATATATATATATATATATATATATTATTTGATTTACTCTCTGAATAATTTTATTTGTGTTTAATCTGTAGGCTATATATATATAACTTATACTCTTATGACTGTAATGCTGTCTCTGTTATTATTATTTGTATTCATGATATTGTTTAAACCAATATTATTTGTATTCCCTATTTAAAAATTGACGAAGCCATGAATTTGTAAAAAAAATTCTTACGGTGAATAAAGACATACATACATACATACATACATATAACAATCTCTATTTAGGTTACCTTGTTTACCATTCTTTTTAATTAACAATATTAGTTTGTAAACACATAATGATACTACTGTTAAAATGTTGTTATTTTTAAATACTTCCTTTACAGAGTGGAACCTTTTTAATCTAAATATACACCTTAGGCTTTTTTTCTGGATAACTAATATTCTGTTTAAATTTGCCATAGATGTACCACCCCAAATTTCTATCCCGTACTCAATGAGCAAGTGTATCATTCCATAGTAAATTGGTTTTAGCAAGTCATCATCTAGATGGTATGTTAGCTTCCTCAGTAAATACAATCGAGCATTTAATTTCTTGCAGAGGTCATTTATGTGGTCATTGTAATTTAGGTTCTTGTCAACAATAATTCCTAAAAATTTGGTGCTGTTTACTTGTTCAATTTGTGTACCTTTAAACTCTATTTTACATGTATCATCCTGTTCCCTAAGTTGAAAGAGAATGCATTTTGTTTTGTCTAAATTAAGTTTAAGTTGAGAGGAATTTAAGTAGTCGGACAGTCTTAGAAGAGATGATACAGCTTTGGATTCCATTTGTTCTATGTTTTTGCCTGAACATACAAACGAGATATCATCAGCATAGGAAATAAGATTATAAACTGGAGACATAGGTATATCATTTACATATATTAAGAATAAGAGAGGACCTAAAACTGATCCTTGGGGTACTCCTGTTCTAACCAATTCATAATTCCACTTGCATTTTCTCAGGCAAGCTCCATATTTCCAGTATATTTCTGTACATTGTTTTCTATTTTGCAAATAGGAGGTTAGGAGATCATACATCCTGCCTCTTATACCATAGCAAGAGAGTTTCATCATCAAAATATCGTGAGATACAGTGTCGAAGGCTTTTGATAAATCTAGAAATACACCAACTGACTTTTCACTATGCTCAAAATTTGTAAACACAGTATGTACAAGTTCAGATACTGCTGTGACTGTAGATAATCCCTTGCGGAAACCATGTTGATGAATGTTTAAGACACATTGTGATTCAAAAAAGCTTATGAGCCTTTTGTATATTATCTTTTCATACAATTTAGCAATTATAGAAGTTAACGTTATTGGTCTATAATTTTCTATTATTTCCCCTTTTCCTTTTTTAAATATGGGTCGGACAATACTATTTTTTAACATTTCTGGAAATGTCACATTGTCCATTGAAAAATTTATTAGGTATACTAGAATGCTTAGAAGTAATTTTTTACAAGATTTGAGAAGTTTAGGTGTGATGTCATCCCAACCTGCTACACTGTTATTAAATTGGTTTATTATATTATCTATTTCCATTTCATCGACTTCAAAGAGATTGATAGTTTCTGATACTTTGTTGCCACCTCTAATATGGCTACCATTTATGATACTCTGATTTACTGAACTACAATTTTCTCCAATATTTATGAAGCACTGGTTAAACAAGTTTGAAATTTCATTAGGGTTTACTATTTGCCAGTCATTTACCTCAATATTAATATTCTTTATTTCCTTGTTAGCAGGCTTCACCTTTTTGTTTACTATAGACCACATTTCCTTTGTAATATTATGCGAGTTTAGTATTCTCATTCTATTATTTTGTTTTTCTAAGTTTATTAATGCTTGCTTATATTGCTTTTTGTACTTGATGTACAGGGACCTCTAGATATCTAATTTAGTATCTTTGAAAAATTCATAATTATCCTTCATTTTTTCACGTATGTCACTTATTTCGGGAGGAAGCTTTATCTTTTGCTTTGTTATGATCTTTTTGGTCTTTTTAATAATAGGACACACTTCATTAAAATGATTGTTAAATGTATTATAAAATGACTCCCATTTTTCATTTGTTGACTTAACAGAATATACATCGTACCACTTTTCCTGTTCTAGCCTTTCATTCAGCTTTATCAAATTATGGTCACTGATATCTCTAACGTACATATGCTGTGGTTTCAGAGGTGCCATTTGGCAGTTATGTAGATCTATAATTTGTGCTGTGTGGTCTGAGATGTGAAAATCATTGTTTATTGTGGTAAATTTGGACTGCTCTAGGTTTGTTATTACATGGTCAATAGCTCTACATGTTTGTTGAGTTATTCATTGAATATCTTTAAGATTAAAACTATCTAATACATCTATAAAATCTTTGTTTTTAGATTCCACATTGAGGTCACCCATAATTATGATATTTGAAGTTTTGCTAATGATTGTAGTTAAAAGACCTTCTAACTGCATAATGAAGTCGGACAACTTAGAATTTGGTGATCTATATAAATGCCAATAATCATAATTTTAAAATGGTCAAAATGAACTTTTATGCCTATGACTTCAAATATCATTTCTTTGCAAAACTTATTTAAACCATTTATTTTACTTATCATTATTTCTTTTTTTGCAAACATTATTACCCCTCCACTTTTGTGCTCTTTTCGGCAAAACACATCAACCTGTTTGTAATTTGAAAAATGTACTAAATGAGACTGCTCATAATTTCGACCATGTTCAGTGAAAATGGCTAACTGAGGATTTAACTCTCTAATAACTACTTCTAATTCATTAATTTTGTTTGATATATATTATGTGTTTTGATGAAATACTCTAATAGTTGCATTACTTTTAACCTTTTCATCTGCACCTCTGTTTACCCTTTTGTCATTTACAAGTCAGCTTTGGTAATCTACAATTTCACCTACATCATTTACAGTTATGGGGTTTTTTAATTTATGTAGGTTGCTTTATATACTTTGAAATAATTGTGTAGCAATATGTTGTTTACCTTTATAGTTAAGATGCAAGCCATGTTTGGTGTGAAATTCCCTATTCAGGTTTCCAACATCAATAAGGGACGCATTTGAATATTCTGAACATAAAAGTTTAAGTTTCTTGTTAGTCTTTCTTATTGCTATATTTACACATGAGTCATATAATAAGTCATACCTTCTGGGAATATTCACAACAAGTACACTCGCGATTTTTTGGCTTTCCAACACTTCGCGTATTTCTTCCGTTACGTTCGTCGACTCATTACAATAAACATCATTTGCTCCTGCTACAACCACTTTGGTATCACTTGCATCACATTCAGATTTCAAACAGCCACCCGAAATAACTGATCGACATTTAGCATTTCCTTTCACATAACCTAGTACTTGAAATTCGTCCGTAATTGCTTTCACCTCTGCTGCAAGACCTCTGGCATGACTGTCTCCACATATCGTGATTCCTGGCTTCTGTTTTGGTGTTTTACTAGTTGCTCTAAAGAAATCTGTTTCTCTTTTATTCTCACATAGATCGAATACTTCATTGTCTCCAACATCGAGCGGTAAAACCGAGAAACGATTGCTCAACTCCATGTTAACTTCTTTGCATGCGCCTTGAGCACGTGCATTCTTTGCAGTTTTTGTTTGTTTCTTCCAAGATGAGCTAAGATTCTCATCCACACTTCTTCTTAAAGACTTAATTTATTCTTTTAACATTTTATTTTTTTCCTTAACTTTACCCAAATCACTATTTAAAATTTCAATGATTTTGTGGAGAGACACAACACTTTCATATACACGGTCATGCACGCCATTGTTTGATGCACAGTTCAAACATTCCATGTTTTCACCGTTAATATTGCGCTTTTCCGTTGAATCTTTCACAGTTACTGAGTGTAATTTGTATGTTTTATTTTCCATTTCTTCTCATGCTGACTTATACTTGTTATTTGTTGATTTTTTGCCATTTTTCTTGAGCTCGATTACGCAGTGACCTGATACCTGCCGCCATCTTATGAACAGATAAACAATAATGGCAAAAGAAATGTGCCTCACTAAAAAAAGAAATTAATACAGCTAAAAAGCATCACTTTAATAACTTCTTAGAAAAAATGGATTATAGGACAGATGGCAACAAAGCCCATAAGTTCATAAAAAATGTCAAGGACAGGAAAGAAAGCAACAGCACATCTATCATACACAACAATAAAATATTAACAAATGATGCAGCCATAGCCAAAACATTCAATAAATATTATGCTAATTCACATAAAGTAACAAGGAATAATAAAAAGGAACGTAAAGAACTTAAGAAAGATTTGAAACAAGAAAGAGAATGTGATCCTAACATTTAATACAATATCATTTATCAAAATTTTAATATACAAGAACTGAACATTGCAGTTAATAATCTAAAAAACAAAAAGTCTCCTGGACCAGATCACATACATCCAGAGTTCATAAAAGACCTTGGAAAAACAGCAAAACAACAACTACTAAAACTTTACAATCTATCCTGGAACACCACTGTACCTGCCGAATGGGCAAAAAGCAATAATTTTCCCACTCTTGAAGAATGATAAAACAGCATCAGAAATAAAAAATTATAGACCAATAGCTCTTACTAGCATAACAGCAAAAGTGATTGAAAGAATGGTGTCAAATAGGTAAAACTGGTTTCTAGAATCCCAAAATTTAATTTCCCCATGTCAAGCTGGATTCAGAGAGTTCCACTCCACAAATGAACAAGTCATACTTCTCAGTCAAGAAATCAAAGACTCCTTCAATAGAAAAGAAGATAATTTATCAGTTTTTATTGATTTCCAAAGTACATATGATTCTGTATGCAGAACAAAACTGCTAAAGAAAGTAAAAAAATAGGGATACAAGGTCCAATGTTTTCATGGCTATGTCATTTCCTAACACAAAGCTTTATTGCTACCAGATATGGAAGAAATATATCTAAATATAAACAAGTTCACCGCGGCTTACCACAAGGTGCCGTGCTCAGCACTACACTTTTTAATATATTTATTAATGATCTGCCACAACAAATACAATAATCAGGTGTGAAGTGTACACTATTTGCTGATGACTCAGTAATGTGGACTTCAAAACCAAAAACAAAACTACAGAACTAGAAAAAAACATGCAACAATCCTTAAACAACCTACAAAAGTGGACCAAAGAAAATTTAAAGACTGTTAATACAACAAAATCAAACTACCAAATCTTTCGACTAACAAAATACCACTAAAAATAAAACTAAATTTTGAGCATCAACAATTACCAGAAACAAAGGAAGCAAAGTATTTAGGAGTTACATTTGATACCAAACTTACATGGACCAAACAAATAGAAAATGTAATACAAAGAGCAGAGAGGTGCCTTTCACTGTTAAAACATCTAACAGGAATGAAGTGGGGATGTTCCAGAGCAACTCTTAACACAACATACAATGTACAATATAAAGCCATTATTTACTTACTACAGTGAAGTTCTTGTAACAGCAAACACAAAAAAAAAAATTCAAGACATCAAGAAGAATGTATACCTTCCTAATTCAAAGGAAAACTTCATATCTAAAGTCAATCCAACACAAACATTAGACATCATATTTTATTTATACCTGACAGAAGAAGTTAAGAAAAGTGATACTCCAACTAGTGTTCTAAAATTATTGGCATTAGAGACAATCCATACTAGGTTTCCAGAACACGAATGGCTCCATGCCCACCTCGGTAGCGTGATGGTTAGCGTGTCTGCCTCACGTTCAAGAGGTCGCGAGTTCGAATCTCGCTTAGGGTAACTTATCCGGGTAAGGTTTTTTTAGACCGCCTCCGTAGCACAGTTGGTAGCGCGCTTGCCTCTGGCGGTGAGGACCCGGGTTCGATCCCCGGTACCAGCATGGGGATTTTATCCCCTCTGGGAGGTCTGGCACGGGGTGCACTCAGCCTCGTTAGGTCCTGGGGGCCCCAATTGAGGAGCTACTTGATAGAGAAGTAGAGGCCCCAGGTCTAAAAGACCGCATAACCGGCCGGGAGGGCTCGGGGCACTGACCACGTCCTACCCTCCAATACGGCACCTCACCAATGACGCCTGTAGTGGGCAGAGGTGGGGGACGCTGCAGCTGGGCGGTAGGCCTTGGCCCCTTGTGGGCTGTTGCGCCGGGGTTTAGTTAGAATGGCTCCATATTTATTCTGATGGATCATTGATATCAAACAGAGATGGAGCAGGGGCTGGAGTCATGTGTCACCTCTTTTCCTATTACAAATCTTTAAGTTATGGAACTACAAACTTTGATGGAGAAATTGAAGCAATTCTAATGGTCCTACAAAATCTTTTGCATAGAATTTCACATTTTCATCAAGCAGTTATTCTCTCAGACTCCATGGCAATTATAGCAATCACTTCCAAGTTGTCACCAAAAAAGCAAACAATTATGGAATGTTGGAAAATCCTTACCCATCTAACAGCACTTCAAAAACACCTAGTCTTCCAATGGATACCAGCTCACTGTGGACTGAGTGGTAATGACAAAGCTGATTTTCTTGCAAAAAAGGGTACCAGCAGTGTACAGAAATCTATAGTTAATCTACCATTTTATGCAGCTAACAGATTAGTCAACTCTGAATTCAAAAAAATTATTGCAGAATATTACTATGAAAAATCAAAAAATTAAAGATGGGAACTACCAAACATTCAAACAGTAACTCCTGAGTATCTTTGAAAAACGGCAGTTGCAACCTTCAGGTTGATTACAGGACATGATTTTCTGGCAAAAAATTTAAACAGAATTGGGATATATTCTTCACCACTCTGTCCTCTATATGATCTGCAAGAGGAAATGGACCGAGACCACCTTCAAATATGCCCGGCCATTTCTAACACCCCATCCATCAGTGAAAAATATTGGAAAGCAAGAGTATAAATGACTTCAGTGTCAGAAATCCAGCATTAGCTAACAACAACAACATTGTGAGTATGTACAGTAAAATTTGGTCCATCTTTTACAGTTTACCAGTTAAGCAAAAGTCATCAAGAGTAAACACGATTACATGGGCTATAGCCTGAAAATTCAGAATATAAATGTCATTCACCATATAAATAACTTAAACATATGGATTTTAATTACAATCATTGAGCCATTTTTGAGAAAATCAAGACTTTTGAAAACTTTTCCATTTAAAGCGTGGTAGAATTTCCTTCAAAATCTTTGTGTCGCATCCTTGAAAGATATTAAACTTAAATACCAACTTTGGTTTTTAACCTACTTTGGTGTTCACAGGCAGGCAGACAGACAGACAGACACAGACACACATACACACACAGACCTTCTTCTAAAAATGTTTTTTTTTTTTTTAATTTCAGAGGGCCTTCAAACAAATATTTCTGGTAATATCTTGACTTTGAAATTTTGGGTGGAATAGAATACTTCCCATACTTACTATACATGGTAAACAAAGTAAAAAGGTTGTCAAGTTATACAGAATGTCAAGTTATCACGATTCTACTATATTTTGCTTATGCATGCTTTGATTGTTTCTCATTTGCTAATTCTTTTTTCTTCTGTTCATCCCAATCCCCTACACTATTCTTACTAATTTTCCTCAGTACTTCCAATTCCATTCCCTCATTATACAATTTTTCACACTTTCTTAGTTTATATCCTTTCTTAAAGATAATGATTTTTTTATTTCTGTTCGTTTATTTTCATCCCCCAATCTTTGCAGCACTTGCCAATTGCTTCAATAGATCTACTTAGCCCCATAACTGAAATGGAACCTGCCACTAGATCTGCTAACAATAATCCTGGTACATACTTCGTTATTATTAATGCTTGGTGAATGCTTATTAAACTTTGCTATCTCTTCTAGAATATCATCAATAGGTTAAATAGTACTGGACCAAGTTTGCATCCTTGCCTACGGCCTAAATGGAAATGTTTGAATTGATTGATTGTTACCTTACAATATTTTCCAGCTTCAGCAACTAAAGTTTTTAAGTTCTCAGATGCAGGATGCCAAGGTTGTGGTCCATTATTGGTCAGAAGTCCCATACCTACACTTGCAGCATTAATAATACCTACACCCTTATTCTGAAACAGAGAGTAATGATTATCTACAAATGTGACTGATCTCATATATACAGAGACAATTTTTAAACTGCATAAATGTTCATAGCTCTCTACTCTATGAAGACCAGATGATATAAATTCTGAAACTTGCAACTTTGCATTACAATGTGCAAACTAATGTTACTGATGTTACATATATGATTCTAATAAAATATCTCACAATTTTGAATAAGAGGTAGTTATCAGCAAATGTTATATCACTATTCCAAGCTGAGAATATACATATATTGTGTGGGTCCGCAGTACAAAAAGAAATACTGAGAAAATATTCAGGGTACAAAAAAGGGCAATGTGACTGCTTTTAGGCTAAAAATACAGACAGTCATGTAAAGAAGGCTTATAAAACATTAACTGTAGTCAAATACTGTAAACGACAATACAGGACACTTCCAACTTTTCCCATGCTGCAGAAGGACAAATTGCTGGTGGTGCTCCTGGTAACAGAACCTGGAAATTTTAAATTTTAACATTGTGCAAGTGAGAAGATTCAACAGGCCAAAGTACTGTATTTCAATGTATGGAATCTATGATAATGGAGAGAGGAGGGGAGGGAGAGAAAAATAGTGTGGAGAGAGAGAATGAAGGAATCTCCATATTTAATGCAATAATAGGAACAAAGCTGTGGGTTCTGCTAATTATATGAGGTACATTAAGGTATGAGTTTAAGAACAAATTGCACATGAATGTTAATTAAAAGTATTTATTTTGCTTTTGAAACACTTCTTTCATCCTCTAAGAACCATACATGTTAGCATATAAAGTAAGCACAATATGAGGTATGTACTTCTGTCATTAATTACACATTAGTTCCTTTTAACAAGTTAAACTTTAAGGAATTGCAGTTACAAACTCATGATTTGATGTTAAATTAACACAATTCCATATTTCTGTATGCATAATACATATTATGTAAAAGTAATGTTTAAATTTACTTTAAATTTATCTAACAAAACCAATGATGAAGCAAAGGTCTCATGCAGAAATATCACTATTAGAAGTGCGTAACTTTTTTGGCTTTTGCATTTTTTGTCAAACATTGTTCCTTTTTTTCTATTTTCCATGCTCATATAGCATTGTATTAATACACTGAGACACTTGTTTACAAACACAGCTGCACATTCTATGCATATACAGTCTACAGATTCAACACAGATGTCTTGCATTAACCTCTATTTCACATTAAGTACGCTTTCAGACAAATATAGTAAAAAATTGGTTTTAAAAGTTCCTGAAATTGTACTCTACAGTATGTAAGTTAGCTCATTTGGATAAAGAAGTGTTGCATTGTTGTACCATTTAGTAAAAAAATGCGAATTTCTTCAATTGTCTATCTCATTACTTGTGTTGTGTGTTAGATTGTATTCTCTTTGCAAAAGAGAAGTGACGTTTTGTTGTTTGTTGCTAAGGACGGCAAATAAAGATTTGTTGATATGAAGCCGAGAATTATTTTGTGTTTAATATTATAAGTTTTCATCATAACGAAGTAAAACTGCACTTCATTTAGTGTTTTTAACGTGTAATACGTAATATCTGGAGACCGCAACAGGACCAGTTGTGCTGTTATTTTCGTTGGTGAAAAGAAAACGCAAAATATAGACCGGCATAATAAAATGGTGGAAGTGATCTCATTAAAAAGAGAAAGAACACAATTACGCTGTTCGTTTTCTCGAGCTTATAATGCATTTCAGAGCAAGATCAAGGAAGTCAATATGGCACATGAAGATATTTTGACATATTTTAAGATCCTTGAAGACAAAGCTGATAGATTGTTCGCACTTGACGAACGAATCTGTGACGGTTGCAGTGTCCGTGAAGTTCAAAGTGAAGATGAAGCTACGGAGTTTGAAGAAATAGAAGCATACCGTGACAAGTGGGTAATAGCTAAATGTGAGTATGAAAAGTCTGTAAGAGCTGAAGTGCAGTGTGATGCTTCTTCTGTGAGGTCAGACACGTCCCAATCCAGCAGATTGCTCACGAAATTGCTGAAGTTGTCACTTGTCAAATTCTTGGGAGATATTAAGCAATGGCTACCATTCTGGGCACAGTTTAAGAGAATTCATGAAAGTAATGAATTACAGGACGTAGAAAAAATTCTGTATTTAAGAGGATCTATGACCCCAGGCACGAGAGCCAACGAGCTAGTAAATGGATTTCCCCCGACTGCCGAGAATTATTTTAAAGCTGTACAACTATTAGAAGAGCGCTATGGACGTAGAGACTTGCTAATAGAAAATTATGTGAGGGATATAATTAATCTAGTGACAGAAAAGCCGCCACTTTCAGTTTTGTATGACAAGATTGAGGTTAATGTCAGGTCCTTAGAAACAATGGGATTAACAACAGACAACTACGCTGCATTATTGTTCCCTCTAGTGGAGTCATGTTTAAATGACGAACTTATCCACATTTGGCAAAGAAAAGAAGAAAATATGCGAGAATATGGGTCACAGGAGAAACTGAAAAATATTTTAAAGGTTTTGAAATTTGAAGTGGAAAATGACGAGTACCTGCAACTTACGAGGAAGATTAGTAACACTAGTGTAACTGATACAATGAAGAATATAAAATATTTGAAGAAATGTTCAACTCCTTCTGCACTGGGCTTAGTGGCAACTCTAGGAGTATTAAGTGTCTGTGTTTTCTGTGGTGAAAGGAAACCATTTGTCGTCGGGGTGTCCACAGGCTAAAAGGATGACATCTGAAGAAAAGAAGACAAAGTTGTCAAAGAAAGGTGCCTGTTTTAAATGTCTCAAGATTGGACATACTGCTAGAAGATGTCACATGCAACTCTCGTGTAATGTCTGTAAACGACAGCACTATCCAATCATGTGTGATATCTCCGAAAAGAAATTACAGGAAGAAAGACAGGCAGAATTAAAATCGAAGTCAGTTAGTAATTTTTGTATTAATTATTCTTGTGTGTACCTCCAGACAATCATAGTTAAAATAGATTTTGGATATAAGGTGGAAGTTGTGTGTGCTCTTCTGGATTCAGCATCTCAACATTCATATATCTCAGAAGATTTAGCGTCGAGAATAGGACTTAAAGCAACTCAGAAGATCACTTTGAATCATTCTGTTTTTGGAGGTCGGACCGAATCGGCAGTAGAACACAAAGTATTTAAGGTTGTCCTTCAGAATCTAGATAATTCTAATCAGTTAGAATTAAAAGCCCTTGGTCAGCATATTATTTGTACTCATGTACCTCGTCTTACAGCAGAGCAAGTGAAGGATTCATTTGGATGTAGGAGAGGATAAAGATATCGAGATTCTTATTGGTGCAGACTTCTTGGGATCGGTACTCTCCGACAAGTGCAAAAGAGTAGGAGGGTTGACTGCTATGAAGACTGCTTTAGGGTGGACTGTATTCGGTCAAGACGTGTTCATACCAAGTAAGCAGAGTGAGACAACACCTATTCTACTCAACCTAGAAAAGATCTGCAACCTATGGGAATTGGACATGATAGGAATACAGGATCCAATAATAGAAAGGAAGAAACACCAGTTGGAGGAACAAGCAAGGAGGAACTTCATCGAAACAGTAAAGATAAACGAAGATGGAAGGTATGAAGTTCAGCTTCCCTGGTTGAATGATCATCTACCTTTGGATTCTGCATACGACTTAGCAGCAAAACGACTGGAAGTTACTAGAAGAAAACTGGAAGCGAGTGGACGCTTAGAAGAATATAATAAAGTTTTTAAATGTTGGCTAGGTGAAGGAATAATAGAAGAAATTCCAGCCATAGAGACAGACATTTGTGGTCACTACTTGCCTCATCGACCTGTTATCAAGAATTCATCAACAACACCTATTCGACCAGTCTTTGATGCCTCGGCAAGAAAGGGCAATAGTCCTTCTCTAAATGACTGTTTAGAAAAGGGCCCAAATCTGATTCAGGTTATTCCTTCTCTCCTCATCAAGTTCCGGAAGAAAAAAATTGGTGTTATTACTGATATTCATAAAGCCGTTCTTCAGATTTCCGTGGCACCTGAAGATCGTGACTTTCTGAGATTCCTATGGGGAAAAGATAAAATCAGAACATACCGACACAAATGAGTAGTTTTCGGAGTGACATCGAGCCTTTTCTGCTGGGAGCTGTAATTAAACATCTCTTGCAAAATGCCTGGAAAGATGCATGGGAAAATGAAGATATTTTAACCACTGGCATTATTGAACAACTGAAACAACTGAAAGAGAGCTTTTATGTTGACAACTGTGTAAAAGTGTTTCGAATGAAGGTGAACTAGAACTGTTCATTAGAGTTGCCCAAGATGTTCTTGCTCGTCACCAATTTGAGCTTAGAGGGTGGGAGAGCTCGTATATTGTTTATGAAGGTGATGATAATATGTCGTCTGTTCTGGGAATACGATGGAACCGTGCGGACGATACTCTTAGTTTAAACAATGATCACCTAAAGGAACTGTCACCAGAGAAGATAACAAAAAGAGTGATACTGTCAGTTGTACACAAGGTTTACCATCCAATTGGATTTGCAGTTCCGGTTATATTATTGCCTAAGCTACTGCTCCAAGAACTGCATAAATATTCCTGGGATGCTGAGATACCTAAGGAAATCTTAACTAAGTTTAAAAGGTGGCTCACTGCACTGGAAAAAATCAGTAGACTACAGATTCCTAGGAGGCTTCCAGAGACACATCTGAATTGCAGCCTGCATGCTTTTTGTGATGCCAGTCGAGATGCCTAAGCAATAGTGATATTTCTGCGGGCATGCACTGAGACAGGAGTTCGTGTTCAACTCCTCCAAGCGAAATCGAGGGTAGCTCCACTGCCTCGACCTACTATTCTGCATCTTGAATTAATGGCAGCTACAATTAATACACGTTTGTTATCATCTATAAAAAATTACATTAATGTTGAAGATGTTTATTTGTCGACCGATTCGACAACAGTATTGGCATGGATAAAACGAGAAGTTCTTTGGCCAGTGTTTGTTGAGAACGGAGTTCAAGAGATCAGACATCTGACACAAAAGGAATCTTGGAGACACGTACCAGGTGCGCTGAATCCTGCTGACCTGCCAACCCGGGGATGTACAACAGCAGAACTCCTGGCGTCAAAATGGTGGGAGGGACCATCCTGACTATACCGTCCCATGAGTGAGTGGCCTACAGACGTTTGTAGCATAAATGAAGAAGAAATCCTGCTTGAGAGGCGAAAATCCGCTACAGTTCTCTTGGTATCGGAAAATTCACAGGACTCAGGCTGGTACTACAAATATTTTTCTCGATTTGAGAAAATAGCCAGGTTCATTGGATGGATTAAAAGATTCGTCTCAAACTGTAAGTCTACAAGTCCACAGGGAGGAGAACTTACATGTTCAGAGATGGAAGAGAGTGAAAAAAAAGTGATTAAGTTGATTCAGAGACAGCATTTCTATGGAATTGAGGATCAGAAACTTACATCAGTGGTGCCATTCCTGGAATAACATGGCATTCTGCGAGTGAAGATAAGAATAATTGAGAGAGATGACATCCCAGAATTCCGACAACCTGCTGTCTTACCTGCAGACAGTCCTGTAGTTCAGCGACTGATTTATGATGTTCATGTTCAACATGGTCATACTGGACCACAGACTCTGTTGGGTATTCTCAGAGAGAAATTTTGGATCCTAAATGGAAGAATGATTGTGAGGTCAAGCATACAATGATGTGTCATCTGTAGGAGGTACAAGAGAGAATGACTGAAGGTCGCTACGCCACCTCTACCAAAAGATCGTGTGAGAGATGCAAAGGTTTTTGAAATTGTTGGTGTTGACTTAACTGCTCCATTATTTGTGAAGGATGGTCAGAAGGTATGGATTTGCCTGTTCACATGTGCAGTTTATCGTGCTATACATTTGGAACTGCTTACGTCACTATCCACAGATTCATTTTCTCAAGGTTTACGAAGATTTGTTTCACGCCGAGGAAGGCCTTCCACAGTCTTCTGTGATAATGGAACGAATTTTAGAGGTGCCCATAATATGATGATTAAACTTGACTGGCATAAAATAGAAGCATATAGCAGCATCCAACATATCACATGGAAGTTTAATCCACCCACAGCATCCTGGTGGGGTGGGTGGTGGGAGAGATTGATTGGACTTGTGAAAGATGCCCTGCGTAAGGTCCTTGGGAAATCGTGCCTAACTATTGAGGAATTACTGACTCTGCTAAGTGAGTGTGAAGCCCTTGTTAACAGCCGCCCTCTGACCGCAGAAACTGAAGGTCCTCATGACCTAAGGCCTATCACGGTCTCCCTGTTTTTACAGGAGGTTCAAGAAATAGGTGTAGCAGATCTTGATCAGATAGATGAAGACCGACTTAAAAGAAGGGCAGGATATTGTCTGCAGTTAAGAAATGCACTGCATCAGTGATTCTGTAGAGAGTACCTTGGACAGTTACTGCTCAACCAGAACCAGCATGATCACGTGAAGAAAGGGGATGTTGTATTAGTTGAAGCAGACACCCTGAAGAGACTTGAGTGGCCGCTCAGAGTAATTGAGGAACTCCTGCCTGGAAAGGATGGGTGAACTCGTGTTGTAAGGGTTCGAACAAAGAACGGAATTATAATGCGTCCTGTTCAACGTTTGGTTCCCTTAGAGTGTTCTACACAATTATCTGAGGAGACTACCCCGAAGACTGATTCCTCAGAACAGAGAGAAGATCTCAATGAGACCTCACAGTGCAGAGACATATTGTCTACTCATAGTGGGAGGTTAGTGAAGCGCCCTGCAAGATTTTATGAATGAGCCTCTCGTGTTGCAATTTCTTGAAGTTCCAAAATTGCAAAGTGGGAGAATGTTGTGTGTTAGATTGTATTCTCTTTGCAAAAGAGAAGCGACATTTTGTTGTTTGTTGCTAAGGACGGCAAATAAAGATTTGTTGATACGAAGCCGAGAATTATTTTGTGTTTAATATTATAAGTTGTCATCATAACGAAGTAAAACTGCACTTCATTTAGTTTTTTTAACGTGTGATACGTGAGACAGAATATTAAAGACCCCAAAAGAAAATCGTTTATGTGAATATTTGTTAAGAGTGTAATTTGTTTTTTGATGTTGGTATGAGTTGGTTAAATGACGAAAACGTGTTACAAATATTCATTGTTACAAACAATTAAGTTTGTTTAAAGACGTCATAAATATTTCCATATTTAATTTTAATACATATGTATAAATATTAGAATTATATGTGTTCAGTCTTGAAAGCGAAGGGAAAATGGCTAAGGATCGCTTCCCTAACAATGGGGGAACTATTTGATGAACGCATGCGCAGATGTACACGTGGTAGTCGGAATGATAGACTCGCAACTAAAAGAATTGGAACTAGCGTCTGTATATTCAAGGTGAAAAGACGTATTTTGGTAGCGTGTGAACATCGTAGAACGTTTACCAGACTTTCATCAAGCTTTTGTTCCACTTTTTGAAAAAGTGGAAAGACTTAAATAATCTATAATGGTGCTAAGAGGATTTATTTAAATGTAAAATAGAGAAAAAGTGTTAATAAAATAATACATTGTGGTGAAGAAACATCGTGTAATTTTTCATTCCATCCATTACCACGTCCTTAGGAAAATAAGAGCCACATTGCGCAAACTTGAAGCAACACTGCAATAAAAACAGCACCAAATGGCTTACCCAAGCATGGGGCATGAATTTTGGATGGAATGGAAATCTACAGGAAATGAACTTAAGCGAAATACCAAGTGACGCCAAATCTTCGCGCCAAAAAGAAAGAAGACGCCATTAGAACATCGTTTGAAATCTACGACTTCGGGTACACCAATGAACGGATAATCAATGCGAGAAAACACCAGAGATCGTCTAGCGAAGCCAACCACCCAGGAGATGCACGTAACTGGATAAATCAACAAGAAAAGAGTAGGACCAAAAATTTTTATTTTCATATTCATTTTATTTTTATGTTACTGCGAAGCAGCAAAATAGTAGGACTTTTAAGCAAAGTGAACTGAATAAAGAAACTAAAATGTCAAAAAAGAGAGTGATCTAGTAACAGGAGTAGGGGAAGGAGCAGATAGGCCTAGTTATCAGATAGAACCAGAAAGCGAGGAACTGGTAGTAATAGGAAAAGACCAAAGATTATTAATGATCATGTTTGAAAGACTAGAACAAAGTTTAGGTCAAAAAATGGAACAAAACAAGGTAGAATTGAGACAGAACATAGAACAAAGTTTAGGTCAGAAAATAGGAGTGAGACAGGACTTAGAAAATAATAAAAAAGAAATAGGTCAGAAACTAGAACAGAATAAGGAAGAGATAGGTCAGAAAGTGGAGGAAATGAGACAAGACTTAGAATAGAAAATAGAATTAGGAAGACAGAACTTAGAACAGAAAATAGAACTTAATAGGAAAGAATTAGAGCTAGATTTGGGAAAGAAAATAGAATTAGGAAGACGGGAGTGTAAAGAAAATATGAAAATAATGGAAACTAAATTGAAATTAGTACATAAAAGCATAAATGAGACAAAGGAAGCTTTAGAAGCTAGGATAGAAATCATAGGAGATAGGATGGGAAAAATTGAATCGGAAATGAGAGAAAATAAGATTGTATTAGAAGGATAAATTGGTAGATGTAGAGATGAAATAACAGAATATAACTGAGGAATTAAGGAAAGAGATTGAGGTAGTAAAGAAAGGAATTATTAATGAAACTGTAGAACAAATTGTAATTCCTAAAATTAAGACTATGGCTGATGTGGTGCAATCGCAACAAAATGCTATGAATGATATGAAACAAAGTCACTTAGAAATAAAGAATGATTTAAAATCAATTTGTGAAGAAATGAAAAAAGGAAAAGAAAGTTGTTGTTGTTAGCTAATATTGGATTTCTGACAATGAAGTCATTAATCCTCTTGCTGTTGTTGTTGTTGTAGTGTTTAACGCCCGCTTTTACTACTATGGCACCGCAGGCGGTGACACTGATGATACATGGAATGAAGATGGAGCACCGGTGGAATGAGATGGCGGGGGAAACCGGAGCACCCGGAGAAAACCCGCCCTGACGCCGCTTCGTCCACCACGAATACCACATGCGGGTCCCTGGGATCGAACCCGGGCCGCCTAGGTGGTAGGCGAGCGCGCTAACCGCTCGGCCACGGCGCCGCCAATCCTCTTGCTCTCCAATATTTTTCACTGATGGATGGGGCATTAGAAGTGGCCGGGCATATTTGAAGGTGGTCTCGATCCATTTCCTCTTGCAGATCACATAGAGGACAGAGTGGTGAAGAATATATCCCAATTCTGTTTAAGGAAAAGAAAGTTTGGCTAATGTAAATGATGTTGTGAATGCACTACAAAGGCAAAATGATGATTTAGATGTAAGTAATGTACAAGATGAGAGTTATTTGAATGATGTACAAAATGTTGACTCACCATACAGAGAAAGAGGTTCACAATTAAACAATGACACAACACACAACACATGCTACACCAACAGCATACTACATGAAATCACACCACCTACATTTGAAGAGGAGAAGGGAGACGATCCAAAACTCTTTGTTAAAGAGATGGAAGAGTATTTTAACACTAGAACCCCGGTAGCGGTCATTTTGACCGTTCTTGATATTTAAATAAGTTTAGCTCCGCCGGTTGTTTAAAACGAGACTTGGCCTTTCATGACTTTTCTTGATATAACCTCTAGTTTTATATAGCATAATAATTTTCGGCATGTCATCATTTGCGTGGGTGTTTTTTATTGTTTGACCATGAACCCCGAGACGGTCATTTTTGACTGTTACAATTTTGTTAGGCTTTCGCTCGCATTATCGTTGGATTTCTCACTGTCACTAATCTGCTTTGTCAGTCTTCATGACTTATTTACTTGCAGGGTGCACTTGAGTGCAGAAGCCTTGAACTAGCTGAACTCTGGTCCAAAACTTGGGGCCATCTATATTTTCTGATACCACGGCAAGGGACGGATTCGTGGAACTGATGAGATTTTTACGATTTGATGCCTGGTCATCCCGTTCTGAAAGGCTAAAGACGGATAGGTTTGCTCTGGCTTCAACTATTTGGAACAAATTTATTGAAAACTGTGAGGCTTGCTACATACCAGGTGCGTTCCTTACAGTAGATGAACAACTTTATCCTACAAAATGTCGCTGCCTATTCATTCAATACATGGCCAATAAGCCTGATAAATTTGGTATAAAAATATTGGATGCTTGGAGATGAGAACTCAAAGTAAGTCTGCAACGCTATCCCATACCTGGGGAAGGATAATCAGCGGCCTCAGAACGAATCTGTTTCAGGACATGATGTGATGTTTCTAACAAATTCTTTTCCAAAAAAAGGGACGAAACGTCACCACCGACAACTACTTTACTTCATTACCACTAGCTAAAAGACTAAAGGAGTCGGGCACTAGTATCGTAGAAAATGTGAACAGATCGAGACGAGAAGCTCCTGATCACCTAAGAAATTCCAGAGCCCCTCTTTATGATACCATTCTTATGAAAACAAACAACGGTATTTTGCTAATCATCTACCAAGGAAAGCCACAGAAGAATATAATTATAATGAGTACAATTCACAACTCATCTGCAATATCTGCAGCCTCCAAGAAACTTCCTGAAATAGTTGAGTTTTACAACAAGACTAAATATGGAGTGGATGTGATTGATCAGATGGCATGATTTTTCCTTTCGTGTTGGTACCCGCAGATGGGCGATGCATGTTTTTTACAACATATTGGAACTAGCTGCCATCAACGCTTGGATAGTGCTTCGAGAAATAAAAGGCAAGGAACTTTCACGCCGCAACTCGCTGAAGAGCTAAGAGAAGCCTACTTGGGAACTAGACAACGTTGTATACAGACTAATCCAACCGAAGAACATCCAACTCCTAATCGTCGACGACAGTTTCAAATAGGTCATAACTGCAGACAATGCAAAGCAATGAATTCCTGTCACATTTGCAAGAAACCAGTATGTGGAAAATGCACAGCAGAAGTTAGAAAAGTTCTTACGTGTGTAAAATGCAAAGCATAAGTGAATGTTCATAACAATGAAAGGAACTTTCTGTGAAGTACTAACATAGTTGTCATACTGTAATAATTTTACTAATATAAAGATGTGTGTTGGAATAATACCTGTTCTATTATACATAAAGTTGCGTTCTCATGTTCATAATCACAAATACTCTTAGTTGTACTATTACACTATATTCCGCCTTTCTGAGAATTTGAGCTTTTTTTTTTTTTTTAGTAAACATACTGTTGAAAGACAGAGATAAATAAAGAAGACACGTTCATCGTACGGGTTTTTTTATATACTACTAAATTAAATACTTCTTTTTTTCCTCCTAACTCTCCATACCAAAAGCGTATTGGAGAAAAAAAAATTAGTATAAAAAACTCGTATGTATGCCCTAGAAAGGCAATTCTCCAATAATTTATACATACACAGTAATAATATAGTGAACCTAGTTACCTAATAATAATAACATCAAAATGGTAAGAAATAAGTTGTAAAATGTACACTGAAAAGGCAAAAAACGAACGGTCAAAAATGACCGCTACCGTAGTTAATGGTAGCTAGCGAGCGCCGGGGTTCTAGTGTTAAAAGTGAAAAGGATACCAAATGAGCTTAGGATGATGATAGTCAAGAAAAGCTTAAAAAACAAAGCATTAGAATGGCTTAGGTTAACACTAGCTGGTCATGAATCGTATAGCTCATTCAGAAATCTATTCCTATCAAGGTATTGGGGCCCAGCTAAGCAAAACCAAACTAGGGTAGAGCTAGTGACAGGTAGATATGATCCAACCAAAGGGTTATCGCTAGTCGATTATTTTATGAAAGTAGCCAACAAAGGGAAGCTATTAGACCCTAACCTGTCGGAAGCAGAGTTAATTACCAGCATAACAAGACATTTCCCAGACACAGTGAGAACAGGGTTAATTTTTGCGAGACCAGTAGATTTTGCAGACATGGTAGAATTACTCACAGCCTTCGAAACACAAAATGGTCAGCCAAATGAACATAGACATAGAAACAGTCATCCAAACTCACCTATCTTAAATAGGAGCACAGCTACAAACAACCAGAATGAGAGAGAAGATAGAAATATTAGGAGCACCCATGATAGGGGGAGAGGGGCACACCATTTCCCACAACCACACAATCATGGCGAAAGAATGGAGAACACGAGACAGCGGTACTACGACACAATACCAAGGGGTGAATCGAGATACCGAACGCAAAGATATGATCGGGGGAGACCAGGAGACAATACCCATCAAGTGAATCACATAAGATTCTGTAGGGAATACTTAAACAGCCAAAGGTCGTCATACAATAGGGGTTCACACCAAAGGGGCAGAAACCAATGGAACACCGACAACGTAAGACAACAGGAACAGAATGAAAATGTGCTGAATAGGACCGATGCTGCACAGAATACAGAAACAACAATCACCTCTAACGCCCAGGAAAACTAAGTACAAGTCAACTTTGTGTCCCGGAGGTTGACCTGTGTGGCAGTAGGGGCAATATTGACCAACACTGTATAGGTACCTTGAGGAGACAGGCAAGTGAAAGGAAGGAAATAACCAATCCACCAATGATTAGGCTTAAGGTATGGGGTATCGAATTGCCAGCAATGATTGATACAGGGGCCAGCACATCAGTATGTAACGAAGAGTTATTCCAGGAATTAACAACGAAGAGAAATGCTGAATTCTTGCCTGTATGTGCAGTATATTGCAGCACAGCAATTGGCAAGAAAAAGGAACATGTTAAGTACCAGGTAAGGCTGGTAATAGAAATTGGGAGCTGGAAGTTCAATTTTATCGCCCTGGTAATACCTAGACTAACAGCTACCCTAATCATTGGCAGTGATTTGCTTAATCTTTGGAGGTCGGTGATCGATTATGACCTACATGAATTTATTATCAAGGAAGGAACCTCAGAGTGCACCGCAAAGTTGCTTGAGGAGGAAACATGCCAGGAGGAACCGGACCAGACAGGGATCCATCCAGATGAGTAGTTTTTTGTGGAGAACATCAATGTCCACGAGAATAGGTTGGTAGACCTAAGGATAAGTAAGGAGAAAACAGGTTGGACGAGTGAGGAGGATACTAACGTTTGCAGCCATTGGATCTGCACAGAAGACGAATACATTACCTCGAACAACTACCAACCTAAACCACTACCAACAGATGAAGAAGAACCGACGTCACAGCTAATCGATGAGAAGGTCTGGGGAGCACATGGCATCTCTGAAGAGGAAATGAACCAACAGGAAAGTTTTTAATAAAAAGCCAGGTACATGTAATAAGTATGTACATACTTTCTAAGTTAAAGATATCACCCCCTATTCACATAAATCCAGGCCCATCCCCAACTCCATCAGGGAGGAAGGCGACAGAGTGATCCAGAAAATGTTGGCAGACGGAATAATAGAACTGTCGGACTCATGTTATGTGAATCCAGTGGTATGGGTCCATAAGAAAGAGGGAAAATTGAGGATGACCATCGACGCAAGGAAAATAAATGCGCATACCTTGCCAGATCATTACAGGCCTGAGGGGGTAGGCCAACTGATATCAAAATTGAAAGGAGGTCAACATTTTACTAGTCTTGACCTGACAGCATCATTCTGGCAAATTCCTCTTCATCCAGACGTCAGGAAATATACCTGCTTCCTGCACAAAGGAAAGGTGTATCACTTTTTAAAATGCACCTTTGGATTATCAACCAGTAGCAGTGCACTACTGAGGGCTCTTGACAAAGTTTTCGGGGATACTATCGAGGCTTTTGTAACGCAATATGTTGACGATTTTTTAATATACAGCAAGGATCCCGAGTCACACTTACATCACATAGATTATGTATTGTCCGAGTTTCAGGAAAGCAACATGACCCTGAACGTGGAGAAGTGCGATTTTTTTGTCAAAGAGGCAGAATTTCTAGGCCACATCATTAAGCCTGATGGTATACAACCTTATCTGGAGAGAGTCAAGGCCATAGAGTGTATACCACCCCCACGTAACTTGAAACAGTTGAGAAGGTTTTTGGGCAGTTTACAGTACCAGTCAAAATTTGTGATCAACTACGCTAAGGAATTAGTACCCCCTAGAGAACTGTTGAGAAAGGATACTAAGTGGGAATGGAATGCCAAACACCAGGTAGCCTTTGAGAAAATCAAAGAACTTTTTAAGCACAGTATTCTCCTGGAACGACCGGATCCAAATTCACCTTTTCTAATATACACCAATGCTAGTGTGCACTCATATGGAGCAATATTGGCACAAGAAGATGCAGATGGCAACAAACATGTGATTACTACAGTTTCTAGATTTCTAAACAAGATAGAAGCCAATGCCTGCATAACGGAATTAGAAATAGGTGCAATCCATTTTGCGTTACAGAAGTTCAGGCAATATATCTACCATTATAAAATAATTATATATACTGATCACGTAAGCCTGTGCTTCATCCAAAAATGCAAGCTAACCAACTCCAAAATCTTGAGGTACATACACGAAATAACGTCACATGACATAGAAGTCAGACATATCCCAGGCAAGGAGAACATCTTTAGTGACTTATTGTCAAGATTAAGATCAGAAAGTCACATACCTGAGACGATATATAATCCACACCATGAAATTAAAATTATGCAGATAAATAGTAAGGAAAGCAACTAAATCTTACAAGACTTCAAAAACATGGTGAAGCTACAGCAAGAAGACCCTGAATTGAAGAGGCTATTCGACAAGGCTCCAGACATAGTACCAAAATTGGAAGCCAAGATAGGGAAATTTAGGAACATTCTGTTTAAATTACATGGTCGCGACATAAGGAAGTGGAAAATGATGGTACCAAATTCCTTACAGGACAGGGTTATTTTGGCATTCCATCACTAGATGCTTCACTCTGGTACTGAGAGAACAATGCATGCAATTGAGGAAGTACTATACATCAAACATTTTGGCAAAAAGTCAGGAAGTTAATTTCCTCATGCGACCTATGTCAGAAGGCCAAGCCAATCAATGTAAGATACGATGTTGTTTCATAATCCATCTTGAGAAACGAGAAAAATGCATTGGTGTGCATCGATGAACATGGCGAGCTACCAAGGGGGAAAGATGGAAACAGATACATCTTCGTCATGTTTGATGTTTTCACAAAATTTACTAAGATATACCCCATTAGGAACATTAAAAGTAGGACTTGCCTGAACAAAATCGTTAAGGATAATATTCCAAAATATGGGAATATAAATGCAATTCTTTCTGATAATGCAACAATGCATAAAAGTAAATTATTCCAGGACACCTTAAGAACATTAGGAATAAAATTATACTATTCTTCAGCATATTATCCTCAAGGAAATCCGACAGAAAGGGTGATGAGAAATATAAGTATATATTTCCGCCTACTTTGCCACAAAGACCATATTTCCTGGACGGAAAAATGCGGGTACATAGAAGAGGTAATTAACCATTCGGTGAACCCCATGACAAAGTTCGCCCCAGTCGAATTGATGACCAACACAAAACCCAAGAGATTGACAATTGACATTGACACTACAATGGCTGCTCAAAGGGAATTGACAGAGAAGGAAAAATGTCAATTGGCATTCAGAAGGTTACAGCAAAAGGCAGAAAAAGGGAGAAACAAGGTAAAACGATTTATCAGGAAATGGTCCCCATAAATTGGAGACAAGGTGCTCTTAAGAAGCCACAAAGCATCCAAGGCATCTGAGAAAAGATCTGGAAAGATGGAACTACTGTACACTGGACCACTGGTCATAACAAAACAGCTGGGTGACCATACGTATGAGCTACAGAATACAAATGGCAAGTTGGTAGGAAGATACCATAAAAACAAATTGAAACCATACAAAGAAAGGACCAAATAGTCTTTGCCAACAACATGTAAGGCAGGAATAGTAGAGATGATGGAAAATAATAATTTTTAATGGGTTACTTATAGAAGATTATGTTCAGATTGGAAAATACAACAAGAAAGAAAATCAACATAGTCATTGGCTATAATGACCACCAAAGACAGATGAGGACACTGATTGTCATTAAAGAAGTGAATTATAGCGACGGAAAACAATGTGTTTTTGACATAAGGATGTCAGGGACAAAAAAATAAAAAGGAATCAATTGTGATGACAAAGATAAAATATTTTTGACCCAAAGGTGTCGAGGGTGAATTGAGAAGAAAAATAATACAATTGCAGAATAATTATAAGTATAGAAGTTTTCTCTTATAGAGATAAGAGATAAAGAGGTGACAATTACTGAAGTAAGAAAAACCATAGTCAGAAAAGCAATGCCCATGAATTAAGATGGATATAGCCAGTGCTAAGCTTGAAGAAATGTTGAACTAAACAATAATGAATAAGAACCCAATTTTAAAAAAATGGTACCATTAGCAACATCAGTGTTCAAGAATTGACTCAACGACCTGCCTATACATAATAAGCTTACAAGACAAAGAAGGCAAAGAACTGAATAAAATATTGCCATAAATATGATCATAATCATTAGCTCAAGATTTGTATCCTGTTTTTCTCTCCTCATAACAAAGAACATAAGTCAAAAGCCACACAATAAACCATGATACACTTAAATTATATTTGTGTCAATGTCAAATGTATAATAACTGAATATGTGTTGTATAATAACTGAATATGTTGTATAATAACTGAATATGTGTTGTATAATAACTGAATATGTGTTGTATAATAACTGAATATGTGTTGTATAATAACTGAATGTGTTGTGTAGTAACTGAATATGTGAAATTTATAAAGACATGCTGTGTCATGCCAAAGCAAAAGACAAAGACATACAGCAAAAAAGCCTGTAAAGAAAGAAGTATTGTACAAAGTGATTGTATCAAAGGAATAGGGAGAAATGTTGTATTGTGTTTCAAGATTGTAAATATAGGTGACAACTTGAAAAACAAAACAAGGGGCATGTGAGACAGAATATTAAAGACCCCAAAAGAAAATCGTTTATGTGAATATTTGTTAAGAGTGTAATTTGTTTTTTGATGTTGGTATGAGTTGGTTAAATGATGAAAACGTGTTACTAATATTCATTGTTACAAACAATTAAGTTTGTTTAAAGACATCATAAATATTTCCATATTTAATTTTAATATATATGTATAAATATTAGAATTATATGTGTTCAGTCTTGAAAGCGAAGGGAAAATGGCTAAGGATCGCTTCCCTAACAATGCGGGAACTATTTGATGAACACATGCGCGGATGTACACGTGGCAGTCAGAATGATAGACTCGCAACTAAAAGAATTGGGACTAGCGTCTGTATATTCAAGGTGAAAAGACGTATTTTGGTAGCATGTGAACATCGTAGAACGTTTACCAGACTTTCATCAAGCTTTTGTTCCACTTTTTGAAAAAGGAGCTCAGGAGAGCTTTCTTTCCAAAATTCAAGACATCACATTTTATTTATACCTGACAGAAGAGGTTAAGAAAAGTGATACTCCAACTAGTGTTCTAAAATTATTGGCATTAGAGACAATCCATACTAGATTTCTGGAACATGAATGGCTCCATATTTATAATGATGGATCATTGATATCAAACCAAGATGGAGCAGGGGATGGAGTCACGTGTCACCTCTCTTTCTATTACAAATGTTTATGTTATGGAACTATAAACTTCGATGGAGAAATTGAAGCAATTCGAATGGCCCTACAAAATCTTTTGTATAGAATTTCACATTTTCATCAAGCAGTTATTCTCTCAGAATCCAGGGCTGCAATTATACCAATTACTTCCAAGTTGTCACCAAAAAAGCAAACAATTATGGAATGTTGGAAAATCCTTACCCATCTAACAGCACTTCAAAAACACCTAGTCTGAGCGGTAATGACAAAGCTGATTCTCTTGCAAAAAAGGGTACTAGCAGTGTACAGAAATCTATAGTTAATCTACCATTTTATGCAGCTAAAAGATTGGTCAACTCTGAATTCAAAAAAATTATTGCAAAATATTACTATGAAAAATCAAAAAATAAAAGATGGGAACTACCAAACATACTGAACTACCAAACATTCAAACAGTAACTCCTGAATGCCCTTGAAGGTTGCAGTTGCAACCTTCAGGTTGATTACAGGACATGATTGTCTGGCAAAACATTTAAACAGAATTGGGATATATTCTTCACCACTCTGTCCTCTATGTGATCTGCAAGAGGAAATGGATCAAGACCACCTTCAAATATGCCTGGCCACTTCTAGAGCCCCATCCATCAGTGAAAATTATTGGAGAGCAAGAGATTAATTAATGACTTCATTGTCAGAAATCCAGCATTAGCTAACAACAGAATAAACACACGTAATTAAATATTTTACACAATTTAGTTATTAGAACACATTTTATGCATTTTACCAATATACTATACCGAGCTTTGTTTCTCCTCTTATTGTGTGTGGCAAAAACATTATGTTCTTGAGATGAGAAGCTGTGCATATTCTGTAACCTTAGATTAGCTTACATGCTGTCAACTGCTTGCTACAATATAAAAATATACAAGTAACTCGCAAGAAAGAAGTTGCAGATGTCAGAGTATTGCACCACGTAGACTTGAACTCAACACTATTACACGTTCAAGTTATTCTTGTTCTTTCAGTTCAGTTATGCCAGGTAATGCTTAATATACGTGTTGAGTGGTTCGTATGTTGTTACCAAAATACCAAAGGTAAAAGGTAATGTAAGTTTTCAGTTGCAGCAGTACATTAAAGAATTCCCAGGTACATTCAGCACAGATAGAAAAATTCTATATTGTCAGCCTTGTGGAAAGTGTATAACAGCTGGTCAACGCTCCCAAGTAATGCAGCATTTATCTGGCAACAAACATATCTTAGCAGCTTCACATTTTTCTATGAAGCAGGTGCTTTTAAGTGAAGTAGGATCCTCCAGCTCATTCCAGACCTTCCAAGGGTCATGAATTTTATTTATATTTATGTTGAACTTTTGTTTCGGCGGATATTCCTCTTCATAAGGTGAACAGTCCATAAGTTAAAGCTTTTCTCGTGAAGTGCACGAATCTTGATCCTTCAGATGAGTCTACTTCAAGGAAACACTACCTTCCAAAGTGCCATGAAGGAACATTATGAAAAATCAGGGCTGTGCATGGATGTATATTGATGTATATTGATGAAACTCAAGGCTCAACAGGAAGAAAAGTAGGAACTGTAGTGGTTGGGGTTCTTAAAAATGACAAAACAGTTTCTAATTGTGCGTTTTACTAGCTTGCAAAGAAATGTCAGCAGAAAATCACATTAATGTTGCTACGCTCTTCAATGAAAGTATGCGCATCTTATGGCCAAATGGTGTTAAGTATGATAAAGTGCTTATTTTCCTGATCAACACAGCATACATGAAGAAAGCTACAGAAGCACTTAGCGTCAGCTATCTGAAAATGATACATGTGACTTGCGTTGTGCATGCACTACATAGGCTGTGCAAAACTATTCAGTCACTTTATCCCAATGTGGATAAATTGGTATCCAATGGAAAGAAGGTGTTTGTTAAAGCCCCTAAGAGAGTTGGTCTCTTCAGAAACAAAAACTCCATTACCACCAACACCAATTGTTACTCGCTGGGGCACTTGGCTTTCAGCAGTGGTATACTATGAGGAACATTTTGATAGCTTTAAATCAGTTGTGGATGAACTGGACAAAGACAATGCTTCATCTATAGAAATTGTTCAAAATCTGCTGACAGTTGTTTAAGAAATGACATGGCATGTATTGCTGCTAATATGAGTTTCTTGTGCGATTCCACTAAAAAAATAGATTAATCTCTTGATAGAAAGTGTTAAAGAAATTGTTAATGCAGAAACGAAAGTAAACTCACTCAAAGGCTTAAAAATGCAAACTTTAAAAAACAAGTTCAAATCGGTGTTTGAAAAGAATACAGGGTTTCAAATTGTGAGACAAGCTGCCCAAGTTCTAGAACGCCATCAAGTAGACATTGAGAGTGCAAGTACTAGTGAAGTGCCTCTTATGAAATACGCAAGAGTAAAATCATATGACATAGAACGACCATTCTCCCAATACCGGGCAGTGCTCTGTGACAATCGGCAGAGATTTTTAATGGACAATTTAGAGAAGACATGTGTTGTGTACTGTAACTCCAAAGAAGTTTCAACATTGGACACATGAATACAATAATCCATCACTGGTGAGTTATCATAACAGTTCTTTTTATTACAAGTTTTTCTAGTATGTAAAATGAAAGAAAATATTTTTGTGTTTTAGTAAATATTTTGAGCTCTTTAACAAATATTTGCTTGATTTTTAATGCATAAAAAATAAATAAATTTAACTTTTTTTGCACCTAAAATTCTGTTCCCTAGTCATTACTAATCTTAATGTTTGTCTAAACTTGCCTGGATCAGGCATGACATTATTTCTTCCTTTTCCTCTAATTACAGAAAATAAATGTTCTATACAATCTCGTGCCAGTTGCCTTTTTAAGAGATAACTAAAACCATAATTATCTTTTAGCTCTCTTCATAAAAATTTTAATGCATATATGTTTGCAATCCATCCCTTAATACAGTGGGATTTGTTATATCCCTTATAGATCACAGTAACATTTTTTAAATATTCTAGCATATTTTTCATAGTTCTTGCATGCAAATACTGCAATAGCTTTCCTGCCATACTTAGAAATATTGTATTTGGTGAGAATTCAAACAAAAGGACATAGAATATATGTCATAATTTCTATAAAGCCTTCAATCTTGAAGTATAAAACATTTTTATACAGGCATACACATACGAGGGTCACTACAAAAGTCTTGAGATGTGAGAAAGTGAAAGTTGATCCACTCAAATTCAATGGAGGATGGGATAGCACCATTCTTTGTGAGTAAACTGATATCAGGTAGTGACTCTCCCACTCCAGGAATTCCAGCAGCACAAGGATGAACAATCCATGGCATGTAGGTAGTCAGTCCCTGCAATGGAGCTTGGAAGACAACATTTTCTCTCAATGACTTTCTACGATCTTAAAAGTGGGTTAAACCAGTGTAAAGCCTTGAACGTTTGTCACAGACTTTTGGGGACATTGCTCCTTTCCATGCCACAGTTTTTGGTGGTTTCAGCAGTTTAAAAGGTGCCGGACATCTTTGAAAGAAGAGAAGCGCGTATCCAGCACCAGTAGTTACAGAGGAAAACATTGCTGTATAGAGGAAAATGCTTCATGAAAATAGTTGCATAACATTTAAAGAAATTAAAGCAGCATTGCAGATTGGATCACCAGCACTTCATCCTCCATGAATTCCTTTGTGTGAGGAGAATCACATCCCAATGGGTGCCTCACAATTGGATGGAAGAACAAAAACACATCTGTGTTGAATGGCGTGAGAAAATGCTGACAAAATCCAAAGAAGAGGACTCCAGATGGGTTTCTGACATTGCCAAGGGTGAAAATACCCGGATTTATTAGTTTGATCCGGATACCAAATGGAAATCAGTGGTGTGAATCTTTTCTGATGACAAACCATTAACAAAAGTGAAGTGTTGCCAAAGTGTTCACAAGAAAATGGTGGCCTATTTTTCCAAAAGGGTGGTCTTGTGGCAACCATTTCTCCGGAAAAGTAAAGCATGGTTACCGCTAATTGGTACACCACAGTTTGCTTGCCAAAAGATTTTGCTAAGCTTCAAGAATGGCAGCCACGTGTAGAACTGAGAGGAATCCTTCTCCATCATGACAACATGTCTGCACACACAGCCAACATTAACGTTCAGCTCCTGGAGTCTACAGAGGTCTAACGTATGATTCATCCACCATGCGGTCCCAACTGGACCCCATGTGACTTTTTTCTGTTCCCAATGGTAAATAGATTGCATTCCTGGAAAGAGTGAAAATGCTCTCTTCCAAGCTCCTGGTTGCATGCGCGCCGTGGGTTGTTCATCCTTGCACTGCTGGAATTCCTGGAGTGGGAGAGTCATTACCTGATACCACCTACTCATAAAGGATGGGGCTATCCCATCCTGCATTGAATTCAAGTGGATCAACTTTTATTTTGTGACATCTGAAAACTTTTGCAATGCCCCTTATACTAAGCTCATTTGCTTCAACAGGTTCTGACGCTAGATGGTGCTTACTGCATTGTCCTGCGATATATCATAAAGTGTCCTGTATTGTCATTTATAGTATTTGCTGTAATCACACTATACTCTCTCTTTGCATATGAAACAATAACGTATATAAAAGTAAAATATCCAAGATAGAAATGAACAGATTCATGACCACAATACAAGGGGAAAAAATAATTACCATATACAGGCTCATGCATTAGAACTTACAACATGAAACCTACAGTGGCTGCATAGAAGTGTATGTCATTTGAAAATGTAAATATTGCTATGTAAATATTATGGTAAATTTTGTTACGTCATTGATGTAAAATGGCATATCCAACAAACATGTATGTTATAAGAGGTGGAATCAGGACTGAAAAGTTCAATGCCATAGCCGGGATTTGAACCATGGATCTTCCGCTTATCGAGCGGCTGCTCTAACCATTAAGCTACCATGGCCAACTTGCCATGTTTGTTGGCATATATAAATAATAATTAAACATGTATGTGTTACTAAAGGATGAAAAATAAATACAAATACAAAATGTGTAGCTGCCACTCATTCTTAGACAATAATTACTGTTAACCAATTTCAAATGTATTAAAATGGTTTTCTCTTTTAAGTTTTATGACTAATTTACAGATTCTTTAAGCTCTGAGAAATCTGAGGAATGCAGTATTTCAATTGTAAAAGAAGATTTTGTTATTATTATACACCTACATAGGTTTTCTGAGTGGTTATGTATATTCTTAGTTATACACCATCCTTTAAACCAAGCTCATGCTTCTTTGTATAATGTTATTGTTCTTCATTAACAATTCTACAGTTACTTCACCAGTACCTTCAATTATTTCTTTGAATTCTTCAAAGAGAGTGCATTCCTTATATTGCAGGACCGTGGATCAAGCATATTCATACTCTGTGCACTGTTTATTACATAGAGAGTTTTCCATTTCAAAACTTCAGCATCACTCATGAGTGGTAACATGTACAGTAATGACTACTAACTTTGTTAAAGTGTAATGAGACATTCCTGGGATCTTTGGATGAAATTTTCATTCATCACGCAGAAGTTCTTCTTGCATAATTTTCACAATTTCTGTTCTCATATTGCTCTTAAGTTTGCCTATGGGATGGTAATTGTTCCTACAAACTTTATGTTTATGGTTTTTATGTGTGTATTGTACAGAAAAAATGCTTTGCTCAAGTGTGAATTTTTCAGTAGGCATTTCAGTGGACTAATAAGAATAATCTAATGCAATTCACACATAACACATGTCTTCAATAAAGGTTCATTTTTGAAATGTGCACTGAAACAACTCTAGGCTGGCTTGTCCAACCTTTTTGGGAAAAGGGCTATTGTTGTTAAGGTGATTGGTTTGCAAGCAAAATGATTAATTTTTTACCATATTAAATAGGATCTAAATTCTAAGATAAACTAATTAATTTAAAAAAATAGCTTACATATTAATGTGTTATCTTTTATTAAAATATTAATCATATATTAGATAAGTTAATTTTAAAATTAAATTATATTCATTGTTCATGTATAATCTAATTCTAAAATATAAATTAAACAATATAAATTATAACTAAAGTATTATTAACCCTTGACCATCTCTATAGCACAGCAGTAGTGCACCTGCCTCTGGCACGGAGGATCTGGGTTCAATCCCCAGTACTGGCGTGGGAATGTTTCTCCTGCTGGGAGGTCTGGCATTGTGTGCACTCAGCCTTGTTAGGTCCCTGAGGGGCCAATTGAGAAGCTACTCATTGACAACTAGCGGCCCCTGGCCGAAAAAAATGATGTGTTTAATGATGCTGTCAATTGCTAGTAAATCTTCTGACATGCAGCTGCCATTTTTAAGCACACTTAAAAACCATCGGTCTGGGCCAGATTTGAACCCGTGACCTTGGGATCAGTAGACCAGTGTCTGACCAATTGAGCCACCCAGACCCCTGGTCGAGAAGACTGCATAATCGGCTGGGAGGTACCAGGACACTGACCATGTTCCACCTTCCACCCCACTCATGATGCCTGTGGTGGGCAGAGGTGGGGGACGCAGTGGTTAGGCGGTAGGCCTTGGGCCGATTGGCTGTCATGCCAGAGGGTTATGGTTATTAATACAAATCTTATTTTAACATTTAAATAAAATTGTTATATTAAAATAATTGAATTAATAATTCCATTATGCATTCTTTCCGGGCTTGTAGGTCAGGTCGAGTATGAGATACGACAATTTAATTCCAAGTGTGGAAAGAATAGTGCACATATACTGTGGGAACGAATCAGGTTTTCACCTTGATACATTTGTAGCTCTCAGACTATAACTACATATACCTCAGGAAAAATTATGTCATATGAGGGAAAGTCAATAAATATCCACACACAATTTTTATAAACTTTTACAAGAACAGTATGGAACTCACCATTACATTGTTTTTCAACATAGTCCCACTGCTTTTCAATGCACTTGGTCCAATGTTGCACAAGCTTCCTGATGTCATAAAAAATATTTTTGACTGAGCAGCAAGCCACGAATGCACCGCTACCTTCACTTCTTGATCTGAGGTGATTCAACAGCCTCTTGCGGCATCTTTGAGTGGACCAAAAAGATGACTCTGAAGGAGCAAGATCAGAAGTATATGCAGAATGGTTTAACACCTCAAAACCCATTCTCATCTATGTTTGAATAATGTGGATTATGGTATGTGAGTGCACATTGTCATGCAACAACAGGATACCTTTCAATAAAATGTCCTGGCATTTGGTTTGAACTATCACTACAATGTATACTATTTAATGTTGTGCCCTTCTCTAAGTAATGTCCCAGCATTGCACCTTGTGAGTCCCAGAAAAGTGTGACCATCACTTTTCCTGTGGAAGATTGACTCTTTGAATTTTTTATTCACTGGAGAACTCGGATGTTTCCATCACATGCTCTAGATTTGCTTTCTGGTTCAAAATGGTGGATCCATGTTTCATCTTCAGTAACTATTTATTTCTAAAAACTGTCCCCTTTCTAAGCTTGATAGTCCAGCAGGTGCTGACAGATGACAATATGATTGCACTTCTGCTCTGCAGTGAGCTGTTTTAGAAGCCATCTTGCACAAACTGTATGAAATCCAAGCCTGCTATGAACAATATCATATGCAGAACCATGACTAATTTGCAACTGGTTTACCACTTCATTGAGAGTCACTCATTGGTTCATCAGAATCACGGCATCGGCTTCCTCAATGTTGCTGTCAGTAATGGATGGGTGACCTGCTCTTTCCTTGTCTTTCACACTTATCCTACTGTTTTTTTAACTTCTCTATCCATTCATAGACACTTCAACATTGTAAAACACTGTCCCCATATTGTGCTTAAATTCTTTGATGAATTTCAGCTTCTAGTATGCCTTTGGACCACAAAAAACGGATCACTACTCACTGTTCCTTGGAGCAGATGGAGTGTGCTGCAGCCATTTTGTCAGGTCACAGTGCTAAGCTAAACTGAACAATGACGCTCAAACTTTGCATAAGTGACCACAATTACAATCTGTTATCTTGCACATGCAATCAATGTGAACAATACTAAAAAATGTGTAGATATTCTTGACTTACCCTCATACATAATATGTTGATGTAGGTACCTGAAATATATAGCACAGGTATTTGTATGGTGCCTTTTGTTTAACAAAAATTTAATGTAACCATAAGTATCATCAAATTTTATTACGCTAATTAACCTTTGAAGAAGTCTCCTGGTTTAGCAAACTCTGGACTAGAGAAGAAAGTGTAGTCTTCAAAAGTGTTTCTATCAGTGAACTTGATCAAATTTTAGAACAAAATAAACCTAACAAATAACTTGTAGAATGAAACAAATGTAGTGGTACCTGAAAATATGGTATATATGATTTCAATGTATCGTCAATGAGAGTGTTTCTTGTATATGAAAGCACAGTAGAAATGTTCACAGTGCTTTGCTCAATGACTTCCTTCAGAACTGAAATGGGATACCCAGTGATTCCTATGAAATGAGCTTTACCAGCTTTCACTATTTCCTCCAGAGCTGGTAATGTTTCTTGCACCACTACATCCACTCTAGGTGCAAATTCCACATCATGAACCTGCAAAACACTACAGAAATTAAAAGACATGTACATACACTACAGACTATTCAGTAGGGACAACAGTTCTGTGCCAGTGAAGTCTGGCTGCACAGTGGTTACCCGAGCAGTGAGCAAGCCTCAATTCTCAGGCATACACAGTGAATGCAATCAGTTTAGTCTAACGGAAGTAGTAGTCCGAGTAACATCTCCCTTGCCAGTGATCTGTTTATGCCACATATATGGCACTTTCTGTGCACAAATTAGTTTCTAAATGTCTCCGTAATTAAACTTGGATGGTATGTATTGTGTTTTGGTGTGTTTATTGGAAGTTCTTGTCTTTTTGTGTTCTTCACTAACTAGAATGCCTCCAATTTTATCAAAATGGCACAAAAAGTTTGCATAGCCTGAAAAAGGAAGTTCTGAATAATGTCTGTGCATTTATAAAGTGTGAAGGGATTTCTGGTGAGTTATTCATTTCACTGAAGAAAGTGCAAGGAAGGGAGCAATGTGAAACACAAGACAGTTCCTTTGGAGCTTCTGGCAAAGTGCACCATGTAACAAAGTGTGTCACAGATAGACGATTTTGACAAGTGTATTATTTGACATATTTAAGAGGTTGAATCAGAAACTGAAAAATTCAATGCCATAGCCGGGATTTGAACC